>MU001677.1:828222-854426 GCA_010093515.1 Lineolata rhizophorae | reverse complement strand
GGGTTGGGGTACTTGACTTGTGTGAGGGTGGAGGAGAGGGATTTCGTTTGGGAGGAGGAGGCGGAGGAGGGGGTGGAGCATGGGAGGGGGTTGGCGGAGTTGGAGGGGGGGTATTAGGTTGGGCCGGGGGGAGGGGGGAGCGGGCGTGAGTGAGAAGATGGAGGTGAGGGGCGGGCGCGATGTTGAGATGATCTCATGACTCATGTTTGTGACTTGTTCGTCCTGCTGTCCCTTGTCGGAATATATACCCTCTTACGCTTGCGGGTTTCCTTTGTTGCCGATACGCTAGGCCGGTGAGCTTATTTAGTGTTTCCTTGGGGTTTTGGCAACGGCAGTAGCGAGCATCTGGGTATCCTCGTTGGTTGGGACGCGTCCGTTTTGTCGCCGTCTAATTTCGTCTGTGCCTCTTGTGTGTTGGACCTTGTGCGATTTGCCGTCCTCTTTTTTTTTTTATTTGAACTACCTCTTCGATTTGCAATAATGTGCCCGGGACGCAGCGGTGTCAGATTGAAAGCTGCCTACTTCGCCCAGTAGGTAATACGGCGGACTTGAGCGGGAGGCATGCGGGACATGCTTGGAAATGCCCTTTTCTTCTTCTGTCGCTCTCATTTCTCGAGATAAAGAAAAATCCATCTAGTTATTTAGCTTGCAACGGTTCCCGTCCGGCCGGGCAGGCGTCGGTCCAAGGCCGAGATGGATGTCAGTTGATAAGGTCGGCATCGATGCCTTTTGACCCGGCCGTCCTGCGCCGCGTTAAATTAAGGCGGGGTCCGCTCGTACCTGCGTACGTAGCGCACCGCGTCAAGCCAACGGGTACGGAGTCCTCGCCCCCGATCCGGCGTTTAACGAGCCCAATTAACGAAGGCGTGGGAGACACTGGCTTTGTCTTTTCTCTTTCTTTCTTTTTTTTTTCTTTTTTTTTCTTTTTCTGGGACATTTGTCTCGTCTGTGCGGAGTGGCACTGCGCTGCGTCCGCGCTATCTTATCGGCCCAGACGTATGTACAATACATATCCTTGTGCATCTGGTTCCTCACAAGGCGTGGTGATTTCGGGAGACGCGCAAGGCAGAGGAGTGTGGGGGAGGCGACCTGGAACGCTCCGGGCCGACGTGAAGAGGCGAAAGGGTGTTCATTCGGAGAATTGCGGAGAGATGGGCGATGCATGATGCATGGAGTGGGAACTGGCAGCGTGCGTCGGGACAATTTGCGGATTGGTGTCCGCCGGCCGGGTGGTGAGGCAGGCTAGGAGCTGCGAGAGCTGGGTGGTGGCTCACTGTAGCAAGCATCGCCGCGGAGACGGCGACACAATATACGTGGGAGAGGGGAGAACGGGATGAGTGTCCGCAGAGCAGGCGCCCGCGGAGCTATCCAATTTCGATCCAGGCGATCAGCGCCTCGCGCCTGGCCTTTCACATGCCAGACCAAAACGGCCGGGCCGGCCGGCGTCCGCTCCTTTGGTTTCTTTGTTGCGCTCCGGCTGTCGACTTGGTGTTTGCGTCGAAAGCAGCAGAGCCCCGGCTACACGAGTTGTAGGTACGTATGGGCCTGCAGTCAAAAGCCTGCCAGCGCCTTCGGGCTCTCTCCTACAACCCTCTCCAGACCCGACGGTGGCATCTGCACGTAGCCGGCCAAGAGCTTCTCCTCGTCGCCTTCGGACGACAGCCAGCGCCGAGGCACCCGCGCCCAGGATACAGTATCTGATCGCGCTGCTGCACTTTTGCGGCGCCTTTTTTTTTTTTTTTCTCCAGCGCAAGTCGCCGGACCGACCAAGGCGCCGCGACGCCGACCTCGCAGGCCACGGGACGCGCCAAGTGCGGAGTGCTGAGCAAAGGGCGTCCCATCGCGCTACTGTGGAGTGAACGAGCGGGCGGATTGCCGCGCCCCCGGCCCCGCAAAGAGTGGAGTCCGCAGCAGCAGCGCGCTGCATACCTGCGTAGGAACTGCGGCCAGCTGCCGCCCTCGGAGGGCGGCGCGACGACGCCGGGCGAAGAGGCGGCGAGCAGGGCCAAGAGCCGCGGGCCGTCGTCGAACCTGGACCAACCGCCCGCCTTTTCCCACCGACGTCTCTTGCTGACCCGCTCGGCCAGCCGCGCTGCACGTCTCACCCGCCCTCGAGATTTGAAATTGACTTTTCGGCCTTGTTTTGTTTTTGTTTTCCTTCTTGCTTCCCCCTTTCCGCGGGCTCGTTCGCTCCGCCTGGACGGCCGCGTCGTCTCGCCGTCTCGCCGCTGACTCCGCCCGGCGTCCGAGCATCCGTCGCGCGGCCTCGAGAAAAGGCCGAGAGGGCGAAGGGGAAAACGGCGCTGCGGCGCTGTCTTCGCCTTCTTAATCCTGGGGCCGTCCGCCCTCGAGTCCTGCTCGCACAGCTCGAGAGCTCGGGCGCGCTGGGGCCTGTGACGTACCGACCAGGATCGCCCGTTCTGCACGCACATGGCGTGCACGGTCTCGCGCTGCTGAGAGGGGAACAAGGAAAAGAAGAGAAAGGGAGAAAAGGGCGCCAGACATCGTTTCTTCAAGCCTTCTCTCTCCGCCTGATCCTGGCTCGCACCCAAGCTCCTTGAGATTTGCACCGCCCGAGACACGCACCGGCCGGAGCGAACCCGCGCAGCTCTACCGCCTCAAGCGCAAGCGGATCCAACCATGGGCAAGCAACCCGCCGTCATCTTCGCCGTGCGGTAAGTTCCGTCCTGATATTCCCTTTCCCCTCTTCTCGCACTCTCGTCCGAGTGGAAAAAGCCCCTTGCTCCGCCCCTTTGTCTTTCTTTGCGTTTTTCTTTCCTTTCTCCAATGCTCGCGTATATATATATATACATCATTTTTAATATTCCCAATTTCTCTGACTCCGGACGTCGCTGCAGGCACGGCGCCCGCCTCGACGCCGCCGACAAGGACTGGCACCTCACCTCGCCCGAGCCGCACAACCCGCCCCTCACCTATGGCGGCTGGACCCAGTGCCGCGCCACGGGCCTGCGCATCGCCGCCCTTCTGCACGCGCGCGACGTGGACCCGGACGCCTTCGCGCGCGTCGGCGTCCCCTCCAGCCGCCACAACAGCTCGAGCCAGAACGCCGTCGCGGCCGAGGCCGCCCAGGGCGTCCGGAAGCGCCGCAAGCACAAGGTGGTGATCCACACGTCGCCCTACCTGCGCTGCGTCCAGACGTCGATCGCCCTGGCGGCCGGCATGGCGAGCTTCGAGCCCAGGAGCGCCGACGAGCACGACGCCCATCACCGCGGCCGCGGCCTGAGGCCCCGGAGCAGGTCCCCGGCCGCCGCCGCGCGCGGCCGCCAGCTGCGCTCGCCGTACCTGTATGCCCAGCACCAGCACCAGCACCAGCATCAGCACCAGCATCACCAGCATCACCAGCAACGGGGCGAGTCGCCCGGCGCCGCGCAGCACCACGGCGGCGGCGGCGCTAGCAACGGGCATCTCGCGGTGCCCCAAGAGAGCAACGGCGCACACCACGTTGCAGGAAGCGCCGGGACGGCCAACGGCCACGGCGGCGCCGGTCACCAAAACGACCGGCGGGCTTCCAACGGCGACAAGTCCCCGCCCTCGCACTCGCCCTCGCCCTCGCACCCGCGCCCGCGCCCCTTCGAAAAGGTCACCCTCCGCGTCGACGCCTTCCTCGGCGAGTGGCTCGCCCCCGAGTACTACGACGTGATCCCCCCGCCGCCGCACAGCGCGCGCCTCGTCACGGCCGCCAAGGCCGACCTGCTGCGCCGCGGCGAGCACCTCGACCTCGGCAGCTACGCGCTTGGCGGTAGTAGCAGCGGCGGCGGCGGCCGCCGCGGCGGTGGCGGCGACGTGGGCGACCGGGCCGGCCACTTCCCCGGCGGGTGGGCGGCCGTGAGGAGCGCGTCGAGAGAGGGCGGAGCCGAGGAGCCCGACGAGCCCGGCGCCGCGGCCGGCGGCATCAGGCGCCTGCTGCTGGCGCGCGACAGGGCGAGCAGCTACTCGGCCGGCACGAACGGGGCGCGCGCGGCGGCCAACAGAGGCCCCTTGTACCACCATCACCGGCGCAACAGCACGGCCTCCGGGAGCGACCCGCAGGGGGAGGTGCAGGGGCGCCGGCGCCAGCGCGCGCCGTCGTACACGCCGCTGGCGCCATCGTACGCCGTGTCGGCGAGCGAGGCGATACCGCGCGGCTTCGTGACGCACGCGCGCGATGCGTGCGTGGCGGTGGACTCGCTGTGGGATAGCACGGGGGCGGAGCTGGGATGGGGGGACGGCGGCGACCCGTTCCCGGAGGAGTGGAGCAGGATGCATCGGAGGTTTAGGAAGGGGTTGGGGGCGATGGTGGCGTGGTATGAGGAGGGGGGCGGTGGGCGGAGGGGGGAGGAGGTGGAGTGTGAGGGGGTGGGGAAGGCGGGGAAGGCGGGGATGGGGAAGGGTGGTTGTGGTGGGAAGGTGATGGGGAGGGTGGTTGAGGTAGGGGGTGATGGGGCGGGCGAAGGGGGGCCGGTTGGTGAGCAGGTGAAGGGAGCAGGAGCAGGACGAGGAGGAGGAGGAAGAGGAGGTAGTGGTGGTGTGGAAATGCCGGTTCCGGAATTGTCGAGCATGGAGATGGAGGCAAAGGAGAAGGAGGAAGGCGAGGAAGAAGACGAGCACGAGGAGGAGGACGTCGAGGAGGACGTCGTGCTCATACTCGTGACGCACGGCGCCGGCGTCAACGCCCTCATCGGCGCCCTCACCAACCAGCCGATCCTCGTCGACGTCGGCGTGTCCAGCCTCAGCATGGCGGTCCGCAAACCTCCTCCCGCGCTCCCGTCCCCGGCCCTTTCGCCCACTTCTCCTCGTTCCTCTTTGTCCCGGCACAATTCGGATAACCATCAGCCCGTCGCCGGCACCAACGGCGCCGCCACCCACCTTCCTCTCCCCACCACGACGGTCACGTCGAGCAGCGCCGAGGATCTCACGCTGCCCCCGCCCGCCACCCCGCTCCCGCGCCGCCGCTCCTCCGTCGCCGTCGCCGAGCTTGCCGACGCCTTCGAAATGCGCCTCATGACGTCGACGGAGCACCTGCGACCCGGCGCCGACCCGGCCGCGCTGCCGGCGCACCCGTCGGGCGCGACGCCCGCGTCGTCATCGTCGTCGTCGCAGCACCTCTCCATCTTCGGCCATTACCACCATCACGCGCGCCCCGGCCACGGCCTGGTCGCGGCCGCGGGCCGCAGCCCCTCGCGCAGCCCGCGCTTCGGCCCCGCGAGGCCGGGCCTCGTCGGCGGCGAGACGGCGCCGAGCGTCGGCTTGGGCGGCGCCGCCCACCGGCGACGCTACAACAGCAGCGCGCACGCGCACTGGGCGGGGAGCTACGGCAGCGGCAGCGCCGCTCTGAACGTCAGGCGTAACTACTCCGCCACCACAACGTCCTTCGCCGGCCGCGGCACGAGCCCCTCCCCGAGCCCTAACTTTAGAGCCTTCCCGTTTCCGGCGCGCGACGATGACGACGCCGATGCCGCCAACGCCAACGCCAACGCCAACGCCCCGCCGGCCTCCTCGTCGCCGTCGTCGTCGTCGGCCACGGCGTGGAGCTCGCCCGCCCGCGCGGGCAGCGCCGGCGCGTCCGCGGGCGACGCGTCGGCGAGCACGACGCCCGGCGTGTCCTTCGCGGCCGGCAACGGGCTGTGGTCGAGGCCGACGACGAAGCCGGCGCCGACGCCCCAGCAGCCGGCGTTGCCGGCGATTTTGACGGCGGTGCGGCGGCGTGAGGAGGAGGATGACGACGAGGAGCTGTTTTCGGGGTTGTCGCCGATGAGTACGAGGGTTGGCGGGCGAGGGAAGGGGGGTGCTGGTGGGGGGGACGGAGGCGGAGGCGACTTTTTGCTTAACTTTGGGGATGCTGGGGGGGGTGGGGGGCCAGCGACGACGAGGGCGGAGGAGGTGAGGAGGGGGGAGGAGGGGAGCGTGGGCGAGGGGCGGGGGACGAGTGGCGGTGGTGGTGGTGGGTATGGAGGAGGTGGAGGCTTGTGGAATGGGCCTAGTGAGGGGAGGTTGACGGATAGGTTTGGGTTGTGGGGGGGTTTCGGGTCGGCTGGGTCGAGGGGGGTGCGGAGGAGGTGGGCGGTTGAGGAGTTCTGAGGCAGGGGTTTTTCTTTTTTTTTTCTCCCCCCTCCGTTATATCCTCGGTTCGGTCGTTCCTGCCCGTCTTGGTCCGCGCTTCTCTTGTTTGGTTGCTTGCCATGTGTTGTGTTCGGCGGGTGGGATGGGGAGATATCTAGCTACTCTGCTCTGTATGTTTTGTTGCCGCGTGCTGTGAACGGGATGTGGCTAGGAAAGGGGGTGGGGTGGAAGGGGCCGCGTTCGAAGTAATGCTGTTTTCACATCCCTCGCTGCTCGGCGGACTTAGACATATTGATTCGTATTGCTGTTGTCGGGCTCTTTCCATCAGCGGGCATTGATGCGTATCGGGGATACATGGGCTGCAGCCGGTGCATTGGGGTGGGTTATCGAGTTTGTTTTTTTTTTTTTTTACTTGTTTGGCTGATGAGTAATGATTGGTTAGTCGGCTAAGTGGGATGAGTTGTTGCAAAAATTGGACATGCTAGTAGATTGAATTGCTGTTTGTGAATTCCGGGGGGTTCAAGATTGCCCGTTATGCATGGATGTGGCATCGTGAGGTTTTGAGTAGTGGGGCCGTCTTGATGGTGCATTTCATGCGTAGTTTTAGCGTCTGATGCTTTTCCTTGGATTGGATTTCCCGGGGGCTGCGGAGACAATTCTATCTTACGAGGATAATGAATAAAAGTGATGCATGTTAAACTTCTGCACGTATGATTCTAGCCGTGTCCAAACTATGAGTTGAGATCCATTGGCATGATACCACTCAGCCACGGCTCCGGCATGTCAAAGTTGAACTCGATGTCCTTTCAAGAAGTCAGCATCAAAGCCAGGCATTCCTCGGCCCCGGAGAAGCCAAAAAGGAAGGAATTTGGTCACCAACATACCGCATCATACCACTCAAACCCACTCAGATCATTCGGCGCGAACCCCGCCGACGAATCCTGGCCGCGCCCCTCCTGCCCTTCTTCCCCCTCCTCCCCCGGCATCGCCACATCGATCTCCCTCCCCAACAACTCCCCACACATCTCCTTCAGCAACGCGTAGCTGACCCCGAGCGACCGCCTCGCCTCCCTCCACACCGCCTCCTCGACCTCCTCCTCCCCGTCCCCGTCCCCCTCGCCCGCCCTCCCCGCCGCCGCCGCCCTCGCGCCCCGCGCGTCCGCCTCCGCCAGCACCATCGACATGAAGCAGTACCCGCGAAAGTTCATCTCGCCGTGGCGGACCCGGCGCCTGACGAGGTCGGCGTAGAACGCGATGGCGGCGCGCAGCCGGCCCGCCCACGCGTCCGGCGCCAGCGCCGCGCCGCCCACGCACGTGCCCGCCCCCGCCCCCGACGACGCCGCCCGCGCCACCAGCTCCGCCGCCGCGTACAAGCTGGCCCGCAGCGGGATGCCGCGGAACGGCCCGCCGCCGACGACGAGCAGGCGGGTCCAGTCGTCCGCCTGGCCGGTGGAGCCGCCGCCGAGCTGGAAGAGCGCCGTCTCCAGGCACACGGTCTGGCTGTAGAAGTAGGTCGGGTCGTGCCGGGCCAGCTTGGCGAAGGGGCGGTGGAGCGCGAGCACGAAGTCGTGCGTGAGGACGTCGAGGAGCCTGGTGTGGAAGGGGGTGGGGCGGCGCGGGGCGCGGGTGGCGGAGCCGCGGTCGTCGTCGTCGGCGTCGTCGGCACTGCCGCCGCCGCCGGGGAACGACCGGAACAGCCGCGCGTTGGCTCGAAGGATCCCGTCGAGCTCCTTGCCCAGCCGCAGCGTGTCCTCGTACGAGCCCGAGCTCCGGAAGTCGTTCAGGTGGTGCGCAATCGCGAGCCGGGTCGGCAGCGAGCGCATCAGCGCCATCTGGATCGAGCTCTGCGTGAAGACGTCGGGAGGCTTGGGGGCCACGGGCTCCGCCGAGCCGTCGCCGCCGCCACCGCCTCCTTCCATTTGCGCGTCGTCGATGTTGGACGGCGGCTCGCAGTCGAAATCCTGGCAGCTGACGAGCGGCGCCCCGCCCGAGGTGAGGCTCGACTGCACGAGGAGCTCGAGCACCGTGGCCCACAGCCGGCGGCGCATCTCGGCCTGGAAGAAGTCGAAGTGGCGGAAGTTGGACGGGTCGCGGTGGAGGCCCATGAACATGGCGGTGCGGAGGAGCGCGCCCGCCGACGTCCACACCAGATCCCCGTTGACGTTGTTGGTCTGGCGCGCGAGCAGGACGAGGCAGTGGACCTGGAGGCCCGTCATGTTCATGCGCGACTTCTCGAAGGGCGAGTTGAGCCACGTCTGCGCGGCGTAGATCCACTGCGTCGCTGACGACCGGAGTTGGAGCCCTTCCGGGCCTTGGTAGAAGCAGGTGCCGATGGCGAGGATGAGGAGGAGCTGGATTACAAAGGCGATCGATGCCGATTGTGGGTTGATCCAGTACTGATCATACTCCCGCCGAAAAGATGGGATATGTACGATTCTGTGGGTGGACTCAAAGGCCCGGAAGTAGTGTTCGATAAGTTGGTCGGCCAACTCCTTTGCTGGGATGTACTCCTTGACGTCGGAAGGGATGGGTTCGAGAAGTGGCTTTTGAGTTTTTGCTGTCTTGGCAATCTTCTTGCACCTTGCGTGCATTCTATAGGTCTCCGAGTTGGCATTATTTTCATGGGTTTTGATAACCCTCGTCAGGAGTGGAAACTGACCGTTCCATCAGTTCAACAGAATTCGACCTAAAGCAGCGCACTTCGAGTCGGCCGGTGAAGTCTTACTTGGTCCTTTAGATTCATCCAATGGGATTCACCGAGGAGTCTTGTCTTCGAGTAGGTGCCCTTGATAGGCAGCCGAGTATTTGTAAAAGGAGACGTTGTGATTGTTCTAGGTTTGGAGGCTGGCGGTGCGACATCAAGATCCCGCAACTGACGCTCCAAGTTTTGGATTTTTTCTTCAAGAGCTCGGACGTCTGAAGCGGAGCTCTGAGCACCCGCTGAAACACATGATGATGGGCCTCGATGGCCTCGGGATCGTCTGTCGTCCACAGCATTCCTCGGCGAGCTACTGGTTGGAGGAGGGGAAGGATAGTTCCATCCCTGGAGAGACCCTGCTCCTGCCACAAGACTGCTTCTAGTCTGCGTTTGACTCCTATCGTCACGTGAAGCGCTATGAGAAGAGTTGTCTGCAGTTAGTTTCGCGCCATGGTTTGGGCTGTGATGGTTCTGAGTGCTGCTGGTTCGAGAGTCCGGAGGGTTCGGCGGACTAGCATCCAACGCGGCCAGTGGTGCGTAAGTGCAGGCTCGTTTGCCTCGAATGCACCGAGTACAGGGCGACTTTCGGTCGCACCTGACTTTCTGGCGCCGGCAGCTAACACACGACACAGCAGGGCGGCGGCGTCTATGTCGCGGTGTTAAGTCCGGCGAGGTCGGTGCTGCGACAGGTTCCTGTTGGGGTGGGACTGTGTTGTCCATGGCGACAGTGCAATGCACGAAAGAGCAATCACGGCCCCAGCTTTGTCTCAAGACAATCCAACCGTCCGATTTCTTTCTTCTCCCGAGCAACTAGATCAATCCGACGGGTGAGTAGACGGTCGATCCAAGTACCGAATGAAAAAGTGACAATAGGGACTCGGATTGATTGTTCGGCACCGACCACAGCGCGACGCTTCGGCCGACTCCGTCTCCGAACACGGGGATGTCGAAAAGGGGAGTCCCTTCTCCGAATACTGCCATCATCGTTACATGCGGCTAAGCGAAGGAGCAATCCTCTATCACCGACTCTCTGTGCGCGTTTGGTCCGAATGGCCGACCATATCCCGACGCCGAAGGCGCTGCCTCGCTGGCGCTGCGCAATTCCGGACTGCCACTCTGGTTGATATCGCCAACCATACACCGACTTCGCCGACAGCCACTTGTTTCAGAGGCCACTGCTTGCCACCGCGATTTTCTCCTTCGAGCCACAGTAAAGCCGAAAGTCTTCAATGACTGGCCTGACATATGCGGCATTGTAATCCCTTCGCCGGCAAAAAGAAGCCAGGGGTTTGAACGTTTAGATGCCTTTCCACTATATAATACCTTCGCCCGCCATGGCGGAAGCAAGGGTACAACCACAAGGGTTCGGAAGTCGAACATTCTCTCACTGGCTGTTTTGATCTATATATCAATCCATCTTTTCAAAGCCCCTTGAAGCGTTCGTCTCTTTTTGATTTCGCTTCCGTGCCTCCACGATGGCGGCAGAAGACCAGAGTGTCAAAGACTCGGGCCCGAACACTTCGGACGATCAATATGCTCCCACGCCTCAGAATGAAAGCGCCGAGTCCGGTGCTCTTGCCAACGAAAAGGGCCTTGGAACATCCACAGAAGAAGACTTTCCTGATGGTGGCGCGAGAGCGTGGCTCGTTGCGATTGGTAGCTCTCTAGTGTTAATGGCCACGTTTGGATATATCAATTCTTTCGGGTGAGTGCGAAATGCCAAGCCTCTCCTGACTTTGCAATGTTAACTTCGTCATAGCATCTATCAAGCGTACTATGAGGCCAATCAACTGAGCGGACATAGCCCATCCAGTATATCTTGGATAGGTTCCGTTCAGGTGTTCTTCGTTTTTGGCGGTGCTCTATTCGGCGGCCCCCTCTTCGATCGTTTCGGCGCTAAAGTATTTATCTCCCCGTTTGAACTTTAGACTTGTCAATGTTCTGACAGTTGAAATCCCAGATTATCCGCCCCGCAGCTATCGTTTATGTCTTCTCAATCATGATGACTTCTCTTTGCACAAAATACTGGCAGTTTATGTTGGCCCAAGGCATCCTCGGTGGCATCTCCAACGGCATGACCATGGCTCCTAGCATGGCGGCCACGTCACAATACTTCAACAAGAAGCGCGGCGCTGCAATGGGCATTTCAATTGCCGGCTCCTCTATCGGTGGCGTGATATTTCCCATCGCCTTAGGCCGGATGCTCGACTACACGAGCCTAAGCTTCGGCTGGAGCGTACGCATCGTCGGCTTCCTCGCCTTCGCCATCCTCGCCTTCGCCACCATGGTGATCAAGGCGCGCCTCCCGCCCCGCAAAGACCAATTCTTCCTCCCACGCGCCTTCAAGAACGTCACGTACGACGTGCTCACCGCGGCCGTCTTCCTCGGCTTCATTGGCATGCTGACGCCCATTTTCTACCTGCCCGTCTACGCCGTGAGCCACGACATGAGCACGCTGCTGGCCTTCTACCTGGCCGCCATCCTCAACGGCGCCTCCTTCTTCGGCCGCGTGATCCCCGGCATCCTGGCCGACAAGTTCGGCCGCTGCAACAGCCTCGCCGCCGCCCTCTTCTCCTCGGGCATCCTCAGCTTCTGCTGGACCCAATGCACGACCAACGCGTCCATCATCGTCTTCGCCGCCTTCTTCGGCTTCTGCACCGGCGCCATCATCAGCTCCGCCGCCGTCGCGCTGGTAAGCTGTTCGGAGGACCCTAAGAATATGGGGACGTATATGGGCATGGGCATGGGCATCGCGAGCATATCGGCGTTGGTCGGGCCCCCGGTCAACGGGGCGTTCTTGGACCACTACGGTAACTTTGACGCGATGGCTTGGTTTTCGGGCGCCTTGTGTCTGGCGGGAGGGGCGGCTGTTATTGTCGCGAAATCGGTTTCGCCTCAAGGTGTCCTCGCGTTGACTTGAAGCATCGGGTTGGAGTCGTGGTGTTCTTCGCTCTGTTCTTCCTCCGCGCTCATTTACAGACTTGAAACGGTCCCATTTGTTTCGCGCATTTATCTGTTCGAATAGAAAGGTCTAGCTGTAATCTTGTAATGATAGGAAGATGGTGGGAAAGGCGCGCAAGAAAAGTTTGTTCTTCGGTTATTGGCGCATTTCATCATTTAGACTGTCACTCCGGCTCAATTCATTTCTAAGGTGCACCTGCTCCTATAGACTAATATACGATTGAATTTACGATTAGGATGAGTTTAAATCCCACTTATTTTCTTTGTAAAACTAGAACACGCCATGAAAGATGTAGTCTCAAATGCGACTGTACTATGGACGGGTAGCTCTTATGTAGCCTAGTAGAGTGACTGGGTATGTATGTGCTGCTCTGGACGTGCCTTTGGTGAGCGTGGCGGGCCGTAGTGTCTATTCTTAGCGGCGGAAGACTTCGGTCCTGGCGCCGGGCAACGTCCAACCAACCTCCCGGCGCGATGACTCTCTAAATGTTGATTCAAAAGCCCCAGGTTCTCTCTTTTACGTGGCTCTCATAAATATTTTCTGACTTGCTTATGCCGAGCTCGGGGCTCGAGCGAGACTGACTTTCGTGCGTTTTTGCAAGGCCCCAGCGTCGGCCGGAGCCGCTGCCGTAGTTCCAAGTGTGTTTCTGCATCACCAATCAATGCACGACTTGGTCCGTTGCACGAAAACTAGCCTACCTGCTAGCCACTTAGACTTCCGCCTCGTGCCTCACGGAAACCCTCGAGATTTCTGCAGAAGATGGGAAACTAACGTGGCTCAGTGGCTCTTCCTTTGAGTGGAACGGGCCGTGGCAGCTAGCGCCGCACGAAGACCTGCGCGCGTTTATGGGACTTCCTATCTTACCCCGGTGGTGTACCCTATTGCGTTTCCTCCGCCCATCATAACTTGCCCGACATCTACCCGCTAGGTCTCTGGAGCCTCCACGCGCTTCAAAACTGCATTCGCTCTAAATAGCGGGGCTAGCATTCGCCTTGCTTCTCGAGGGGCTGCTAACGACTTCCTAGGCAGCAGCCCCGTCCTGGCTGTTCACTTTGGACGCTCCTTCCGTTTCCTCGCCGCTAGCAGCGTTCACGTGTCCGTCAACAAAAGCACGGCCGCAAACATAGAATCGTCCTCCGCGTGTGCTCGTTAACTAACACTTCTCTCTCCCTCCCTCTCTCTCTCTGCACGCTCCAACGTCTTCGCAGGCTCCCAACCACCCTTACCACATCACATCCTCTCGTCAGCGCACCTTTTGCTTCTTATGCCCACGGGGCATCTTTCAACAAAAGATGCCTCGTAAGCAGTTCGTCGCCGACCTGCGGGCAGCAACCGAGAAAGGCGATATCGGCATCATCTCCGGCGTTCGGAGTGGCGATGACGATGGCGAGATCCACTTCGAGGTCGCGCCTTCTACATTCAACGGCCTCAAGTTCACACTCGCAGCAGTTCTAAATGGTAAACTGATTGCTTCTTCCATCTTCCCGATATACCTTTGTGGCCCGGAGGCGACCCAAACACGTAATCGCGACACATGTTATGGGTGGTAATTCGGGCCACCTTGGATACTGCAGACGCCTATTGGGAGTACTTCACCAAACTATGCATGAAAGCCGCTGGCCGCATGTCATGGCCAGCTCAACATCACATGTTATGGTCCTTTCTTTATTCTCTTTTGATTACTTGTGACAAGCAACGGATTCGAACACTACTTCATTACTACATTTTTCAGCCCGGAACGTTGCAATGATTCATGCGCTAACACTCTCTTATAGACGTCTCTGAATATCCAGATGCACACACATTTTCCGTATTTGCTGTGGATGATGTGCCGGTATCGGTTGCTAAGCCTCTCGATAAACTTCCTATGATTCCAGGCCAGACAGTCGCTCAGCTCTTGGATGTCGTGTCAACCGCTATCGGGAAGCTACGCACCGGTGACGGTGATGACGATGATGGCGATGACGGCGACGATGGTGACCCCGACATGAACTCTGGCGCGGAGTCTGATACCACTGACGAGGAGCAACCATTCTTCGACGATGAGCAGCCTTTCGTGAGCGTACGAAAGTCAAATGAAGTTGCCAATCCGGGCAATCGCTTCAAATCTAGATCGAATAAATTGGTCGAATGGCAGAAGCTTCTATATCAGGACCTAACGGCAGCCAAAAAGGCTGGTTTCAGAATTGGCGTCTTTGGAGGGGCTGTGCGCCTAAAGGAGCCGTGTTACATCTCTATTTCTTGTCGCATCGAGAAGCTTGGCTTATCAGAGGATTCCATGCGTGCGTGGAAGGTACATCCAAAGGAGTATCTTGTTCTCCTCTTGAAGTTTCCCAACGGTTACCGCAGACTCGTGGAAGTTCAAGGCAAAGGCCCTCCGACGTCGATCGATTTGGTCGAATTTCGGGTCGGGATTGACCGAACCAACTACAAGCCATCCTGCAATGAAGTGGTATCCGCCTTCGAGAACGTGGCCGTGGATGAAGAAGCATTGGTGCACAGCAATCCATCGAGGAACGACTTCCGCCTTTGCTTTATCTCCCAGCCGCTAGCCGATCTCTTCAACACGCGTTTTGCCCAATTGCTCATGTTCCGACTACATGGCATGAGCTGGGATGGCGCAGAACTTTTCTTTAACGACACGCAAGGCAAAGGCAATGTCGCCAACGAGCTGTCAGACCCTAAGTACCATCATACCCCGGACAGCGGAGATTCTACTTATCCAGACATCGTTACAGGAGACCAGTTTAAAATAGACAACGATCCGTCTAAGCTCTCCCTTCCCCTCGTAGCCATGCAGTTTTTAATGCGCCATTTTGTCCAGTGCACCGAGTTTTGCCTAGTTTGTCACAAAAAGCTGCAAGCCGATCTTGAAGCTATCAAGCCCTACGTCTGCGACAGTTCACTCTGTCTCTACCAACTAATGAGCCTCGGCTTCGGAACCAGCATGGAGCATGAGATAGTCGAGCAGCCTTACGTGGTGGACATTCTAATCAGCTTTTTGTACTCGTCTGTGCGCTCCTCCCCTTCGACAAGTATCCGTGACATGGTTTGCGGGGGCAATTCTGAACCTTCTAATACTCACACGTACCCAGTGGGGTTGGAGCTCAAGATCCCACCTTCAGGAGTGCATGTCGAGACCTCTTGGGAACATCTCGAACGGTGCCAGAGCCACGGCATAAAGATGGGTGGCACACAAAATCAAAATCAAGCTTTATCGGCCTCGGGAAGTACTAAGGACCATACGATGATACCGTACAAGATCCGATTCAATGAGAAAATGAGGACCTTATACTTTGACCCCGAGTCCGGGATTCATAACAGTACAAAGTGTCCAATTAAACGAGGCGATTGGGTTGCAATCCAGGCCCCCCAAGATCGGAATAGGATCTTCCACCACCGCATCACAGCTGTGGACTTCCCGAGTGCACAATTGGCTGCACCCGTTGTAATGCCCATAAACCCAGTTGCTCAGACAAAAAGGCACGACAGGTCGCAAGCTACAGTTCCGACGGGAAGTAGGGCCTCGACGAGCTACGTCTCCGCAATAGGACGGAACGATAACAAAGAAGACGTCAAAGCTTTCATGTACGTCTATAACTGCAATTTCGACTCTCTGAGCTTCCCTGAGAAGCAAGGCGCCATTCGTTTTCTGATTGACATGATGCCGACGGTCCTCGAGATGAAGGAGTTTCTTACCAAAACCGCTCAAACAACTAGTCTCGCATCTTGGTCAGACCGCATGCCCCCTGCTTGCGTTGGCCTACTCCGCTGGATCATTGCATCTTGCCGTTCTTGCATCATGCAAGTCGACGGCATTATTAGCAAAGGAAAAACCGCCGATGGCAGAGGCAAGATCATACCGGGAACGGACCGCGTAGATGGTCTGCCGTCGACCTACGTCCAATTTCGCATTGCCATGGGAGCGCCGGACAAAGAGCGCCGCTTCCTGGAGAGCGTGGTCAAATCGGCTCCTAATCGCAAATATCCGAGCTTGTTCGCATTTCATGGCAGCCGTATGTGGAACTGGCATTCGATTATCCGCGAAGGTTTGCATTACCGCAAGGAGGAGAATGGCCGCGTCTATGGTCATGGTGTCTACCTATCACTCAACCCGTCCACAAGCATCGGATATACGAAATATTTGGGCGGCCACACGTGGAGAAACTCCGTCCTTAACCCCACGTCAGCGATGTGCTTGTCCGAAGTGGTGAATGCACCCAAGCAATTTGTTAGCACCACTCCCCATCTCGTCGTCAACCAGGTCGAGTGGATCCAGACTCGGTACCTGTTTGTAGAATGTGACTCATACGATTTATCCAGGCAGTCTTCAAGGGCCGAGTCGCATGGTCTGTACTATGAGCAGGATCCGGCGGTGTGTGCGCGGGGGCTTGATATAACTTCACAGACGCCTACCGAACCGTTGCATATCCCGCTAAGTGCAGTTAGTGCAGTGAAGAAGCTGAAATCGCAAGATGGAAGCATAAAAGAGCAGTTCAATAGTAGCAAGAGGCCGGCAGTGGAAGAACGAAATAAAGAGCATTCGAAGAAGAGGAAGTTCACGGCGGAAGACGATGATTTTGAGTCGGTCGCAACAGATGAAGAGGACAAGGCATTATTGGTCTGGGAATCTGACGACGCCGGCTTGGATTCACGTGAGCCAACGGATGATGAAGACTGCAGCACGGCCGATGAACCTTTCTGGTCCAATCCTGGTTCTCCAGCCAGGAGAAAGCCTTCCTCGCTGTTCAAGCGCACCGCTCACGGGCCTCCTCAAACTGATTTTGTCCCCGGTTCTCTTGATACGTCTAAACTCCCGTTGCTTGCCCTACCTTCCTACGCCACTTCAATGGCCACGAAGCGTCTACAACAGGATCTTAAAGATCTAATCAGAGTCCAGAACAACACAGCTCTCCACGATCTAGGCTTTTACCTCAACCCGGACCTTGTCAATTCGGTATATCAATGGATCGTCGAACTGCACTCCTTTGACGCTGAGTTGCCTCTCGCACAAGACATGAAAGCCGCCAAGGTTACATCCATCGTCCTCGAACTGCGCTTCGGACCGGACTACCCCATGGCTCCCCCGTTCGTCCGCGTCATCCAACCGCGCTTCTTACCCTTTGCGAACGGCGGCGGCGGTCACGTCACCGCGGGCGGCGCGCTTTGCATGGAGCTTCTGACCAACTCTGGCTGGTCGGCCGTCTACAGCATCGAACACGTGCTGTTCCAGGTCCGCATGGCCCTCGTCGACCCGGAGCCACGCCCCGCAAGGCTGGCTTTGCTCCCTTCCAATGTAGTGACGCCGAATGCTGCGAAGTATGGCATGGGAGAGGCCGTCGAAGCGTTTCGCAGGGCGTGCCAGATGCATGGGTGGCAGGTTCCTAAAGGGCTTGAGGCGATTATGAAGGTGGCGCCGGAGAATACAGGATAGGGAAGATTGGGCGTGGGAAAGGGGATAAATTGAAGGGTTGAAGAGTCAAGAGTGGAAATGCTTTTTTTAGGGCGGGGTGAAGGTAGTAGGCAAAGCTTGTAGTTTAGTTTTGTAACTGGTAGTCTAGTCCTGCTATTTGCGACAGAGAAGAGCTTTCGAGCTTCATCAGGAGTGCGCGAGGGCTTCGACGGCATTGCATGAGCGTGGGACTCGGGCGATGGGTACCCGATCAGGGTGAACTCTCACTCTCACGGCGAATTTTAGAAGGGCGGCAAGGCACTCCTGACATACCAACACGCGACCTTGGGACTCGGGCATAGGTTATCTTCGGGCCTTCTAAGGTACCCCTTTCATTGTTTTACTGTCCACAATAAGTAATTATGGAGTTTTAAACACGACCTGCTTCTGTGTATAACGTTGTCTTATCTTTTCTATGATACTCATGGTCATTGCATTGCATATTCGCGTCAAAACTTCCCGTGGGTGGTTTATTCCTTTGGCGTGCTTCCCAACAGTGAAGAGGGTTGAAACGGCCTATTAAGACAAGGCGGTACCAAGTTTTGGGCGCAGACGGGGAATCGCCATTTAGGAGGCACATGATCAAGAAGGTAGCGGGCACCTTGACGAAGGCAGGCTCTCCACAGCCAACAGAAAGCTTGACTAAAACTGATATATCCAAGGAAGTTCGCTGCATGCCAAAAATGAACCTCACCAGATACCAAAAGGAGACCTCGCGACGTCTCAAACGGCTGCCGGCCAAAGATAACATCGGCCCAAACCTTGGGTTCCAACGTCGTACCAAGTCTAATAAAGCCCGTGCTTTCCCACAGAAGTAGATCACATCCCTTGATACCTTTTGTTCATGGAACAATAGAAGGTACGACAACTTTTTGCTCTCATTGAAGCGAAGAACTTTGTATTTTGCCTTCATGTATAGTTCTGATGAGAATTCCTGTCACGACCGCGATAGAGCCGATAGGCGTGACAGCAAGCGTCTTGGCAATCGTCTACGCGGTCCATCAACTTGGCGCTCTCATATCCAAAACCAAACCTTTTATAGATGCACCAGAGGAGCTCGATGCACCCCTTCGGGAGGTGAGTTGAAGAATTAGTTGCGCTATGCGAGAATTTCTCTTATGCTACATCTGATCATGCATAGCTTTTATTTTCAGGTCCCAATCCATACTCCAGGGTAGAGTTTTGGTTCTAATTAATTAAGACCTGGGGAAGCCAAACCACTTTCGAGACCCCTGAGCAAGGACAAGCCTTCCAGTCTTAACTAATCTCAGCTAGAGGTCATGATAGCCACTCCTCACAACCTCGAGAAGTCGCAGTCATTCAGAGGCCTCCGGAATTAGGAAGCTATGTTAGTTGTATCCTACTTCCGGTTAAGTCACTACCATAAGCGGGTTACAGTAGTCTGGAATCGTCGATCCGATGTTTAGAAACATTAGAATGAAGTAAGGACGACAGACCAAGGGAAAAGCCTTTAAACTGGCAGAATATATCATGGAACCTCAACGGCCATCGACCAGAGCTTTAGGAAACGGGTACCAGGCTCTTTCGCAGAGTGTTTCAGATCTCCACACAAGCAAATGCGCCTATCACCTCCGAGGATTTCTTTTCTATGGATACTTTGGCTCTTTCGTATTTAGTTTTAGCGGCCAAACATTCCGAAGAGCAACTTGTGAATGTGAGGGCCACTCGATGTGCAAGGCTTCAGTGTTTTGTTTCGCGCTGTGGATGACCAAAGGTGTTGTGCTATCCGTGGAATTTGGGTCACGCATATCGATAAACTTGTACTTTCCGCGTGTAGCACTACCGACTTCAGATTTGTTCGCTGCCATTCGAGGAAGAGACCTGGAACAAGTTAAAGAAATTTTTGCAAACAGATTGGGCTCCTTTGGAGATATCATGGCTCCATATGGATATACACCCCTATCCTATGCGGCTCACTGTTGACAGAATGATATTAGCTACTTCTTCATGTAGGTTGGAGCAAAGTCTGCACTGGAAAATAGATGGACGATTCATGCTACCCACAACTTTACCAATCACTGGTCACCTCTGGAACTAAATATAGCGAAAGTAGATATCTGCCAGTATCTTGTTCAGTTAGCAAAAGTGAAGCCATGTCTAGAAGTTTCGAACCTTCTGTCGCGATACCTGTTGTGAGGAGATATATTTCATCCGTTCTGTGCTTGGTCTTAACGCAGAAGACTTGGTTAATCTTGCGCGCAATCATAGAAGCTCCACCAACCATTGCAACGATCTTGTAAGGACAGCTCTGCACTGGGCATGATACTCAGGGGATGCTACTGCCGCGGGCTACTTTTTGCGGTGTGGTGCTGATCCAAACCTTCAAGGCAAGCTTGGGAATTCATCGCCTCCATGCAGCAGTTCGCGCTAGATCCCCTGCATGTGCTAGTTGTTTCATGCAAGGAGGAGCTGATTTCAAGATTGGCGATTCCATGGGCTACAACCCCCTTCACTACGCTTTTATGGGCTCTGACCTGGACATGGCTGAGTTCCTGCTCCATAGTAGCCCGCGTATCGACGCGGATAATTTCGGCAAAGAGGTGCCAACTTCAGTTGCCACCTTAGCCGACGACGCTATTATTTTGGAGTTTCTCTTCCGCCGTGGGGCATCTCTGGATGCGCCTGACAAATGGAGATATACATGCCTACTAGATGCGGTGCTCGTCAACTCCCATAAATCAGCTCAGTTCCTCTTGGAATGCGGTGCGCGTAAGGACCGTCAACTAGTGTGAGGCAAGACCATTCTTCACTTGGTAGCCGAGAAGAGCGACCTCGAGATGATGGATATATTGCGCAACGCCCGTCTAAGAAGAATTTCCATCGATGCTCAAGACTCTAAAGGGCCTATCGCCATAGAATATCTATTGCAGGAAGGACGCTCAGCAACTGATCGAACCGTTTGGGGCGCTTCTCATGAGTGCCATACCACACGAAATATTTGAGACTAATTGCCGTCAAGATAGTGATAAAGAAGACGTTTTCGCAGATGCGCTTGAAGAGTAACTTGATGGTGGTGCTGGACTCGGGCGAGAGGCCAGGAAGTTGGAGAACGTTTCGAGCTCCGCCAATTACGTGTCTAGCAGCCACGCCAAGCCGGCAGCTGAACCTCCCTGCTACTACTTAGCAAAACGTTCACCCCATCGTCTCGGGATCTCGCGCATGTCCTGTGCACAACTTCCCTACCATACCGCAGTTTCATTCTCACTTAATTAAACTTCTTCGGAAAGTTTCCATGGCTTTACCAAATGGGTCTGCTTCGAGTCAAAGCTCGCATAAAGCCTCTTCGCACGTTGCCGATCCAGTACTACAACCCTTCACGAAGACCACATTCGACCCTGCCGAGTATCTAAACAAACAATTGCCTCCTCTGTCATTGCGAAAAAGCTCGACAATTGCTGCATCGTCCACCTCTACTGCCTCTCTTTCAGAGCTTTCGGGCCAGACACAGACACTCTTGTCGCAGCTCAACGCCCACCTTACCAGGCTCTCCACTGTCCTGACGCAACTTACAGACGACTTGCTCCGGAGCGGCGGACGCTTAGCATATGAAGTCGAAGTACTGCGCGGAGAAACGATTGCGCTTTCCGAAACCCTGACCGAGACTGTTCGGGAGGATGTCACGAGATTTGTTCCGGGTGGCTTGACCATCATGACTCCAAGCGCAAAGGAAGCGCAACCGCCCGCCGACGGTGTTGACAGGAATATTGAGGCGTCAATTATATCCCCTACAAGGAAAACAGAATCCAAGGACGGTGATGACTCTGCACCGCCTCCCTATATCACCCAACTGCAAACCCTCATCACGGTGCGGGACCGTCTCGAGTCAGTCATCAAGGTATTCGGGGAAGCCATGCAATGGACGATTCCCCCTTCAGAAGTATCGCTCACCTCGTCGCTTATCTCCGTCTCGGGACCGGAGCCCAACTCCTCCGACAGTCACAGTCGCGAAGAGAAAGGGCGCGAATTCGCCAAGAAGCTGCGCGAGGAGATTATCGAGCTTGTAACCAGTACTGGCGGCGCTGGAACTGACCGTAATGATCTGAAGCAAGGGCATGATGCCGCTATGGCACGCATCCATACGTTGGGCGAGCTAGCGCAGATCTGGAAAGGGACAGCGGAAGAAAAGGCAAGGGTAAGATTTGTAGAAAGCCTGGCGAAAGAGGTCGATGAGAAGATGAAAGCGTCGGAGAGAGAAGCTGGAGGGAGGAAAGAGCGAAACTATGTTGGAGTCGCTAGAGGCTCTGTGAGTACGAGAGATGCCCCACAGCGTTCGAACACGCCGTCGGCGCCGGAGACAAGAGGCTTTTTAGATAATCTATTTGGTTAAGGCCAACGATGACACAACTTGTCATTAGTGGTCACAGAACTAAGCCTGGTCACTATCCAGGCTTCATTTTCTTAGTAACTAGGTAGTTCTATAGAGGCCGGTTTTTTTGGTTGCAAGAACGCGGCGTGTATTCTCCACCACCTCCACTCAAAAGGTGGACAAAAGCCTGTTGTATTTTATGTACAATAGGCAAATACATGGTCATCCCGATTGTTGTTTCCCAGTGCAGTGAGTTATTAGTTTGCGGCCTCTGAAGAAGGCTGAGGCCAGGGCAGAATAATGAGTTCGCAGGGCGGTAAATTAATCAGACAAGTGCTTCCTATGAAGAAGCCTCGGCCCAAATCGATAGTAGTGGGGACTGCGCATCGTAGCATTGAGGGTGGCAGACCTCAATCGCCAGTATCGATCTCCCTGCAAATGAAGTTAGCGAACCCATCATCTTCCTAGAGTTATATGGAGCGAAACGTACAAGTCAAGCTGAACACCATTGCTAATTTCGTAGTCGGCAAGTGATAAAGCGTCCTTAAATGGTCTCTGGCCCTGCCGCTTCAGCATGATCTCGTGAGGCTTTCGGCCGATTTGCGCTGCGACCAGCTTCTTGAAGTCACCTAGAAAATGACCTGTAAGCGGAAATCTCCAAATCTGCAACAAGAGAAAATATACCAATATTGTCGGACGCAAAGCATGGAATCTGCGCCTTTGTACCCAACCGATCATTGACCGTAACTCGAATCATCTCCTCGCCACCGCTTGTCAACACCGGCTTCTCCTTCCTCTTTTCCTCTTTCCTCTCTTTTCGGTCCCTGCGCTCCCGATCTCTGTCTCGATCCCTATCCCTTCGGTCTTCTCTCGCACCCCGGTCCCTATACCCATCCTGTCTCCTCTCTTCATAGCGATCGCTTTCTCGCCTCGGTGAACGCTCTCGCTCCCGCTCCCGCTCCCGTCCATAGTATCCTCGTCCTCCTGAACCACTTCCGCGTTCACTCTGCTCGTTCTGGCCGCCGTCCTCGTCCCGCCGTGGCTTCTCCTTCCAGCGAAACCCTCCCATGCTGCGCGGGCGTCGTGACGGTGCGCGTTCGTCACCTCTGGTATCCTCGTTTGCGTGGTCGCGCCGGCGTCGCGGTGGGGAGCGTGAGCGCGAGTTGGGTGACGGCATTGCGAAAACTGATGTTTGGGTGTGCTGTTGTTCTGGGGCGGCTAAAATTACCTGTAGCTCTGTGTAATTTACGCTATACAAGCGCTATATTTAAATTACTGTAAATAATTCAACTGGCTAGTCCACGTGCGCGCACTGAAAGCAATTGGTCTCGATAGAAATAGCGGCAACTTTAAAAGAAAATATCTAGTAAAGATTCCTAAAGTTTAATATTAATAAATTGGCAAAGCTGAATTGGGCTTAAGTGCGTGTGGCACAACCGCAGCAGGATGCTGATAACGTGGGACTGCGTTTTGTAATTTGCGAAAGGCTCAGTTTCAAGCTCCACAATGTCGCGTTGCCGCACTTGTCGCGTTTTCGGAGTGGGTTCTTGACTCGTGCCATTCTACCGCTCGCTACGTGCTCCAGAGAACTCCGAATCTTCGTCATCAATTTCATTCGCCGATAGCATAGACTTGATCAGACCGTCGTCGGGGGTTTCTGAGCCTCGCGCCCACGATGATTTACCCCTCAACTCAGGCGCCGACTTTGCACCATTACCGGCCGACCAACACAACAGTGTCGTTCACCGTTTCGACTAGACGGCCGGCTACAACACTCACAGCCAGGCTCTTGTCGTATGCGCAAGTCGCAGCTCGCGTGCTCATTGGAAGCCTCATCCTGCTCCTATTTCGCGCAAAATGGAAACAGCACGTCGCCCGGGGCAATCATCTAACCTACTCTGATTGGACCTTAACGAGTGCTGCTTACTGGATTGCTACTAGAGCGGAATGGAGATGGCTCGCCCCAGTTGGATTATTGGGGCTCTGGCTGGTAGTCCGTCGTGGATACACCGGTAAGTCATGTTTGATCTTTTACTTTTAAGCGACCGTTACTAATCTTCCGCTCGCAAGAGGAATCGTTACTCGTGCTCAGAGGGCTTGGAATTCAGACATCTAGCTCATCGAACACGTATCTCACCACGTCAACGACAAGATTCATTCCTACTACGCAGATTCAAGACATATTCATACATGAAGCCTTTAAGGGTTTTGAGGTCAAATTCTACCTTGTTATTGTAATTGAAGGCGAAGAGGATGTTCTCGTAGTCTTCCCGGTATGGAGCTCCCTGCGAGGATGATGTGATTATATGCGGATCGTTAATGCGATGATCGAAAAGAATCTTCTTCCGAAGCGTCAGATCCTTGAAGAGGTTTGGAGAGGTGCTCGGTCATGTCTTTATGAGCCGAAATCTTAAACAGGTTCTTACGAACTTCATTCGTCGGCCTCATCAGAACATTGTGTAGCAATATCGCCTCCGTTCAAACCCTTCTTCGATGCATATCTCGCATTGATGATCTCGGGAGCATCCATCTTCTCTTTCTGCATTACAGGTATGTACTTCCCGCTTAGTTTGTAGCTATCCCCACCATGAAATACCTTGGCGCTCCTATTGCAGGTCAGTAACTAAGACAAGCCATCAGGAAATTGCTGCTTACCGCCTAACATCTTGCCCTGGAACAAGAGGCTCAGCACCGTAGTCCCTTTTCCTGCCTTGGCTAGCCACGGCATCAAACAAGGTGCCTGCCAGTACCTCATCCATCTTACGTTCTCGCCAAGTTTCCCACAAATCTTCCAAAATACCCATGCGGTCAAATTTGCCGCTAGCCCCGCCTTTTACAGGGCTCTCTCCTTTTTGCTCGTCACCAACGTAAATCCAGGTCAATGAATCTTCTCGACTCTTTGTTTTCAGGTCCGGAAAAATGCAGTCCCAAAGAATGAGAGGAATGTCCTCTGCCATTTCGTATCTTGGTTTCCCCGCCGTCTTTTCCACACTCAGGAGATTTGAGACCACAGAGGGCGGCTCGAGCCCTTGCCCAACGAGGAAAAGAATGCCGACCAAATGTCGTACCTGATGCCAGAGGAAGGACTGGCCTTGGACCTCGAATGCGTACAACTTTGGCGTCGGTCTGGGGAAGGCACTTCCTGCTGTGATCGGGTCACTCGGGGCTAAACTGGTTATTTTATCCAGCTCGGCCTGTACGTCGATCACGGCTGAGAGCGACTCTTCCTGATGTTGCTGGAACATTTCATCAACTCCTGGTTGTCGGAATCCAGGCCACGTTGCGAGTGCGACTGGGCCCTCGCTTCGTTGCACTTCCTTGATCTCTGTATGATAGACCCGCCTTTTGAAGTTGGTGATTTGTTTGGTAGGATCAATCTTGCAGAAATTTCGGAAGTCGTGCTCGCCGATGAAAAGTTTCGCTGCCTCTTGCATGGAATCTATATCTAGCCAGCCTTCTCTATACGTCCTCTCTCCCTGGCCGCTATACAAACCTTTCCTACCAGGGACGGGCAAGAATGCGGGGTTAGTGAAGTAGTATCGGTACCGGCGCTCCCTGCAAGAAAACCGGGCAGAGAAACCTGGAGGTGGGTTGGGGCACCAGGCAAGAACTCGGATATCAGGGGGGAGAACTTTGTTGAGCATATGAGTGTATTGTAACTCATCCTTGATAGGGTCCCACTGTTTTCTTGGCTTTGCCTCCTCTGCTTGTTTTGTGCTCTCTGCTTCGTCCGCCGAAGCGTATAATCGAGCATTTCCAGCGCTCTTCTCGCTCCCATCGTGCTCTGGCGGTCGGCTACTTCGCACTTTCAGCGAAACAACCTGCCCAAATGCTGACACGCCTTTGTCCGTCCTTCCGCACTTTGCATATTCGCATCCATTCCAGTTAATGTCGCCATCATCCCCTTGCTGTATGTTGCCGTCTTTGTCAATCGGGAAAATGAGTCGGCACTTCATAAGCGCGCGCCACAAGGCCTCCTCCACGGCCGGCAGGCGGGTCTTGTTGTTCATGTGATGCTCAAACCCATTGTAGCGTTTGCCCAGATAAGCGAATTTGAGCGCGATCGGACGGGTGCTGTATTTGGATGGATCAATGAGGCGATTTGGAACTTTGCGGCGGATTTTCTTGGCCGGTGGGTTGTTGGGTGACGCTGCGTTGACAGCTCTGTCCAAACAGTTGTTAGCCTTAAGATCGTCTCGCGACATAACAAAGTCGTACTGTGCATTGGTCTCTTTTAGTCTCTTTTCTAGCTCCGTCACCCGCGCTACGAGCGCTTCGTTGCTCCATGAGGAGTAGTCGACCTCATTCGGTGCCGCGGCTGCCATGGCCGAAGAATAACGTTGTTTAGCGAAATATGTCCACAGTTGAGACGAGTCCGGTAGAAGGAGCAAGTGGGATCGTATTCTCCATAGGTTATTCCTGAATGATGGCTGAAAAATGGGAGGAACCGCTGTTCTCATGGCGAAGCGGTTTCCCGAGAAACTTTTCTGATGCTTCTCTGATGCCACTGGAGAGCTGCGGATGCGCCAAGCCTTCGGCTGCTGGGTTTCAGCTAATCATATTGCGCCATTCCCGAAATATGAATCTTTACACAAAATGAGTAACGTGCCAGAGTATCACTCCTCTAGTTTATATCTCTAACATAACCGTTCCTATCAGGGTATGACCCGCCCTCAGGGTATGACCCACTCAACACCATCATCCT
>MU001677.1:792191-826457 GCA_010093515.1 Lineolata rhizophorae | reverse complement strand
GGGTCATACCCTGAGGGCGGGTCATACCCTGATAGGAACGGTTAACATGTTCCAAGACTACGCTCTTGCTAAAACATATGAGTTAGAGTTGCAATGGGCTTTCTTAAATCACAATAACTGTACAAATAAGGCATGTCTTGATCTCTAAATGTAATAATTCAGATTGTGAAAGCTCAGTCTCACTCGGCCCCGCCCCCCCCCCCCCCCCGCGGGTGTTATTTCTCTTCCCACTCCCAACTAACACCGGTATTCTAATTTTTTTGCCAGAGTTATGTTAGATGCTATATCGTGGGCTAGCTTCTACTATGTTCAAAATTTTCTGGACGGATAGCGTAATACCTTATGACAGCCTATTCTGGCGCATATATTTGAATGGCGGCAAATTTGTGGACAGTTTTAAGGATCGAAAATGTTAATATTATAAAATAGGTTAACTGATTCTAATTCTTTGCTGGGAATTCATTGATATACAGTCTTTTTGAAGCAAATGCAGCTTAGCCCGTGCGTTTCTCCATGAGTTCACGCAGATGTGCAGATGATTCAAGCTACCGAAACATTTGACCTCAGTTTCATCGGGGCATATCACCAGTAAAATACTCTTTAATTGAAACTGTAATGGTTAGGTCTCCTCAACCCAAACTGGTGTCGGTCTGTACTAACGACCATGTCTTGGATTCATGCACCGCAGCTGGGTTGCATTTGAGAGAGTCCTTGAGAGAATAAATTGAGTTTCGTTCCTAAATTGATACACTTTCACGAGAAGCTAGGGGATAGTGAGGAAATGGACAACACCTCCAATTAGAGGAGTTGTCCCACGTAGCTGGGACAAACAGGACCTCGGCTTGTCCTTCGCGCCCACTAGCGGTAGCCTTATGCATCTCAAAAACGCTCCGACGTTCGACGGTGACACCGACCCTTGTCAACCTTCCCAATCCAGCCTCCCGACTTCGTCAGCCCTACAGATACAAGCCGGCTCGCCGGCATCGAAACCTAGCGCTTCCTACTCAGCCTTACGTATAAATTCCATCCTACCCATATCGAGCGCGTTGCTGTGGAGGTTCATCCCAGGATCAATCCCACTCTGCGGAAAGCAGGTTTTTAGCCCCATAGACAACGTGTACGCGCGTCTGAAACGCACCGGAGTGGAACCCCTTAACTTCTTAACCCCGAGACTGAGCCGCGATACGCAGTACATATCGTCTGCTTGTGAGCAACCCTCCAGCAACGATGGACTGCGTACCCATTCCGATCTTCTGCATCCAGTGCGGAACGGACAACGCGTGCCGTTGCAAAATCGTCGGACCGACCATCGGGTTTGGGGTCGGAGTACTCGCTGCTGTGAGTAGTGACGCCAGATTGGATGTACGCGTCGGCGCTGACCGCATCGAGCAGATTGTTTGTTGGCCTCTATCATTGTGCTGCTGTTGCTGTGCAACGGATGCCGGCAAAAGGTAGGCTTGGTCATTCTCTATGCGAAGTCTAGAGGAACGGAACTGATTTGTAACAGGCTTCTTGCTACCCCAGCTGATATGAGCAACGCTGTTGCCGATGCGTTCCCTTGTTGAAGGCCGGGGATTTCATTTTCGCATACATTCCGAAAGCAAATGCCGGGGGGTGTTCCTACCTAGTAGAATTACTATTCATTGGATGGCTGCGGGGTTTCTTAGGTGCTATTCTGCTATGATAGGCGACAATGGAGTCATTCGCATCCTATTTAAAAAGGGCCTTAACAAGGTGTCGATGTTTGCGGGATCATGCAACTCGTCTGCGACCGTTCATTGAGCTTCAAAATGTTGAAGGCGAACACAAGGCCAAATTCAAAAATTAATAGTGCACGAGCTGAACGGCATAGCTGATCTACTACCGACCCTACCTATCACGACCTAAACCGGACCCAGGGTCTATTTTGCCCGAACTAGAAGAACGCCAGCATATGCAACAAACTCATCCTCGCCCATCACATACGCGCCTGTTCCCGCTCAACTTCGTACATGAAATCGAAGTAGGGCTTATCGAAGTGGTGCACGCGAACGTAACCATCCTCACCGCCGGAGCAGTATCCGGTGCCCAGAGGATGTACGGCCACGTAATTGAGCGGACCGAAGTGTCCGCGCACACGACCGATCTCCTCCTCGAAAATCTTATGGTAGAAGCGCGCCTCGAACTTGCCTTGGCGTGCATTAGTCGTGGTGACGTCCATGGCGGCCTGACCACCGCCGAGAATGATATAATCCTTGACGGGAGTGATAGCGGCGCTGTTAAGTGGGGTGTCGGTGTTGTACGACTTCATAACATTGAGGTCTTTGGTGGAGATGAGCTGTTCAAGTTGGACGGTGTCAGTGTGGTTTCCGTCTTAAAGGCTGCACATCTATCACCGGGGCGTACCTTCGCAGTCTTGTCCTTGCTAGCCGTGATGAAGTATGTACGATCCGGCGCCCACTGCATGTCGGTAATGGGCATGTCCGGTTCGTGCACCATGACGTTATCGAGCAGCTCCCCGCCCTTCACATCGTACTGGCTAACGGACCCGTCTTCGTGGCCTGCGATGATCCACTTGGCGCCGTAGCTAAAACCTGCAACGGTGGCCTTGCTTTCATCACAGACGATGCGCAAGCTCTGCTCATCGGTCTGCTCCGCATCGACGTCCTGAACGATGTCATACACAACGATGGTGCTTAGGTGGCCCGTCCGTTTCTCCGTCACGCCCAGCAGCTTGCTCCCGTCCGAGCTGAACTCGACCCGCTTAATCGACGAGCCGAACTCCCATGTCTTTAGCAACTTGCCCGTCTGCACATTCCACAGGCGCATCGTGTTGTCCGCGCCACCGGTGGCGAGGAACGTCGTCGTAGGGTCGACATCGACGGTCCAGAGAGCGCCCTGGTGGCCATGATAGGTGCCGAGACGCTCGCCATTATACGAGAACCACGCGCCGACGACGTGGTCCTTGGACACAGAGAATATTATGTCGCCATCCTTATTGTATCTGCGTATATGCGTTAGCGGGGCATATCGCGCCCGCGGATGGCGGGGCGGGAGGAAGTACTTTACTTGCGTGAGGGCACGTTCCTAGAAACACAGTTAGTACCAAGAGAGATTTAGAGGGTTAGACCATAAACGTACATGACCCGACAACAAAATAGGCCTCATTATGATTGTTGGATGTCGAGATAGCGGACTTGAGGAAGATTTGTACTCGGCGGCGCTGGCGAGGCAGCCACGGTGCGGTCGGGAGGTTCGGAGGAACAAGTCTCCGAGCTATCAGATCGCTTGTGCCCAGGCCTTGCGTACCTGGCACGTCTGGTCGAGTCACCAGAATCCTTCATCCATGCCATGGAGACGCCTCTTCAGTTCTTGAGTCATCACCGGCTTGGAGGCCCGTAATGACAATATATGTGAGCAGCTAATTGGCCGTCGTGCTTTTGGGAAGAGCTCCAGGTTTCGTAATTCGAAGACCTGGTCCAAGCATCCAGCAGATCTCATGACCCAAAAGTCCAAAGACCAGTGCCTCACTGCCTCGCCTACGAGTCACCGCAAGTTCGGCCGGTGGCAGACAAAGGAAATCCGGGCCGCCGGATTAAGCATTTTAAAGCCTGCCCCACATCCAGCGGCTCTTTTTTCCCTTAGCAAGCTTAGGTTCAGTGGCGGCAATTGAAGAAATTCGACTGGGTGTGCCGAAAAGGGACCATGTTTCGGGTTAGACCCGGCGAGAGAGATTTTTCTTGTCCAAGATACAAGGGGAGACGGGTACATTTCCCGGACGCAAACGCTGGTATTTTATGCCAGCGCGCCATTATCATGTCGCCGCTGCCCTCTGAAACATCCTCACGGCGTGAAATCTTGAGGAGTGCCCGACTCGCACTTCGGGTCCCTTGACGGACGTGTTTGCGGCCGTTCAACACGGCGTCGGCGAATAACGGTTGGGCGTGATGCGCTCCTGCGGGCGTTACCCGGCGTCGGCGTCGCGTGCGCTCACGCTTGCGCGCCGGAACCGGGCATCTGCTGTTACCATTTCCCCTCGCCCGCTGGGAGGGGCAGAGCTACGGTGGCCTTGGGAAACTCTGCTGTCGACCCGCCGTCCTCGGGCCCCCTCCATCTTCACCCCATCGCGGCAGTTTTCAAGCAGCCCACGCGCCATGGTGGCCATCAGGATTGACGGCTCCGAGATCGCTGCCGGCATTCGTGCCAGGCTGAAGGAAGAGATCAAGCAAAAACAACAGTCCAATCCCAAGTTTGTGCCTTCACTGAAAATTATACAAGGTACCCAACCCCCAACACTTTTGCATCGGATGATGGCCCGAAATATCTCAGAGCTAACGCGAATTTTACTCGGACAGTGGGAGATCGCAGTGACTCGAGTATGAATCACCACGCCAATTCATTCCAATCTGACTCATTTTACTCACATTGGCAGGCACTTATGTGCGAATGAAGGCCAAAGCCGCTGAAGAGGTACGACTAGACTCAGCCCCAATGAGTCAACGATAATGCTGACCTTGGTGTGTAGGCGCATATTGTCTGCGCCGTTGAACGCTACCCTGTCGACATCACTGAAGCCGAGCTCCTTCAAAGCATCAACCGATTCAACAATGATCCCACCGTGCACGGTATCCTCGTCCAACTCCCTCTACCGCTACACATCTCGGAGCATTCCATCACCTCCGCAGTTGCCGATTGGAAAGATGTGGACGGGTTCGGCGTCACGAATATTGGACAATTAGCGAAGCGCGGAGGCGAACCGCTGTTCGTACCATGCACGCCTAAGGGTGTCATGGTGCTTCTTGAGCAAGCAGGTGTGAACCCTAGCGGAAAGAATGCGGTGGTATTGGGACGGAGCGACATTGTGGGAAGTCCGGTCAGCTACCTGCTCAAAAACGCAGATGCCACCGTGACCATCTGCCATTCCCGAACACAAAACCTCGAGGATATTGTCAAGGGGGCGGACATCGTCGTGGCAGCCATAGGAAAACCTCAGTTTGTCCAAGGCGACTGGTTGAAGCCGGGTGCGGTGGTAATTGATGTCGGCACGAACTATATCGATGATGCTACGAAGAAGTCTGGAAAGCGTCTTGTGGGTGACGTGAATTTCGAGTCCGCATCTCAGGTTGCTTCGCAAATCACTCCGGTACCAGGTGGTGTTGGTCCTATGACTGTGGCCATGCTGATGCAGAACGTGGTCGATTCGGCCTCGGCATACTTCGATCGTCAAAAGGCTCGGCGTGTCACGCCTCTGCCACTCAAGCTTCAAACGCCAGTGCCTTCGGACATTGCAATCTCACGTGCGCAGCACCCGAAACTCATATCTCGTGTGGCTCACGAGCTCGGCATTCTCAAACATGAGCTCGAACAGTATGGCCCATACAAGGCCAAGCTCGACCTAAATGTGCTTAGGAGACTGGAACATCGTCGGAATGGGCGTTACGTTCTCGTCAGCGGCATTACCCCCACCCCTCTCGGCGAAGGCAAATCCACCACCACCATGGGACTCACTCAAGCCCTTTCGGGACACTTGGGTCGGGTTTCCTTTGCTAACGTGCGGCAGCCTAGCCAAGGCCCTACATTCGGTATTAAAGGCGGAGCGGCCGGAGGTGGCTATAGCCAAGTCATTCCGATGGATGAGTTCAACATGCATCTTACTGGCGACATCCACGCCATTAGCGCGGCGAACAATCTTCTCGCCGCTGCTATTGACACGCGCATGTTCCACGAAGCGACGCAAAAGGATGGGGCCCTATATCGCCGACTAGTACCCGTTAAGAAGGGGAAAAGGGAATTTGCACCGGTCATGTTCCGGCGCCTGAAGAAGCTAGGCATCGACAAGACCAATCCGGACGAACTGACGGAGGATGAGATCCACCGCTTCGCCCGGTTGGATATTGATCCAGAGACTATAACGTGGCGCCGCGTGCTCGACGTCAACGACCGACACCTCCGCGGCGTCACCATTGGCCAAGCGCCTACCGAGAAAGGCCTCACTCGGGAGACTGCCTTCGACATTTCCGTGGCTAGCGAGTGCATGGCAGTACTCGCCCTCAGCAACGACCTGGCGGACCTCCGCGAGCGTCTAGGCCGCATGGTGGTGGCCAGCTCGCGCTCGGGTGAGCCCGTGACGTGTGACGACCTCGGCGCAGGCGGCGCACTGGCGGCATTGATGAAGGACTCGATCAAGCCGAACCTGATGCAGACGCTCGAGGGCACCCCCGTCTTCGTGCACGCGGGGCCCTTCGCCAACATCTCCATCGGCGCTTCGTCGGTGCTGGCCGACAAGCTGGCGCTCAAGCTGGCCGGCTCCGAGCCCGACGAGGACCACGCTGCCCGCACCGGCTTCGTCGTCACCGAGGCCGGCTTCGACTTCACAATGGGCGGCGAGCGCTTCTTCGACATCAAGTGCCGCGCCTCGGGACTCGTGCCCGACGCCGTCGTTGTCGTCGCCACGGTACGCGCCCTCAAAGTGCACGGCGGCGGGCCCGACATCGCGCCGGGCGCGCAGCTGCCCGCCGCGTACAGCACGGAAGACGTCGACCTCGTGCGCAGGGGCTGCGTCAACTTGCGCAAGCACGTCGAGAACGCGCGCGCCTTCGGCGTGCCCGTCGTCGTCGCCATCAACCGCTTCGCGACGGACTCGGCCGCCGAGGTAGCGGCCGTGCGCGAGGAGGCCGTCGCCGCCGGCGCGAAGGACGCCATCCCCGCGAACCATTGGGCCGAGGGCGGCCGCGGCGCCGTCGAGCTGGCCAACGCCGTCATCAAGGCCGCCGCGCTGCCCAAGCCGAATTTCAAGCTGCTGTACGACGTCGACGACGGTAGCCGCGTCGAAGACCGCATTAACAAGCTCGCCAAGGACATGTACGGCGCCGCAGGCGTCGAGTTTTCGGAGCTCGCGAGGAAGAAGGTGGATGCGTACGTGGGGCAGGGGTTTGGCAATCTGCCAATTTGCATGGCCAAGACGCAGTATTCGCTCTCGCACGATCCGGCGCTGAAGGGGGCCCCGACGGGGTTTACGGTGCCGATTAGGGACGTTAGGTTGGCGGCCGGGGCGGGGTATTTGTGAGTTTTTTCTTGCCATTCACATTCTAACTCCGTGCTTCGAGTTGAAGCGATAGCCGGAACCGTATATTGCTGTGCCATTGATACTGACTTTTCGCTACTTACGCAGATACGCGCTTGCTGCCGACATCCAGACGATTCCAGGCCTGCCGACCGCACCGGGCTACTTGAACGTAGACATCGATCCGGAAACGGGCGAGATAGACGGGTTGTTCTAGACATTTCCCTCAGGGGGCATTCAGAGACTCTTTCCCTTGGAGTTTTACTAGATTCGGGCCTTTTGCATTCAACTGCGCATGAGCATTTCAACAGCATCGGCGGCCGGAATCTCGTCTTGCTTCTTCGGGTCATTAATAGAGAAAGCGTACGTCAGGCCTTTAACGGCAAGCTGCGGCTCCACTTTAACATGAGATGTACCGCTATAGATGTTTTGGGCAGACTAGAAAAAAAGTGGCTTGGTCAATGTTTATTTGCTCGAATATAGGTGGTACGTTCGTTGTGACGCTATCAAATGGCACCAGTCTCACGTTTCTTTTTCCGGCAAGCTGGGATGCGATCCGATCTGGAGTGTCACGTAACGGTCAAAAACACGATGCAAGCAACGCACCTCACTACCTACAATGGTGGCGATATACGTAGTAGTCTCAGGATTCGGTTAGGAAACCCTTACAGAGTGGATTAGGAAGAATGGAATTCTATCAGGTCAACCCTGAAAGAACGGGATCTAGGCTGCTTATCGTAATAGCGGTGGCCCTCCGCTCTCCGCCGAGAACTGAATCAAAGGCGCAAGCGAGCGAGCCAGACGCCCGTAGACAGGGTAATACCTGGTTCGCAGCAGCTAACGGCGGAGAGGTACGGGACGCAGTTCGCTCAAAGGAGAGAGGCATCAGGCGCGCCTGACCGCTACTTTTATTTTCTGGAGGGCATTGAGGGGTGCCGATCGGAGTAGGGGGAGATAAGAACGTGACGAGCGTAATATTCTTTTCCTTCCCTTTCCTTTCTTTTTTTCGCCGGCTGCCCTTGCACGCGGTGAGACATGGATGGGGCGAGAAGTGGGCGCCGATGGCGTCAGGGCATTGAAATGCCTAGCGCGGGGCCGCGAATGGGGCAGAAGGAGGCGTCCAAAAACCTCTTGTCGAGGACGAACGTGCCTACGGAGAGGGAAGGCGTCTTGAGGGTTGATGGAAGTGTACGTAGATGAGGCAGGAGAGAGCTCGCGGGGCGGCGCAAAGGCCACCAGGACGCCCGTTCGCCGGGAGCTATGGCAAGCCCCACCGCCCCGACGGCAGCAACGAAAGGCGCCGGCTGCGGCCACCACCAGGGAAAGCGGCAGCGGGCAGCGATTGGCGATAGCTCGGGACTTGCCAGCGGGCGATACTTGGAAAGTTGCCGCCCACCTCATTGGGCCGTCCCCGCTGCCTTCCCCGGCCGATTGCCCCGCCGCGCGTTGCAGCAGGGAGGGTAGGAGCACGGGGCCGAGCTGCCCGCCCGCCGCCTGGCCGCCCTGCGGCTTGCCCTGGCAGCGGCTGCTTGTGTAGGTAGGTAGTCGATGGCAATTGCAGTTCTTTATCGAGCAGTCCAGCGCACGGATATAAATGAAGCGAGGCAGGAGAGGGGCGGGCGTGTCTCTGCTGCCTGGTTGCGGTGACGGCTGGGGGCAGGGAGCAGCCAGCCGCACGCTCCCGGGCGGAGAGAGGCTGGAACCCAGGCGGACAGGATGGGGAAGGCGGCCGGCAGGCAACCTTAGCTTCTTTCCGCCCGAGTTCTGGAAAGGCTCGGCGACCTTTCCAGAACCAAGCCCCGCCTGCCGCCCGGCGTCATCGCCCCAGCCGCCGTTGGCCACCTAGGCAGGTGGTGCCCCCAGTTGCGCCTGCTGAGGTGCCCCTCCCCTCTCTCCGGGCCCGCCCGCGGAGCGCCCCCAGCTCCTCTTGCTATCGTCCACCCCGTCCCCTTTCCCTCCTCCTCCTCGCGCTCCAATTCTCTCCCAACCTCATCCTTAGCTGCCCTTCCGAACCGCTTTCTGCTTGCTCTAGTGCTACCTGGCCGCATCTCCGCCGTCTGCCGCGGACCGAGTTTGACCCCGTCCTGGGCATCCCGCCCCGTGCAATTGGCGCCCGTCCCGCCTCGAGCCGCCGTCGCACAAACACGCATTCCGGCGCGCGCAGCACCGCCCGCGGTTTGGGTGAGCGTCAGCCAGATTCTAGGGATCCCTGCAGCTCGCAACCCCCATAGCGAAAGTGAAAACGGCAGGGCCACTCCGTACGAGGGACAGTCAGCCCTTCGCACCTCCCGGGCAGAGTTCTACCTTTGCACCGAACTTCGCGGCCGTCAGCACGCGCCAACCCCCCCTCCCCTCTCCGCGCCAGATTTGCCGCTGCCGGCGCTCGCCATTCCCGCACGCACTGCGCGTTTGGCTTGCACCACCACCATCTTGTCCCGTCAGCGACACCGCAGGCGGCCCTGCAAAAGCACGGCTCGGTCCCGCTTAGTGCCAGCCCCCTAGCTCCGATCCAATCCGACCCCCCCCTCCATACAACCCTCCCTGTTCCTCGCCACCCCCCGGCCGCTCCCCACTTGCATCTCCCCGCTTCCACGCGGCGCGCAGAAGGACGGCCGTCACTTCCGCCTTTTTCGTTTTCTTTTCCTCCCTCCCGCCGCGGCCTCGTCAATGTCGCTCCCGTCGGACTACACCAATGAAATCAACTCCCTCAACCGCGAAGTGCTGAAACAGAAGCCGACCGACATTCTGCAATTCTGCGCAAACTTCTTCTTGCGGCGCCTCGAGAGCCAGCGGGCCGAGTTCCTGCTGTCGCAGCAGCATTCCGCCTCGCACAAGGGCGGGACCGGCATGGCCGAGACGACCTTCCCGGGCAGCAATCCCTTTGGCACGTCCCCGTCCAGCGGCGCCGTTTCCGGCTCGATGGGAGGAATGCACCGCCTCGAGGAGGAGGATGAAAACGACACCATCGCCTCGCCCACTGCCTCGCACTTCCCGCGCCCCATGAACTCCAACAACGGTCCTTCCGCCGCTTTCGACGACAACGCTGCCGGCTCCGGAGGCGCCGTCGGCGGTGGTGACACGACGTTTGGTAGCTTCGGCGGCTTCGGCGCGTCGGCACGGCGCTCTCCCGGCTTGCGCTCTGGCAACTCGTCCAGCCCACCCCCAGCCCCTTCGGCAGCATCCTCAGGCGCCATGCCCATGGACATCCAGAGCTTCCCGACAAACTACAACATGAACCGGCGGACGTCAGTGTCGGCCGAGTCGCTCAACCCTTCGTCGTCGCTCAACGACAACTGGACACCGCCCTACCACCCCAAGACGTCGGAGCAGCAAACGCGCCTCAGGGCCGCCGTGGCGGACAACTTCCTCTTCGCCCACCTAGACGACGAGCAGACGTCGCAGGTGCTCGGCGCGTTGCAGGAGAAGCCGATCCCGGCCAAGGGAATCAAGGTCATCACGCAGGGCGACGTGGGCGACTATTTCTACATTGTCGAGAGTGGCAGCTTCGATGTCTTCGTCAACCGGGCGGGTCGCGTCGAGCCCGGGTCCAACGACCTAGGCGATAAGGTCACCGTCGTCGGGCCCGGTGGCTCCTTCGGCGAGCTCGCCCTCATGTACAACGCGCCACGCGCAGCAACGGTGGTGTCGACGGAGCCGTCGACGCTCTGGGCGCTCGACCGCGTCACCTTCCGGCGCATCCTCATGGACTCGGCCTTCCAGCGGCGTCGGATGTACGAGAGCTTCTTGGAGGAGGTGAAATTGCTGTCATCGCTGACGGCGTACGAGCGGTCCAAGATCGCCGACGCGCTCGAGACGACCAAGTATCCGCCAGGCAGCACCATCATCAAGGAAGGCGACCCGGGCTCGTCCTTCTTCATCCTCGAGTCCGGAGAGGCCGAGGTGTACAAGCGCGGCGTCGAGCAGCCTGTCAAGAAGTACACAAAGGGCGACTACTTTGGCGAGCTCGCCCTGCTCAACGACGCACCTCGGGCTGCCTCGGTGGTGTCGTCCACCGAGGTCAAGGTCGCTACGCTCGGAAAGAACGGCTTCCAGCGCCTGCTAGGACCTGTCGAGGGTATCATGCGCAGGAACGATCCGACCAAGCAGGCCTCCGAGGAAGACGAGGTAGATCCACTGCACCAGGAGTCATGAATACTACACTTGTTTTCATCTGATTTGCGGGCAACAGAAACCCGGACAGCCTCCCGGTCATTCGTCGTGTGAGGCTCGCGAGTGTGTGTGTGTGTGTACGGTATGGGGCGAACGACGGCCAGAATCATGGGGCGCTTGGTCATCGAAATTCCCGTTCTCTCATCGTGTCCTGCTGCTCCATGATTTTAGTTCTGCTAGGGAGTCCTTTGTTGTTAAATGTGGAGCCTTTTTGTCAGTGTTTTTGCCTCTTTTATTTCTCACTTTCCCTTTGTGCGTCGAGTTGCACCCTTTTCTCTTATTTTCCTTTTTTGGAGGATTATTACTCTGGAGGGGGCCGCACGAGCATCTGTGTGTGTGAGAGTACTGGGAGAGAGAAAGATCAATAGCATAGGCGAGCGAAAACGGAAGGAACAAATACCAGTGGTATAAAATACCGAGATGGAAGTGACCTGGAGCAGCAGCTTTACGGCTGGAGTTTGAGCTTGGCTCCATTACCTCACTTATTCGTTATCCTATCCATCAAAGCAATACCTGATACCTTTGAGTGTCGGTAAAGACATGCGTGGAAGTACCTGTGGATGGGCGTGACAACTGGGAGAGCAAAATAATATGAAGATGTGAAGAAGAAATGGCACACTCATGGAAACAGAATTGTCGCACGGGAAATAGCTGGGATCGGTCACACTAATCACGGCTTAAGGTTGGGGTGGTTGCTGCCGTAACCTGTGGCTATGCCATTTACATATTGCATCTTTCAGGCACCCCACAGTCGTCCGAGTGCGTTTGGGGTATGCAGGAGGGTTTGATTTGATAGATCGGAGGGCGGTCGCCGTGGGGTCTTCGTTCCTATTCGTGTATTGCCAGGAATAAACTACGAGCGTCTCTTTCATCCTTTCGGCCAGAAATCAAACCCCGAAAAGGGTTTGGTCCCTGAGTGGCTGGTGTGTGCCAGTAGGTCGACTCAGAGTGTGGTATGATGTTCAATTTAGGCAATCAAATCAAGCATGACATTTTGGCGTGGCTTAGCCTTTTGTGATGCTTGGGAGCATTTCTAGCGTCAAAGCCAAGGTATAGCTGCTACTCTCGGCACCGACCAGGACCATCAATCATCGATTCATAATGTTGTGTAGCTACGTACTAAGTCCTGGGAGATTGTACCTGGCCTGGCCGGGAATGCAAAAGGGAAAGACAAGCTTCGAGTATTATGAGAGCACTATCGCAATTTCTTCCCCGCTAGGCTCCTGGCCGACAAGCCAGGAACGCCAACGTCCGTGGTACGCCTGGATTGTTACTGAGGGTTTCTAGTTTCTCCTGGTGAAGACACGGCAGGAGAGCGCAGGAAGGTGACCTACACCAAACCGGATATAGTGCTGACGGGCACGGGCGCTTGCGCTCTCCTATGACTGCGTGACGGCCGATCGCGGTTTGTTGCTCTCAGTGGGGCCGGCCGCGGGCTGGTCTGAGCGTTAAGCTTCACAGGTAAGCTTCAGATCCCAAGACACCGGGCGAGCCCGCCGCCGTTCTCGGCGATACCGGCGAACGGCCAATGGCGGGGGAGCGCTGGGCTAGGTGCAAGCAAGGTGACGAGAGCCCTGAGTAGTCAGGATCCAAGTGCTCTGGGCCGGACCTCCAGGCGTGGTAAGCGGGCCGTTTGAGCCTGGGAAGGGAGTGGCTGTGCATCTGAGGTTCTGCACCTTTGCTTTTTGAGCGTCGGCAACTGGCTTGGCCGGGCGGCGGCGTCGTAGTACACACCGTGCATGCTCGGCCGCTTTGCTCCCCGTCGATTGTCCCGCTGGCCTCGTGCTGGCCGTCAAGCTTCCAAAAGGAGGAGTCTCCCGGTCAGCAAAGGTTCCAAGGCACGAGCGCGTTGCCTTTGGCCTGCTCGGATTGCGCTTCGGTATCGTCCCGACGCCTCAGGTCAAGAATCGAAGGCTGCTATCCGTCAGCGCTGTCATGGCCTATTTTCCAAGACTGGAGTACGGCGGCCAGCTGTGGCTGCTTGCGAGGAGGCCTGACGCCAAGGAGCGCACACCCCTGGCGGGCCCTGCAGGGCGGCACCACCGCGTCTGAGCGTTGGAGTTATTTTTGAATGCTGACCAAGAGGCGCGAGGCCCAGGGCCCTGCTACCTTCCCCAAATTTGTGCCACTCGCTGCTGCAAGAGGCGCGACCTAAGTTAGGCCTCTGTAGAACCCCGGCGGTCTAGAGTACCGCCGTGCCGTTGGTGATGCTGCGGACGTGCTGAAATAAAAAGGCCTGGATGGCCTCTGACAGCGTCTCCCGATTCCCTTTCTTCTTCCTTTTCTCTGTGGGAATTGCTATCCGGTCGTAATCGCATCCCGGAACGGTGCTGACTCTTTCTTTTCCTTTTGCTTTTTCTCTTGGTCGTTTTCTTTCCTCTAATTTTCCTTCCAGAAGTCTTTCTGTTCTTTTTCGATATCTCATTCACTTTTCGCCCTGAGAAAAAAAAAGCCTCTCTCTATCCTACTCGCTCTTAAAGCCTCAAAGAACGACAAGTCTTTCCGCTCCTTTCCACAGGCCAACGTGTTCTAGTTAAGGTCTTTAAAGAGGAAAATGACTTCCTATAACTCTCTTAGCGGCAATTACGCCGCGGCGGACGACGTCAACACGAGATACAACCCTCGCGCCAGCCACTCCCGGCCTGGAAGTTACCAGCGGTCTCGCAGCGAGGCCGCCGCTGACCGCGTCGAGATGGGCAACTTGACCGATGAGATCTCGCTGCTTTCGCAAGGTTTGTGCAGACAGTTTACTATGTTGACTTCCTTTTGTTCCTGTTCAGGATAGGAAAGGCCCTAGTGGTTTTGAGAGAAAGAGAACATGTCCCAATCACATGTCCCATCTCATCCGCCTCATATTTCATGTCTCTTTGTTTAGGTCAAGCATACTCAGACGTTCAAAAACAGAGAAACTAGGCTATGACCCGACGAGCCGCTCCGGCCGTCCCTCGTACGCAACCTCGCGCCCCTCGTCTCCGATGCTCAACCCCCAAATCACCGTCACGGACCCGGAATACGGCTCGGGCCCGCGTTCTCTACCTGGATCGTCGGCGCCCTCCCCGGCCCCTCGCGGCAGAAGCCACCGCGGGCACAGCGCGGGCCCGTCGCGCTGGAACAAGTTCCTGGCAAGGTTCCGGCTGGTGTTGATCTGCGTGTCAGTGGTGGCGTCTGGCGCGATCCTGGGCTGCAACGCGGTGATCCTGGCGACGTACAACGCGCACAAGGACGCGGGGCGGTGGATGGACCGGGCGAGCAGTGACGAGCGGGTGTGGTGGTCAGCATGGCCCGAGGAAGGCGTCGACCTTGTGCCCATCGACGCCTATCTCGGGCTCGCGGCCGTCAGCGTCATCGTCATGGCCGCCTTCCTCATCAGCTCGTCGCACACCTCCTTCCGGTACCTCTCCGCCGGCGTCTGCCGCACGCTGATCGTCGCCATCGTCGTCGGCGTCCTACTCGTCGCCTGGGTGCTCCTGTCCGTCTTTCTGCAGTTCGAGGCCATCGGCAGCTCCGGCAAGCATAGCTTCCGCACCTGGGCTTGCTCCCACGAAGACCAAGACCTGTACAAGATGGACGGCTTCCAGTTCACCAGTCTCTGCACCGAGGCCGTAAGTTATATTCCCCCGATCACAGTGATTCGGTTTGATGTACTAGCTGAAAACAACCTGCTGACACGAGCCAGAACTTCTCCCGCTATGGCGGCCTCGTCAACTGCGCCGTCTGTGGCCTTATCTTCTTCACCATCCTACTTAGCTGCGGTGCCAATCGCCGCTCTCGCTCGTACCAGCGCATCGAGCGCTCCAACAATGCCTGGATGCCCAAGTGGGGCCGCTCCAATTAAGTGTTGGGCTGGCTCGTTGTAAGATGTGCCGAGGTGGCACGTGGGCGCTCGTCGTTAACTGATCAATGTCTCTGCTGGCAATGTGGGACGAGAGGCTCGCTTTACGTGCGAGGTTGAGGGGTCGTAGTTTGTCATTCCTTTTTACATTTCGAGGCTCAGGGAAGGCGCAGTTGTTGTTTTAGTAAAGGTATCCTCAGGTCATTGTATGCATTTAGGCGTAGAGTTGTCTTTACCATACCTTTTGAGAATCTGTTTATATCGTTTTGCCCAAGCTTCCGCGTTTGACTTACATGTATAACTTCATATGTAATGAAAACATTTTGTTGGCTGGGCTATACAATAGGTTTCGTCACTAGTGAACTTAAGTATTAGCTTAGCGGAAATTAAATGCTGTAGTTTGATATTTCTGCTGCGTACGGGGCATTTGGGGCTTTCCAGGTGAAATTTGGCCCTTTAGATCGAAAGTAAAAGGGCAACACATAGTCCAGTCTTAAGCACTAAGAATAACACGGACAGTAGAATTGTCAGTCAGTTGAAAGTCCAATTCAGCAATGTTATTTACGAATATTTGGTATGCATAAAGAACCTATAGTTAACAGCTCCTTTAGCCTGTCGTAAAAACAATAAGTGTCCTGTATTTAGAGTGTCGTTATAGGTTTACGAAGATTGTGGGGACAACTTTGATCAAAATCGGGGTCGCTTGAAATTATTGCAAACGTACAGAACTGCATTGGTGCCGCACAATTGAGATCGACATGCATATACGATATCGTAGCTGTTATACCAGTTGATTTTCTTTTGAATTCTTTTACCTTTAGCCTAGATTACTGTGTTCTAACAAAGACCAAACACCCAGACCTTACTACTCATGCTCATTGGATCTCTCGTTCAAAGTCTTTCCACGAACTTGTCTAGTTGCACAATTCAAATGCCTACCGTATATTTCCAACCGCGGTCCGCACCGCTGTCATCTTTTTAGGAGCGGCCAACTCTTCTCCCAATTGCACTATGCCTCTCGACAAATACACATGCTCGAACGAATACTGCCATATAAGCCGGAATTACTCCGGCGGATGTGTCGTTGAATTTGACTGCGCCGCTGACGGTACCAAGGCACCAAAGTAAGTGAGTTCTAAATCTCATCTCCTGGCAGCAGATGCAGTGAGGCGTTCGAAATTAAGTGAGCTGGGGTAGTAGTTGGCTTTATATGTGGAATGGCGGCTACACGCAATTAATTACCGATATCACAGACTGCGCATTCCACAGTATGTCCTTTCAAAACCCAGACGGTGAATTGTATCAGATCAAATTGACACGAATGCGTCTCTTACTGAGTAAATCAAGTCCCCTCCTATTGCAAGGACAACCATTACGTTCCGGAACCGAAGCTTTGCGTATGTAATCCGCCGCAGAACCCAATAGGAGATCGTACGCAAAAATTGAGAGTCAATTCTTCCATAGGGCATTTTCCGTCGTTGCTTAGTCTGAGAAATGATCATATGGTAAAAGCCAGGAAATGTGACCCAAAGAAGTCATCATTAAATTCAGTCGTCCGCCTACCCTTTGGGCTTTTACACGTATTCTCAAATTTCCTCATTGAATTGACCTATATAGCTAGTTTCTTACTATGTACCATACCGAAGAAGATTCCGGTCCATTCTAAATCAATACCACCCAAATAAAATATCATTTCAATGTACATTCTCATCCAATGCATTAGACATCCGGCCACGTCATAAGCCCGCAAACCACCCATACATTCTACGCCAAAAGGAATACCCACACCATCAACGCACGCGCTTCTCGCTCACCGACTTCCTTACGCCCTACAACACTCTTTCCCCTTCCCCTCATCCCCAAGCTCCCCGCTCAGCACCAACCTATCCCTCTCCCCCGGCACGACCCTCTTACACCAGTGACACCACGACCTGACCTCGCCCTTGACCTCGCGATCGAGGTACGGCCGCCGTTGCTCGCGCTCGTCTTCGTACTCGCGCACCACGGCGCCGATCTGCTCGCGCTTCTTGACCGTCTTCTTGACCACGCCGCCCACGCCCTCGCGCTCCTGCGTCATGTAGCTGCCGCCGCTCCAGCGGCGTTGGCAGCAGCCGGGGCTACCCGCTAGGAGAAGGTTTGACGTCGACGCCGACAGCACCGTCGAGGAACCCAACCCGCTGGCGCTACCACCACCACCACCGACGACGACGCTCTCGTCGTTGGACGGTTCTCTAAGCTCGGCGGCACCGCCGTAGTCCTCCCGTCGGGCCCGCTCCTCCTCCCGCCGCGCCACGGCCGCCAGCTCCTCGGCATCGCAGTCGATCTCCCTCTCGACGTCGCGGGCGGCCGCGCAGGCGGCCTGACGGCCGCAATGGACGCCCTCGAGACCTTCGCCGATGCCGGTGCCCATGCAGCCGCCGAGCGCGGTGCTGTAGCGCGTGCGCCAGGTCCAGCCACGCATGTAGGCCGTGTCGTCGGCGCGGAGGGAGTGGCCGCAGGCTTGGCAGAGGAAGACGATGTCGGGGCAGGAGCAAGGAGTACGTTGGAAGGCTGGAGAGGTGAAAGCGGGGAGAGTAGGGGGAGAGGCTGTGGTGGCAGTTGCGCCGCCGGCGGCGGTGCTGGAATTGTGAGCGTCGTTGGAGGTCTGCGAGGACGCGTATGAGGCCGTATAAGATTGGTCGGTGATGGATGCCGAAGAAGACGATGCGGTGCCGGGTTGGTGCTTGCTGAAGAGAGAGTAGTGGTCGGTGTGAAGAGAAGCGTTCTGGCGCGGAGGAGTCCCGGATGGTGTGGCGCGTGGACTTGAATGTGGAGTGGAAAGTCTGCTGATATCGAGCGTGAGCTCGTCTCGTTCAAGAACCGGTGCTTGGACGTGAAAGGATAACGGCATCCGGAGGCAGGTACGGCAAAGGCGACGAAGGCGACCTGGAAGCGCAGCTGGCGGCGGAGGTTTGGCGGTGCAATTCTAGCAACTAGATGTCAGTCGCAAGGTGACACCAAATAGTCAGACAATAGAAGTGTACGCACCCTGCACACAATCTTCCCGCATCTACGACATTCGCCCACCATGTCCCTCGCGCAGACTCCGACCCTGCCGCCCGCCATCCTAGACGTGCCCGCGCCCCGTGTGGCCGCCGCGCTGGCGCCGCCGTCAAGCCAAGCGGCATGGGACGCCCGCAAGGCATCGGCAACACGCAGCGCAGGCGGCGCCTTCTCGTTGGAACACCGCAGGGTACGTGCCACAAGCTGGTCGCAATACTGCAGCAGATTGGCGCGGAATTGGCGACAGGTGCGGGAAAGGGCGTGGAGCGTATTGAGGTCAAGTTCGGTGGCAAGTTGGGAGACGACACTAGAAGGACAGCATAGTTTTGTTAGCACAAGGCGAGTTCGAGGCGCACTTCTACGCGTCACGAGCGGGTCCGAGGGAGGCCCTCACGGATAGCAACTCAGAGCCTGCGAGAAGCTGTTCAGATTCGGATTCGGCCTCTCCTGTTCGGCGACTCTCTTCTCCGACGCGTCGTGCGACTCGGCGTCAGCCGTCGCGTCCGGCCCTTGCTTCGACCTATTGCATTCCTGCTCGTCGCGACCCTCCTCCGACTGATCAACACTGCCCCAGGTGGCATCCTTCCTCCTTATGGCCTGCATGACCTCCCTCATCCTCTGCTCGGGGTGCGCGACGCGGTTGCCATCGGGAGACTCGTCGTCCAGGTCAAGAAGCACCACCATCGTGCATCAGCTGCGCCCCGCGTGGGTCGTCGCGCCGGCATCGGCGGATTCGGCCGACTCTTTACGAGAAGCTGCGCTGTGGCCAACAATGCTTCGGACTGGGGGCAACTGTCCTGGTCGTTCTTGGAGAAGGAGTGTTGGTGGGGATGAGGGCGAAAGGGGGAGATCGAGGTGTGTGTGGCGGTGCGGGGTGAGGGGTCCAGGCCGTGGACTTGGCTATCGCAGCGCAGCTCAAAGCACTCCGAAGTGGTACATCACAGCGTTCACCGAGACTATATGCAATATTGTCGATTCATTAATTCTTGTTTCTTTTCTACTCAAATTTCTACGCATTATATGAATTAATTACGAGACTCCAGGCATATGCATGACTCGCTCACTGCTTAGACCATGCTGAATTACGACGTTCTGAAAGCGAAATGATTCAAAATTCCACTAATATCTCCCTTCGGGAGACGGAACCATTTTTTCAAACATCTGCCTTCTCGACTTCCTTCTCGAGCACCTTTTCATCTTCCTCTCGTTCAGCTTTCGATTTTGCCTTCTCTTCTCCAGCCTTCCGTTTTGCCTCCATCCTCTCCGCGTCCGCCCGCATCTCCCTAATGAGCCTACTCCTCATACGAATCTTCCCGCCGTATCGATAGAATACGAACGGGATAGGAATCAGTGCAAACTCGAGGCACGCGAGCAACGTGCCAGCCCAGTTCGCGCCGAGGGTGCCGTACATGGACGGACCTGCGAGCGGCAAGACGGCGCCGAGCACGGAGCGGAGCACCGAGTTGCCTGCGAGGGCAGATGCGGCGAAGATGCCGTAGCTGTGGACGAGGTAGTTGGAGGCATAGATGAAGACGGCGCAGTTGCCCGCGCCGAAGGGTACCCCCGCGATGATGGGCGCCACCCAGTGCACGTTGGGCGTGCAGGTCCAGGCGAAGATGATCTCGCCGACGGGAACGCACACGGCTGCGACGCACACGATGGACACCATGGCCTCCGGCGGCGGCCGGCCCGTTTCCGGGTCTGCTTGGTGCGAGTTAATCATGCGACGGATGGCGGGCTCGCACACAATCACGATCAGTGACCCGATGCCGATTCCCACATAGGACAGACCCGTGAACCCGGCACTCCAGCCCCGGCCTTCGGAGAAGACAATCGGGTAAGCGACGAAGCACAGGTACAGAATCGCGTACAGAACTGCAATGTACAGGTTCCAGAATATGCTAGTATTAGACGTGTTAGCGGTATGGGGGCTCTTTTAACAGCGGATTGGTTTTGTGTCATCAGGGGTTGGCGGGCTGCCTAAGCAATATCCAGAAAAGTTGCCCCCCCTTGGCCCCCCGAGCTTACGGTTTCGATCAGCGCCAGCGGTTTAAATGGACGTGCACTCACCAGATCGGTTCTTTAACTGCCATGATGAACGGACGGCTCAGATTAATTTTCAACAATTCCCATATTCTCACTTTGTCGTCGTACCGAGACCACCATCGCCTGTCGCTGGTCTCTTTCCTCATCTTTGCAGAGCGTCGCCTTAAAATAGCCGGCGCATATGTCTCGGGAAAGAGATTAAGCAGAAAAAAAGCGACCCCGGCCAGAATCATAACGAGCCAGTTGGTCCACCGCCAGCCGAGGTATTCATAGACAAAGCCACCAACTAGCGGGCCGACGACGGGCTATGTCGAAACTAGAGGTCAGTTTCCTGCGTCGTAACTCGCGAACGGTGCAAATACTCTCCAGCGACAACCAAGGGCTCATGGCTAAAAGGGATGTTACATACCCCGTTCATCGGACCAATACTCCAAATCGAAAACGCTAGAGCTCGGTACTCCTCGCTAACAATGTCGTTCACAGTTCCAGGTGCATTGGAAATCATGGCAGATCCACAAATGGCGCCAAAAAATCTTGTGACAACGACGCCTTCCAGATTATCCGCGAGGGCACATGGTAGTATAAGGAGACAAAACGAGCCCATGGAAGCAATATAGATTGGACGACGTCCGTACATCTCAGACAACGGCGCGAGGATGACGGAACCAGCAGCCAGGCCGATTAGGTACGTAGTGACTCCCAAAACAACAAGCGTATCATCTGTAACGCCAAAGTCCCGCATCATGCCGGGCATGCCCGAAGTGTAGGACGTGGAGTACATGACACTGACACAAAAATACAGGTCAGCCTGGAGGGCGCATCGGTCATGCCACTTCCCCTACATTAGACGAGGGAACGAGAAGTCTTACTTACACTGTCAAAGTGGAAAAACTAGCAATAAACAGAATAAATGCCCTATACAATAAACTCCAATTCTTTGGGTTGCCAGAATCGTCGTCTTCCCAATCTACCTCGTACGCCGGGTCCGACGTCGCATTCGTCGCAACGGAGACGCCTGTTTGTTTCCTAGAAACGGGTACGAAGCCCATAGAACGGGACAACTGCTCCTCGAGCTCCGCTTCATCTTCGTCATATTCATGAATAGAATCGGTACGAACGGATGAGCGGACTGAATTGGACCGACGTCTTGACGAATGCGTTGAGGATGATGACCGGTCCGATTTGGAGTTCTCGAGTATTTCCTTTTCGAGCGCTGAATTAGCGCCTGACGGCGCATCCATTTTCTTTGCGTTTACTTGAACGAGAGGATGCAAAATGTAACAATGTTCCCAGCTAAGAGCGCTTGATGTTGACTATATGTTTTCTAGTTTCTGCTGCGAGAAACAAGGCCTCGGCGTTAAATTCGCAAAATCCGCCACCACGTGCCGGTGCACTTGATCCCAGCACGACAGGGGAGCAATCCAGCCACGCGATTACAGGCAATTACCACGGCCTTGGTGCCGGTGTTGCATGGAGAAAGACAGCGAAAATTAGGGAAGATGCAGCTCCGGGTGATGGAAGCATTCCGGAGAGGATGGCGTGCAAAGAAGAGGACAAGAATTGGCCAAGAAATGTCAAAAAAGCGTACTAAGAACGGCGGTCGCAGGCAGTTCTTGTACAATTGCCTCTCGCCAGGGCCTTGGCAAGATCGGATTGCTCAGCGGCGCACGATTGGTGAAATACATTGCCCAGCCGGGCTAGCACGTGGGCAAGGAAGGGGAGAAAAAGGCGGAAACAGTGCCGTTCGACCCATGTCAGGCGCAACCCGATAGTAGCGCCACGATGGCGCGGCAACAGCCCTTCGAGCGGGTCTCCTTTCACTTACGACAGGCTGGATGGGCTGCCTCGCCCTACCTACGGCGTCCGCGAGCGCGCCAAGTCTCCGAACAATCAATCTCTCCGGCAGCGGTTCTCAACGGAGTGCCTGAGGATCTCAATTTTCAGTTCGGCGGACGGTGAGTCAAGCACCAGGGCGGCGTCACTTCGCTAGGGCCTGATCGAGTGGCATGGCATGGGAGCATGGGTGCGTGGGTGGGATGAGTCGATGTTCAGGGAGATGCCGATTAACCGAGCAGCTCGGGAGCGATACCGCAGCTCTTCAGGAGAAGCTCCAGATTGCCCACAGTCCGATGGCGAGCTTCGGCAGGCGGTTACGTACTCACAGCCTAGGAGTTAACGGCGGTCAGTCGGCGATTTCGGCCTCGAAACAGCCAGGAGCCGGAGCAATACTGACCCGACGGGAGCAAGGCTTGTCGACCACTTTGGCCCACGTGCCGCATTGTGGCGGGATCGGGCCCGCTAGCGGCTTGAGGCCCGCCGTGGCGCCCAAGACAACCATCACGTTGATACAAATTCCTTCATTGCGTTCAGCACCGTGTACTCACTCCGCAGCTTCAGCTTGTCGCCTGAGGGGTGCGGGGCAGGGCGCCTTATATGCAGCTGTTACAATCGAGCCGAAATTCCACGCATGGACTGAAGCAGATCAACTTGTCACTTGACAAGCACATTGCTGGCGACGTTCGTTCACATCACGAGATTCCACTCTGGCCTAGAACCAGCCTTCTTGTGCCAGCCATTTCAAACTTGCACCTGAAGCATTGCATTCGAGGGATATCGACTTTGCGGCCTTATTTTCCGCATACAATATACCACACTTTAACCGCGCGCGCACTCATGCCCTGGACGCTGACCCGCGATTCTTAATGACATCGGCAGCCTGCATTTCAGTCAGCATTGTGCCAGCTCAAGATAGATGACTGAATACAGCTTGGGAACACGTTACTTTTTCTGCTACTGCGTACGTCGATGCGCACAAATGCGTCGCTGGAATCAAAGGCATCACGCTGCCGTCGGCCACGCTCAAGCCCGTCACGCCGTGGACGAGCAAATCAGGCCCGACGACTCCTCCCATATCCTCTGACATCATTGCACTCGTGCAGCAGGAATGAGCGATGCTGGGGCTCATACCCTGGGTAAGCGAGGAAGCAATCGCGTCGTCCTCGGTGACGGATGGCCCTGGCAAAATTTCCATGGGAGAGAGCTGCTGCATGGCATCTGTGGCGATCCATCGACGGAGCATGCGGACCATCGAGACGACGACACCGACGTCGACTGGATTCTTAAGGGTCTGGTAGTCGATCACGGGGTTTCCGTAGTGGTCGTCCGGATTAATGGCTACATAGCCGCGCGAGAGCGGCTTCTGAAGGACCATGGAGAACGAGCCGCCTCCGTTGAAGGGCAATTCGAAGAAGGAATTCTTGGGCGACGCCATGGAAGCCTTCATGACTTCGCGCTGGGCCTCATAGCCGGCAATCACCGTCTCGCCGTACTGCTTGGGAAGGAACTCGGCTGCGTTTTGGGCCCCGTACGTGTCTATCATGTCCTGGTAGCCGTCCGGGTTCATGAGCGTGAGCGGCAGCTGTGCCATCAAGTTCCCAACTCCCTGGGCCGTGGGCCCTCCGCGGTTCTCCTCCCACTCGGTTTGAGCCCACTCGCTGAAATTCGAGTCAAGGTATCGCGACGATGGGCTTGGCGTGACGTCGGTCTGATCTACTCAGCGTAGTCAACGGTTAGTCATGCCTCCTGGTACGTCTATCTTCCTAAAGCCGCCGGGTTCTCACAGGTTGATGAATATCGTGATGACGAATGATCTTGCAAGTTCATCCCAACGCCAGGCAAGTCTTTAAGCACCTGGATACCCGCCGCTTCCAGTGTCGCCGCAGGGCCAATCCCACTACGCTGCAGGATTTGCGGATCGTTCACCCAACCCGCCGACAAGACGATCTCCGTGTTGGCCCTCACTGTCATCTGCGCCGTCCCATCGCGCTCTTGAATCTCGACGCTCTCGGCGTGCAAGTCGTCGGTGAACTGCACCGTGTTGACTCTGTGCCCAACGAGAAAGTCGAGATTGGGGCGGTTTGAGGCGGGCTGCCAATAACCGCTCGTGGCCGAGGAACGAGTCACGTTCTCGTCGTAGTTTCCTGGGGCCCAGAAAACGCCGTAGGCGTTGCCTGCGGCACCCTCAATCTGCGGCTCGGCGCCCGCCTCGACGAATCCGTCCCATTGGATTAGAGCTCCAGGGTATTGAAAGTCTGCGTATCTAGCCTGAATCGGGCTCGGCTCCGTGCCATATGCGGCCTCCAGGTCCCAAGTTATACCGTATCTGTCGGCGACCTCTTGGCTGGGAGGGTTCAATTGTGCGCTCTAGACGACGTTACAATCTCTTCGTCTAGAAGTATTAAGTTACTAGTAAATCAAGTATTCTTCTTGCGCATACCTTTTTGAAGAACGGAAGCAGTCCTTCAAAGCCCCAGCCAGGATTTCCTAAGGCCTCCCAGTTATCGTAGTCCTCTGCAGCGCCGCGATCAAACAGCATGCCGTTGATCATAGACCCGCCGCCCACCACGGCAGCAGCAAAGATTGTGACCTCCCGACCGCCAAGGTTTTCTAGAGGAACCGTGGTCCAATTATACATATCAAGCGCTTCATAGTCCACGGCACTTGCGGGCTCAATTTGGGATGGTCGGTTATCGAAGTATCCGTATTCAACACAAAGCACCGTCTCTACACATTGCCTAGTCGTTAGCTTGTGAATCCTTCTTTGCGGTCAAAATACAGTAAGTTGTCTTACTAGATTCGTCTTCACTCAATCGATTGGCAATGACTAGACCACTTTGGCCGCCGCCCACAACAATGTAGTCGTAAGAGTCTTTGACGCTGCTAGCATCAATTTGCCTCTTGAGGAACTGATTGGTGAGGTGAGGGTAGCCAAGGCAAACCCCGTATAGGGAGAGCAGTTGCGCCACCACGCCCACGATCATGACGAGACGTGCCATCATGGAGTGTTTGGATGATCGTGAAGCGCGGGCGAAACGAGCAAAACAAGATCTCTTAGAAAGAGCATCCTTAGGATCTATATACTTTTCTTAGTGCGGCAACAAATATGTCGTGAAATTGACGGCTTGGTGAAATTACTCGGGGGTGTGGAGTCTATTTGGACTAGGCGAAGGGCAAGTGCCAGTGTGCGACGTATCTCCTCCCTAGACGATCGTGGAATTTTTGAACTACGCATTTGGGACCAGGATGCCGCAGTAAGATCGGGTCGCAATCCGGGCTCTCCGCTATAAAATCGTATTGTTGAAGAATAAATGAAAAGCCTAGGCTTCTGGAACCTACAGGGTCTATGTCCTCGTGGCCTGCGACTGAGAGAAGTTCGCAAACTACCGGTAGGCGACTTGATAGGCAACATTGCCGGATAATTCCAAATTCGACAGATCGTTTCAAAGAGAACCTTTGATTACGGAATGAGTACGTCCACTTTCCAACAAGATAGTCAGCTGCCTCACAAAAAAGACGATCACCCGCCCTGCAAGATCTCTCAAAATTGCGTTCGGACCGGTCGAAAATCCAGACATTTATTTCCCCACTTTGATATTTATCTAAAATAGTATAGGTCAGCATTTATACCGGGGAGGTTCGCCACTGCGGCGCGGTTGCGACAAGGTAATATCCCATTAATCTAAAACCAATACGACGTTTTAAGGTTACTTGGGCTAGCGAGCTCCGCAGCCTACCCTGCGGAGACCTTTCGGATGCGAGCCCAACTCGTGAACGTTCTGAAATTAATTTGTGGGGTGGCACAATGGAATAATTGGAGAGGAGTTTGCGGACGACAAGTAGCTCCCGGTGTTGTTTAATCCGTGCTAGGATCAAGACCCGAAGGCTTCTTGTGCTGGGTCCCATTTACCGGGCGTAGTACTACTCTATACAAATCGTACAGATCGAATTCACGAGTGGATCGGGAATTGAATGCCTCTGCTCTGCTACTCACATAAAGAACATAAGCGTTGGGCTCGTGGGATTCATGTCGAAGTCTAACTCTAGAACTTGTGCATCAGAAATTTAGCACGATAGTAAATGTAGTTAGACAGCAGAGTGTTTATGGGAGTGTTGGACACTGCAAATTCTAAGTTCTCACCCTCACATCCGTTTACCGGTCGCCGCCCCCTTTCGTTCACTGTTTGGTATATTGGCAAGGAGATTGAATGACGAGTTGTCGTTGAGCCTTAAAATAGGGTTGGCTGATCTCCCAGATTTTTAAGTCAGGCCGACTGATCCACCCAATGCCATATCACGGATCTTGGATAAGATCGAAAAGGACAATATAAGCTTCTCCAGGATCCAAACCTCAATACAATGACATTTACAGCCTACTCTGTACGCCTGGACTTCAGCAGAATTATGCAAGGGCCAAGGACTTTGATCTCTTTCATCCGAACCTTACCAGTATCGTCCCCGACCATAGATTATCTCACATTCTTGACCCGTCCTATCCTTCCCTAAAGCCGAATCTTTCAACCAAGCTCTCGTACTCGGTAATGAATTTTCCACCCTCGCGCATCCCTCGGTAATCGGCATCATCTTATTTCTTGAACTGATCCTCCGTGACACCCTTGCCCATAGCGCTGGTGGAGCTGACGCCACCAGAGACCATCTTGAGCATGTTGTCCACGTAGTTCGCGCCCGACCATTTTTGGTGTGTGACGACCTCGACACCATTTTCCATCTCGGGCTCCTGGACGACTTCGCCGTACGCGCGCATGCCGTTCTTCGCATACGCTTTGGAGAACGTATCTGCAATCAGCGCCGTCTGGTGAAGGCCTGCCAACGTGATGAACTGCCAGCAGTAGCCAAGCTTGGCCAACCTCTTGATGTACGTTTCCTGCTCCTCACGAGGCATGGCCGCTTTCCAGTTGAACGACGGCGAAAGATTGTACGCGAGCCTGGGCGGTAGTTCTTCACGTCAGGAACAATTTACGGAAATAAATCTTGCGACTCGATAGGGCTTGGAACTCACTTTTGCTCCGGCCAGACAGCGTGCACGCCATCGGCGAATTCCTTCGCTTGTGCGTAATCCGGGAGCTTGCTCTCCATCCAGATCAGGTCAGCGTACGGAGCGTACGCAATTGCACGGTTGATGGCGCACTGGCAACCGCCCTTATACCGATAATAACCTTCCCTAGTCCGTGCCGAATCCCAATCGAAAAAGATATCAACACCAGTGAGACCTTTCGCAATGGCTCGGGCCTCGGCATTGCTCTTTCCCTTGGACTGGGCCATGAACTCCTTGATAAGGCCTTGCTTGTTTACGTGAACTCCGGAGTTGATGGTATCGATGACGGCTTCGTGGAAGAGCTTCAGACCAGCTTGGGCGACCCACTCGTCCTCAATGGCCTGCAGGTCCGCGCCATTCTTGCCAGCTTGTTCGGCGGCGACCATCAAATCGTTCAACGGCTGCAGCGCAGGATTTGTCGCGCCCATGATGAACGCATGGTCTCGTGGGTCGATGGTCGAGGTAATGAGCGTTGCGGCCTCGGAGTCGGTTCGGGCAATGGCTAGAAGATCGGTGCCTAAGTTTTGTAAGGAATATAACTCTCTCTAATGCAAGCAATGATGCGTGCCTACCCATGATATCTGCCTGTGCCCTAATAGCAACAAGCCGGTTGATGTGTTCGCTGATGGGTACGAGAACCTTTCCGGCCATGTGACCACACTTCTTCGTCCCCGGCGCCTGATCTTCGATGTGAATGCCCGCAGCGCCCTTTTCAATGAATAGCTTGGTCAATTTCATGACCGCGGTCAGACCTCCGTGTCCGGTATCCGCATCAGCAACAATGGGCCTTAAGAAGTCGGTGTTCGCGACGCTTCCGCGGTTCGCAATAGGCGTGCTAAGTCGCTCTTCACGTTGTTTCCTATCGTGGAAGAGCTGGGCCATGAATAGATGTTGGACTTTGTTCGGTACCGTTGTCTGTCCAAGGTTAGAGAGCGCAGTGTCGAATAAAGGGCAAGCAAAACCCTACCATGGGGTAATCCGCGAGATCTGGGCCGGGCTCGTCGGTGGACGAAGCCGTCGACGAGCATTGCCACCCGGACACATAGACAGTATCGAGATATTTGGCCATTTGAGTGACCATGACCGGGTCAAGACAACCGTAAGTGAAGCTAGCATCTTTGGACTATTGCAAGTTAGCAAAGAATATCTTCCGCAGTCTCTCTGAAAGATCCAATGTACCTTGGATCTCTGCTCCAGAATTCCCCATAGCTTCTTTGACATGTCATTGCTCGGATACTGAATCTTGAGGTTTCCTCGCTTCGCAACGATTTGGTCTGCCGTAAACGGACGCTTGGTATACCGCCATCTCGAGTCAGTCCACCACTGCTTCACGGCTTTCACCTCCTCTTGGTACCGCGACTCTTCAGCCTGAATCGACGACATGGCTGGCGGGGACGGGAAGTTGGGAAAGGAAGTCAAGCTCGGAAGCAAGGGGGATAACAAACGAGGGAGCGGAGAGCACGAGGATGAATGGTAACAGCAACTAGCCCCGGGGCGAGTACGTCAAAAAGAGAGCAGCCCGACGTAATGTGAAGCGGGGGGGGAGCCAAGGATATAACATCACGGGCATTTCGAAAGCGCTGGTCAGCGGAGCCCTGCAAGGCGCTGAGCTAGCTCGGGAGCGGCCGGGCCAGAGGCGAGCTGCGCTGGGGACAGTCATGGCGGCCTTTCCACCTCAGGAAGGGATTCGTTCCAGACCGCAGACTCAAGGCCGAGTACCAGCCGACGGTTGGCGCGACGCAGGAGCATGACCGACTGAAGCTGGGCGGAGCCTCGGACCAAGGGGAGAGAGAGGCAAACTGCTGGCTTCCGATCCGCGCCGCCACGCAGCGACTCTGCAAAAGAAGGAAACTACTCCCCCCCTCCCCCCTCGGAACCCCCACCGACAAGCGCCTGGGCAAGAGGCACTTGCGCTCTCTTGACATGGCCCCTCATGCTGTAACCATTCGTCTCCATTCCCCAGCGCCAGGCGCAAGTTCCCGCGACGCCCGCTTTGCTCAAAAAGCCGCCCGGGTATCCGGCCTCGAAAGGACGCCGCATTCCTTCCCGCGGCCCTGGCAGGGTCGCTGCATGTGCCAGGGCCTGGGGCGAGCCGCCTGGCGCGCGACGCACCAACGGATCCGGGGAAGCGCTCCCTTGACTGGCTAACCTCGGCTGAGCGGGTCTGACGCAGAGCGGCAAAACACCGCCAAGAGGCGTCGTCCGCGCCATGTGATAATGGGGGCTAAGCTACGGAGCACATAGGTACATACCTGCAGTACTCGAATTACTGCTGACCCAGCCGAATGTCCAATCAAAGTGCCGGCCGATTCGTGCGTCCAAGAAATTCTTCCTCTACTTCTTCGGTTTCCCTTCTTTTTCTAGCTAATGACGGCGCGCGAAACTCCGGATTGCTGCTCTCTCGTACCTCCGGCACGCAAAGACGCCGGGAAGCGACAATCGCGAGAATACCCGATCCCTTGTCCAATAACATCTCAAAAGCCTGGGCGTTGGCGAAAAGTTCCGAGCGAAGTCCGACTCAGCGGCCGCAGCAAACCACGCCAAAATCCCTTCGAATCGGCACGTGACTCGTCGAAAGACTCTTGTCCGGAGGCTGGGATATGCTAATTCATAGGCTTCTAGAATCAATTGCTTGATGCACACGGCATGCCTATTGGTGCAAGCTGCCTGCCTAGTCCAATCCACCGAAGCCTGGTCATGATGCGGTTGTTCTCTTCGTTGTCCGACAGCTGAGTCTTCGACGAGCTAGATCAAGTCTCTCTCGGATTAGAAGATGAACCAAGCATCTTCGCCGTAACATCTTTCCTAGAATCCAATCTATCAGAATTATATTCTCTTAGCGCTTCACAGCAAAGCGTTCCACTTACTTCGGAGCAGACTATGTGCTATTCTCCTGTCGTCCTCCTATAAGCTTTGGTAAGTGCGTAGAGGGTGGCTGTCGTAACTCGGACACAATTAGCTAGCAAATCTTAAGTCCCGATATCATCGGCACCTCATTTCCATCGGAGCTCGGCACCTACAGGAAATACATGGTTCCCTGTAACTTCCCTAAAGTAACGTCGCCAAGTCGCTTAGCACAAGCATCTAGGCGTTCAGCCGGCCACCGCATCGCTCCGTTTGGGAGCGGTCCTAATTCTCCAACCCGCAGCATACTGACGTGGCGTCCATAGTCATAGCTAGGGCCCTTGAGGCAAAGGTGAGAAACTGCGCCTCTTGATCGTGTCAAATGTGCTGATACGCCCAGCTTTCAGTGATCAGTTCCCGTCCCGAGTACTATGATGATCAAAAGGATTCAAATATTCGGAGTTCGAAGGCCCATGCTAGTCCCCGACTTTATTAAAATACCTACTAAGACGACAATCATACGTCTCAGTTGAAGCCTAGAAAACCACAAATCCATATTATCAGACTAGCCATAGTCCGCTAGTTCACCGTGAATCGGGCATAAACATTCTCGTGAGATGGGTTGTCATAAATAAAGGCTCAAAGTTCAACTCCCAACTTGCAAGCCGCTGAATTCCACCGAACTGTACGAAATACGACACGCATGGAAATTTTCAATGCCGGATCGATGGACTGTCACGAGAGTATGCATCGCATCTGACGAGTCATTCTCGGCTTCCCCTTGCTGTCCTATCTCTTTACTGCCACCAGAAAACTAGATAGTTTCCATCGGACATGCGCACCTTCCCCGTTTCTTCCTCAGACAAAGAGTCTTTGCGATCAAAAGGATCGTGAAGCAGCTCCAAAAGTCTGTTCGAGATGCCCTTAAGTTCCGCTTTAAACTCAGAGTCCCCGTCCTTAGTGCTCATCTGTTCTCTAGGAGACTCTAGCAAGTGATCAATCGATACCGCCTGTGGTGAAGTGTTCGGCAGCGAGACCGGGGATGTCCCAAACATTGCAGGGCCCATAGCTTCTGATGAATGAGCGTAAGCGCGGATTGAAGGGTCGAGAGCGATCATCTTTATGCGACATAGCTCTGTCCTGATCGCAAAGAGCCGTGAATGTAGGGGGCTCAAATTGGCAAAGCTCTTAGTGGCCGCGGGGTCGGCGGAACACTGTTCCAATATTCCTAGACAGATTTGTGTAGCCGAAAAATCTTCATCGAGAATGCCGTCGTAGTCACCTCGTGCTAGCTTCTCTGAAATGCCAAAGAGCAACACGGAGCAAGCACTAGACAACCAATAAAGGAGGATCCAGCAGCAGTGGCAAATATATACGTCCAGGTGCAGTAGTTTCTGGACCTGAGCGATCTGACGTGCCGCAAAGACGCATTCGACACGACACTTTTGAATCGCTTCAACTGGCATCGACAAAGTGGCGTTCGACCGTGGTTCCTTAACAGCTGAACCCGGCAACTCGACCGACAGGAGCAGGATATTCCGATACAACAACATGACAGCGCCCAGATAGAGCATGTGAACTTTGAGAATAGTGCGATTCCTGGAATCCGACAGATCAGACCCAGGTGGTGTTTGGTTGGCAAAATTACCTAACTGCATGAATGGAGGTAAGTCGTCTTGCCATGCGGCAAGTCGCTGGGAAAGGTATAGGACGGTATCGGTGGTAACTCGCTTCGTGCACTCAAAAGTTTTGTGGATGTCTACGCAAACGAGACCGATTTGGCTCACTTGCCAGTGTACTGCATCCTCAATGGAGGCCGGTATTGCTTGGCTATCCGAGCAAGCGTACTGAATTTAGTTAACTATCAATTTCTCGCCTTTACGGGTTAGGAATAACTCACACTTGTATCTTCCCAACTAATTCTAGACGGATATCCGAGTGTGTACGATAGCCAACTGATTCAAAATTAGCGTTGCTATATGCAATGTTCGAAACATTATCGAGGACCACGAACCCATCGACAAACATCAGAGATCGGTAGACTTTCTTCCAGTTGTCTCGCTCCTTCTGCTCTAAATCTCCTTCTAGCGCCGGAAGTTTCTGTCGCGCAATTTGTAGGCCGGCAGCTAGATAGCTTATTTAGCATCCGCTCCTGAACATCGCATAGAACAGAAGTCACTTACTTATTAAGTGTCGCGCAACGAGGTCATTTTCAAGGAGACAAAAGAATGAAACGATGAGTAGCAACCTCATGCCGCGAAGATAGTTTGCTTTGACCATGGCCTCATCAACATCTGTTAGAGCCGACCCGCACCAAGAGATCTTGGATTGTTCCGCAATCGAGTCAATTCCGTAACGTCCTCCAACCGCAGCAAGACTCATAACTTCGGCGAATGTGAAAGTGCCCGCTGGAGTGCCTTGGCGGTAGATCTCGTACAACATGCTCTCCACTTCCTCGTGACTCATAACGAAAACAAGAGCACCTGAAGATTCCAGAAAATTGTGTAACCTCTGTCGAATCGCATTCTCTGGAGGTGGCCGGGCCTGGCTGCATATTCCGCCACCTTCCTTCAAGAGCCTCTGCCGCAGGTGAGATAAGTCGTCCAAAGCAGTAGATATGGTCAAATCAAGGCTCTCTTCGTTACGAGTCTGGAGCGGATCGACCTGACTGTGCTCCAACGCTGCTTTGTGCGGGAAAGGAGCATCGGGCGATATAAATTGACGGGAAGGGCCAGAAGATGAATCGTTTTTGATCCGTATGGTCTGTGAATGTTGCTGCCTGAAATCTTCCAAATAGTTCTGGTACTCTTTGAACTGATCAGTTCTTCGGTAAGCTTCCATTTGGAACTCGTATATTTGCATGGCTTGAGCGGCCTTTCGCTCCCACTCCAGCTTTTCAGCCTGAGGAAGCTCTCTCCATCTCCTGCCTACTTCTTTGGTAATGTCCGCGAAAGGCATGGAGCTAATTGTGGGATCTGTTCGGAGATGGTCGGCAAAGTTGACATAGCCAGTCTTAGGCCTCTTCGGTGCATTTGGATCCGGCTTTGGATGACGGCGGTAGCGTCGTTTGGCTTGACCGTCTTTATTTTGATCGGTCTGGGTAGAGAATTGCGACGTCTCATCCTGGGCAGCTGAGTCTGTTTGGAGCATGCTCTCGTCCCCTGAATATCCGCGGTTCACAAGCGACGGGGAACTTGGCACGCTACGGAACTTGGAAATCTCTCGCTGAAGTAGGCGCCGGTGACCTAGCTTGAAACCCATTTTCTGGAAATCGCTTTCTGTGATTCCAAGCAGCGCCCTCCAGGAGGAGAAACCATGTTGGTGTAGTGTGTCCACGTAATGTGCCAAGCCAAGGCGGCTAAGGTCGTCGACAAGCGCTTGAGATGCCATAACGAGGGATCAAGTCCGCGGGCGGACACACACACCCGCGGAACGCGCCGTTATATTAGGCGTGGCGCGGGGGCAGGCACAACCAGCGGTGGTCCTTGGCGTGGACGAGTTGGCGGTTGTGCAGCCTACCATTGGACGTCCGCTAGGTCCCTGGAGACCCTGCTCCCTGCGATCTTTTGCTGTAGACTCTTAGGGATTTTATCTCCTGGACTCGTCATCATCTGAGATTAGCCCACGTATACTTGTATAGCGTGCTCGGCTTCGAATCTTTCTGGCACAAGAGCAAGTCGTCCGAACGAGGAGCAAGGCACTACGTACGTGGATATTTGCCAAGCACGCCGGTATCGAGTACTCGAGCGCCGTGAGCCCAGCTTCGGCAGGCGAACGCCATCATTGCCAATGCAGCCTGACGTTCTTATAGACATAGCACAATTCGCTGTTGTTTGGGCCATTGGCCAATCCAGATTCGACGGAGCGGCCTCCTAACCATCGGCCAATCAAGACGCAGCGGCCGGGGTCCCGGTTCCAGGATATCGACCAACCAAGACTTAGCGGGATCGGATCTGAGCCGTCGGTTTTCAGTTACATCCGAGAATGACGCGGCCGTTGTTTCCAAGAACTTCCGACCCTATCTGCACACGATTGCGTTACCCGCATAAGGAGCGACGCCGTCTTCATTTGCTCACGGTCAAATTCGGATGTCAATGCCGATCTGGCTTTTTTGTCTGCATCAATCATCTGGGTCGACGAAAGTAAAAGCTCTCGGTTCGGGCTACCCGACGGCTACGATATTATGCTCAGCAGTAGTGTATTCGCTGACTTTATCGAGTAGGCCGTGACATAGTCATCTGCGGTTTGGCAAGTTTCTTATTTGCTTTTGAGATTCAACGTTAGAAACATTTCTAGGAATAGCTGTCGGAATGGGGCTGTTTCATATCGTTTGATTTTAGTGTATGTAGTATGGTTTACGTACGCAATCTCGCGTATCGTGGTGAAAACCAACTTCCG
>MU001677.1:715619-787839 GCA_010093515.1 Lineolata rhizophorae | reverse complement strand
AAATACGCATTCTTGGACCGCTCAAATGGTTCCTTGGTATACGAATCGTACGCGATCGTATACAGGGCCGTCTGTGGCTCTGTCAAGATTCGTATATTACGCATGTCGCCACACGGTTCAACCTCCATGATGCACCACGGATCAATACACCACTTACACGGGTCGAGCTTCAACCGTACGACGACAACTGTACACCTTCCGACCGGCTTCTTTTCCAGCAGCTCATTGGCTCCATACTGTATGCAGCGATCATCACCAGACCCGACATCGCATACGCCACCTCCAAACTCTCAGAGTTCGTACGAAACCCCTCACCAGACTATATTCGAGCAGCTCGGTGCCTCGCGACATACCTCTATCATACACGTACACTCGCGATCGAATACGACGGCTCGAATCAACACCATACTCAATGGGAGGGGTGGAGCGATGCCTCATTCGCTGATGATTCAACTACACAAAAGAGCACCTCTGGATATCTATTCAAACTCTTCGGTGGACCGATCGATTGGAAATCACAGAAGCAGCGATGCGTTGTAACATCTACAACAGAAGCGGAACTGTACGCCCTCTCTACGGCCGGCCGTGAGGCGATTGCATGGAAGCGATTTTTCCGTGATATCACCTTACACCTCGATCGTGACCTCACGATCGCATGTGATAACAAACAGACGATACAGATCGTCACTAACGACGCGCCGCAGCTTCGTACGAAGCTCAAACACGTCGATATTCACCACCTCTGGATACGCCAAGAAATCCAGAATAACAACCTTAATGTGGAATGGGCCGCTACGGGCGATATGGTAGCAGACGGACTCACAAAACCACTGGTACACCAGAATCATGTGAAATTTGTACAGGGTATCGGCCTCGTAGATATTCAACACCACCTTGAATCATCGTGATCAGTTTTGACCCTCTTCTAGAGCTTCAAAACTGGGGGGGTGTGTCGGAATGGGGCTGTTTCATATCGTTTGATTTTAGTGTATGTAGTATGGTTTACGTACGCAATCTCGCGTATCGTGGTGAAAACCAACTTCCGCTCGCTTCGTAGCATAACCAATCAATCATACCATATTCCAACAATAGCCTCTTCTCCAATCGAAAGGGGTTCCTCAACCTGATAAAACCGCGCCGGCCTAGACTAATCCCTGCGTAGCCAGTATCACCATATCGATGGAATACAGCAGCACAGCGGGAAAACCATCCACACATGGAAAGTCGGCATCTGTAGGAGAGCATCACTTCATAGCAGCATCTATTAGTGCTAGACGCTACGAAAGCGTGAGTCGGCTGCACAATATAAGCGTCTCGACATTTTTGCCAAGTGCTTGCTTTACCCAACTTTCGCAGCCGAGCATGCCTAAATCAAAGAACCTGTGACAGGGGAATGCGGCGAATGGTGTGCTAACGGGGTCGACCTTGGCGAGTCTTGCTGAATGAGATCGCTTCCCACAAAGCCAGAGCTGGGATCTGTATCCGAGTACAGTGACGGCGTGGGTGAAGCGATCGTCGGTCCAACATCCCGCATGTGCAAAGGGAAGTGCGAACGCATACTATCAAGCTTCTTCTGCAAAATCTGCTTCTGCAAGGCCTCAATACGAGGAAATGCAAACAGAAAGCGGCACAAGAAGAGAAAGTCATCAACCCTTTCCGAAGTCTCCTCAAACGTCGCTGCCGGCACGTGGATCACTACATCAGCAATGGTGTCGGTGATCTCAAATAGCTTCTCCAGAATACCACTACCATGAATACCGATGGCTTTCGGCGATATCTTTATAATGAAGTGTCGGAGTTGCGTAGAAAGACGGAGCGGTAGCTGAAAAGTCATACAATCCTTGGCTGCAGTCGAGCTTAGAAGGCAGTTCGACATTGCCATCTGCCAAATGACGGTTCTCATCCATTGACGGGTGATGATCAAATCGGCTTGCTGCATGTCGTTGAGCATCCCAACTTCAACTTCCCACTCCTTCAGGTCGTCGTCAAGCTGCTTGTGTTTCTCTTCCACCCACGGAACGTCTACCAGAGATCGATCTCCGAGCCACCGCCGGAGGAAGTCATCGTCCATCAACCTGAAGAGCTTGATAATCTGATAGAATCCTTCGTGGATGCCGTAGGGCAGACTGGGGTCAAATTCCGGCATCTCCCACAAAGGACTGAGGACACAGGGCCGGAAGTCAGCAATTGCAAGAAATCTTTCGTGGACGAAGGCTTCCCAGTAGAGTCGCTGGCGCCTCGCTCGCTCAGATGAATCCAAGTTCTGCATTGCCTCGGGATTTTCGATCCGCATCATATGAATCATGGTAATGGCTTCTCGGAGGTAGTAGAACGCCAGATCGTACTTTCGGAGGGCCATGAAGCAAATCTCTAGAAAAGTTGAAGACATTATCTTTCGGATTGTGGGATGGTCATCCAGTGTTACAGGCCCTTGTATATCGATGGCCTTGCTCAAAAGCTCGGATATCTGGCTGCTTATATCCGGCATTTGTTGGATGGGATCAGAGCGAGTGAGGTTTATGGTCACTGCAGCATACGCATGAGCAAATGCGGCGTGTTCTCGTTCGGCATTCATCCTGAAAATGGAGTCGCGGACCTCGGCCTCGGTGATAACGGGGTTCACTGGGTAAACGCAAGACAAATAGTCCGGGATCAGTTCAATAAAGAAATTCGTATCGAATATTGGAGAGCGTGGCTCTAACTGTGACGGCATTGATGTTGGTGGCGGTGCGGGCGCAATTGGGTGAGGCGAGGTCGAAACACGCGGCCGTTGTGTATGCCTCTTGTATTTCGAGATGACGCTTCCCCTCTCCATGGTTCTCTTCGCTCGTGACCGGTTCCTAGACGTATACATGCATTTCAGGTCGAGATGGTTGCATTGTTGGCATGGCTCCTCCCCGTTACAGCGTACCTTGCGCAACTTGCACGCATCGCAGGCTTGCGCCACTCGTCGCTGTTTGTCCATGGTTAGCTTGCGCTGGCAAAGAGGAGCGGAAAGTGGCGCCGAAACAAGAGCGCAAGCTTCCTAGGTGCTAGGCCGACTAAGCTGGCCCGATCGTGAGCACTTATTGTTGGAGCGCAGGCATCATCAGGCGTTCCCCGCCTTTTTAGCGATTTTCGCCCACGTGCCAACCTAGACGCCACTGGAAATATGTAGCTGAAAACGTCACTCAGCTATCACTCGTCCATTCAGCGTGCTACATGCCCTCAACCTGGGTCTATCGCCATGTTGTACAGCTTGAAGTTGGCGCTATACAAATTACTTGACAGTATGACCGAGGACTGAAAGTGGATCCAACAGAACTTTTAATTAAACAAGACGCGTTCTGCCTCTACGCCGATTTTCGCGATGCTAGCCTATACACTCTTGGCAGCCATGCCTGTTCTAGAAACAGTTTATCATTATACAAACCAGTTCTTTGTTGCCTACCGTTGAATTATGGGGTTCAACTTCACTTGAGCTCCCTTGTTATTCAAGTCTCCTAAGTCTCGCTCAAGTGTACATTGAAAATCGTGTAGGTTAAGTTAGAATTAAGTACGTGAGAATCGATTGTTCAACAATACAGGGTACGAAGCGGTACAGCTGACCATAAACTCCGTCCTATATTTCTAGGACTTATTTTTCTTTCATGTTCTTAGACAACTAGCACACTTCATGAGCAGGCATGTGTTACGTATTGCTGCGCGGGAATACACCTAAACATAAGTCCGAGGGCGGTACTCTTCGAGGTTTTCAAGACACAGATTTCGAGGAAGCACGGATCACGAGCCTAGCTAAGCCTTCCCTCAGATACGTTTTTAAAACAGATGTATTTGCCAAGAGTACAAAAGTAGAATATGAGGTTGCGTATCTGAAGAAAATAGGCATATCAATGGCAAGCATCCCGAATAAACAGCCACCCATGCAGGGTTTTCGTTTCCTAGCCATGCATTGTCTCACTCAACAAATCTCCATAGCTATCCACCTATATTCCGTTCTTCATGAACTTCAGGACAGCACATTCCCCGATTGTCTTTGATGGTATTTTCAAATGTCAATTGCGGTGCTATGCACACTGGCGACACATTTCTTGGATACTATTGTTGATTTGTTTTTAATAGTGATTAATGTTTGCACATAACCATTTCTTCATTTGAAAATACTTTGGATATATCCCGCGTAGTTTTGAGAACATCATGTCGCATTTTAGTTTACAGTCCCTTAAGTTTTGTATGGTATGTTCGTTTCATCGAACCTTCCAAAAGACCGCCTAGATCCCTCTCTAAAGGGAGAGGAACAAAACAAAAATCGGTGAAGGGGCCCAGCTAATTACAAATCTAATCTCTCAGTCACTTTCTGCTAATTCCATTACGTATAGTCGGCCCCTAAAATGGATCGAGATTGTCGCTTGGCCTTCAGCCACCGACATTGGTAGCCAATAGACCCCTGAACCCGCCTGGCAGCCCCGCTCTGTGAGATTTCTGGTTGTCTGCGGCGGAGTTCAAGACAGTCAGAGCCTGCAGGTTTCGGCTTGTTTATTAGAAGCTATTCTTGTTATCATCACTTTCGTCAGAGACCTCAAGCTTTCCATGCCCAAACCATCAAGGCACGCACATCTTAACTTGACCATCCCTTTGAGGAGAAGAGGGCGCTGGCATCTTATGGCCTTGTTGCTTGCGAACGTTAAGTTCAGGACATAAATCATGAGCTCGCTTCACGATCCCGCTTTTGATCCAGCCGAAAAGCCACTGTTCATAGGTGCATTCTACTGCATTAGCAACCGTGCGTTATCACGTGCAAAGTGCCGCCGTGCCGCCTTTGCCACTCTGAGAGTTGCTGTGCCATCACGACTCCGTTATCGCACCGTGGCATATGAGATGATACTCCCCACATGCTCAAATTTCCGATGCTTCGCTCCGGGGACGCATTTATGATCCCACTCTCTTGCTCTTCAAAAACAAACCGAGTACTCGATAAAATTGCAAGCATCGTGGGAACGGCATGTTCGGAATAAAACGATGCTTACGCCTGTCTGAGGCGAATCCGCTTATCGATCGCGCCGGGTCGCACCGTCACGATTTTCTAAAGGCGGTTGCCCAGCCGCCAGTGCCGGCGCCTAAGGCCCCAAGATTCTCATTAGCCCACTGCAGCCTTCGGTTAAGGCAGTTTCCAAGGCCTCAGAGTCTTTTCGTATTTGTGAGGCCGGCACATGCCCAAGTCGTCTGCGTCGAACACCATGCGCCATTGTTGCGCATTTTTCACTGAGAGGTAGCGCAAAGCGTTCGATATGTGGGCCATTGAATAGCTCTCCAACTGTCATTGCGTTGTCCTTTGAAAACATTTCACTTATCCGCCCAGATATTCGTGTACTATCGTACAGTCCAAGCACCGAGTTGCAGTAGGTTGTCGGCCGGCATCATGTTCGAATATCGGAGCGTCAACGATTCTTCCTGCTTGTTGTACAAATTGACAGTGTGGACGTGAAGCCCATCGCTTTGCAACTCGGACTGCGTTGCTGATAACCAAGCAGAAGGGCGTATTCCTCTTTTTCTCTGTTCAAATTAGATTATTCCGGGCAAAGGAAGATGGAGGTAATACACATACGCCTTCCTTCATATTCCTAGGTGCTGCCACCAAAGTTGTTGTGCAGTTGGCGCCTGCCACGCCCTTCCTGTATTCCACTGTGCCCAGGATGTATCGGTCCGACTTGACACTATTCTTCAAGGATCGCAATTCTAGAAACCATTTGTGCAGATGTGATGTGTGATTAGCCACCAAATCGAGAATTAGTTTCATGGCCCTTCCAGGGCCCTCTGACATGAGAGGTTTAAAGTCCTTCACTAGCTCATATGGTGCATTAATGCTCGGGTGGTCTGGTATGTCGTCACTGATTTCAGACACCGGGACCGTCATACATCAGACACGCCCAAATGAAATCGATACCATCTCCGTTTGATTCCTAAAAGTTGGTGAGAAAGATTTGGTAAACGACAGCACCTTTGCGCCAGTAATGATTTGAAAGAGCCATAATGTTATGGGTCAAGAGGAGCTTGAGTTGTTAACAATGTGTAGCCGACAGTATAACCTCAATTTGAACGAGAAGGACACCTTCAGTTGCTCGAGCGGAGCTGGAAAAGTGGCGACACAAGGAACAGCAACACGATTTGGCCGTGCCGCTCAACGAGGGTAGAGTCTTTATATAGGTGTGGCATCCCTCACACTCACCGCTTGAATAGTGCAGTCCTGTCCGTTCTATTTCAACGGTTCTCCGTCCTATGATTGGGCAAAACGCGGCCCGAGAAAGCCCTGCCGGCCGGACATTCGAGAACTCCGCGCTCCCTTCCGATCAGGCGGGCACTGCCCCTTTCCGCGTCTTTTTTCACGCAAAAGCCTTGTTGATGTGGGACCAACAGCCTCTCCTGCCGCTTTGAGGTAGTGGTTAAGACCCAACAAAAGATTTCTCCCGCGACAGCTAGCACTTTGACACGCCGGGCGGAGAGAACACTTACGAGGCGGGATCCACGTCCGGGCCTCTAGCCTCGGCCCCTCGGCCCCTCGGCCCGACTGTCGAACGGACCGTGCCAACCCCCGAGCCCTCCCTCCGAGCCTCCCAACCTGCGAAACGGCGGGGCACCGGTGCCGGCGCAGCTTTCCCCAGATTTCGGTTCCGTTCACGCGGGCTCGAGTATGCGGTACCTCGACCATCTATGAATCCAAGTATTCCCGACACGTCCCAACCCAGTCTTGATGACATTGGCGGTATGCCGTTGAGTGTGGCCGGCCGCGACACGCGATGCGCCTCCGCTTTCCTCCATTGGCCCCCGGGCTGGCACAGTGGCTTGATAGGTCTGCTCAGTAATTCAGAACGAAGTGACATTCTCCTCTCGACTCTCAGTGACGTAAGAGGCACCAGGAAAACTCTCTCGGGCGCTTATCTGCTGCCGAGGGTTCAACATCGGGCCAGACTTCGGCTAGGCCTAGCCATGCGTCTGCAATTCGGCCGCGCGACTGTCCTGCAACGCCAGCCACCCCTGTCCGTCACAGCACACCTTTTACCCCAGCGCGCCTGATCCCGGGAAGAGCAGCTTTCTGTGCCCATTCACCTTTCTTTTCCCTTCTGCGACATGCATTGGCTCTCTCCTCGGCCCGCCACGCTCCCAAAGAACATGAGTTCTTGGAAGGGCATGGTACATTGGCGTTTACGCCACCGAAGGACCCTGGCACCGGCTCAATCACGCTACACACCAACCGCTGCTAGCTTGGTCTGCCCCTACGCAGTCCCGATTGCTTCGTGGAAGCCTTAGCATTCATATAGAGTGGCCCCTCCTGTTTTTCTCCTGCTGCAACCCGCAGTATCATTGCACACCCGGAAGCCTATCGGTAGGCGATTTCTTCAAACCCACTTCGCCATGCCGACCTATCTCGAAGATGTGGACGTGAGTCGCTCCAACGACATTGTCGGGTTGGACGAGGGCCAGTTCCGCAGAATGTCCGTCAACCCGGCCATGGCGGACCTCGCAACGGATGCCGCGCGAGCTACGTCTCAGCAGCATAGCATGAGTCTGCTCCAAGGCCTTAGGACGTACCCACATGCCGTTATGTGGTCCGTGGTTCTTTCAGCAGCCATCGTGATGGACGGATTCGACAAAGTGCTGATCAACAATCTCTACGCGTATCCTCCATTCCAAAGGGAGTTTGGTGTCCAACAGCCTGATGGATCCTACGAACTGACCGCAACATGGCAGTCCGCGCTTTCTAACGGCGCTCTTGTTGGCGAGATTATTGGTCTGATGATCAATGGTTTGGCTATTGACAAGTTTGGTTACCGACGAACCATGGCTGCATCTCTGGTCGCCGTTGCTTTGCTCATCTTCATTCCTTTCTTTGCAAACAACATTGAAACTTTACTGGCTGGTCAAATTCTGATGGGCATTACTTGGGGAGTTTTCCAAACGATTACAACAGCCTATGCAGCTGATGTTTGTCCTGTCTCGCTTCGTGCGTATCTCACCACGTACGTCAACATGTGCTGGGTCATTGGACAGTTCATTGCTTCTGGTGTTCTCAAGGGAGTGGGCTCTCGGGATGACAAATGGGGCTACAAGGTATGCTGGCGTCTATCTCACCGTTGGATTTGCTAACTATATATTTTAGATACCCTTCGCCCTCCAGTGGGTGTGGCCAGTACCTATTATTATTGGCGTCGTTCTGGCCCCTGAGTCGCCGTGGTGGCTTGTTCGTAAAGACCGTATCAATGACGCGAAGAGATCTCAGCTAAGGCTTATTTCAAAGTCGCACGGGCAGAACTCCGGCGCAGATGATGTCATCGCGATGATACAGCATACCGACGCGCTCGAGAAAGCTGTATCCGCTGGCACTGCTTATTGGGACTGCCTCAAAAAGACCGACTTAAGACGAACCATAATTGTTTGCTGTACTTGGACCGTGCAGATTCTCTGTGGCAGCACCTTCATGGGATACTCCACCTACTTCTACACGAAGGCTGGCCTTGACACTTCGCACGCCTTTTCGATGAGCCTAGGTCAATATGCTCTTGGTATCATCGGGACTATGTTTTCTTGGGTTCTTATGGGACATTTCGGTCGCCGGACTCTTTACCTGGCTGGTGAGGGAATCATGTGCATTTTGCTACTAGTCATTGGTCTCGCAGCGATTGCAGAAGCCAGCGATAGTGCGAAATGGGCTATTGGCACTATGCTTCTCCTTTACACTTTCGTGTATGATGCAACCGTCGGCCCTGTCTGCTATGCCCTCGTTTCCGAGCTGCCATCGACACGACTGCGCGCCAAATCCATTGTATTAGCCCGAAACTGCTACAATATTGCGGGTATTATCACGAACATCATCACACCGCGGATGCTGAACACGTCAGCTTGGGATTGGGGTGCAAAGAGCGGGTTTTTTTGGGCTGGATTGTGTGGCCTCTGTTTCGTCTGGAGCTACTTCTACCTCCCAGAGCCTAAGGGCCGCACTTTCGGTGAACTTGACGTTCTATTCGAGCACAAGATCTCCGCACGCAAGTTTAAGATGACGCCCGTCGACCCTTTCATGTCGGATTTGGCTAGACGACAAAGCCTAGCAACTCCAACCTCTAATGAGTCTCGTATCGTGCAGACCGAGGAATTCGGCAAAGTATGACTATGTAGAACGTCGGTAGGGTTTTCTGCTTCTCGACCACAATCCTCTTCACAGATAGATCCGGAAGAACCGTTGGGCTATGGGTCAGCTTTGTGGGTGATCGGGATAATTCATGTGTATGCTTTGCACACAACTCTTCAAGCATAGGTAATACGTAGCTATTGTAGCAGGGTAGAGCACTTTACCTAGGACCAACACTTAAAGAACAAACGAAGAGTCACGACGTCACTGCTTCACGGCATCATGCGTTCGAGTTCAGAGAGGCACCGTTGCTTGCTAACTAACTTTTGGTAATGAGAAGGGAGAGAGACAAGAAAAGGGGCAAAGAAAAGCTTTTGTGTATGTATATATGAATGGCAAAGGCAACTTGACTTGTGTGTATTGGATGAGTGAATGTTGTGTATAGGAAGAGAAAAACCTAACCTACTTAAAAGGAAAAGAAGTCACGTGCAACTGGAAAAAGGAACTGCCAAAAAGGGGTGTTAGGGGTGGCGCCGCCCTACTCTACTACACTATGCACCCGCAAGATTTTTCCAAAAAAAAAAAAAAAAAAACTTTTTTCTTCGTCTACTAACTTGAAGGCCGGAGATAAGTGTTGCCCAAATATTAAATTGTAATCGTTCCATCTAGCGCCTTTTATCGGCTTGAATAGTAGAGGTTTGAAAGAGTGCGAAGTCTACCGTACCTCAACTAAACATCTAGTAGGAAAGCACTTTGTGAGCGCACTGCTAGAATTAGACAGTATAGTAAAAGCATAGCAGTTCTGCGATATTTTCGGATGGGGATTTCTTTTTAATAGGTAAAAGCCGAGCAAATATATGGTTTTCAATACCACGGGTGGAAAGTGAATTCTTGGCGCAGACAAGCAGGGGCCTTGGCATACGAGGTATAGCACATTTGACGCCAAAAGCAACTTAGCTTAGAAACTTTGAATGGAACATATCAAATTTTTTTTTTTTGGCATATTGCTCATAAAATAAGTGGCAGATCAACTGCCGGCATACACCGAAATTCGCCAGTCATTTACCAAACATCGTAACTACTGAATCATACTTGTAGTAGTCTCTTGATATTTGCGCCGACGAGTGTTGGATAGAAATCCGCAGCTTGGCACTGAAGAGCGTGGGGGCGACTTCATAGACATTAGACAGAGCGCTCTTGGCTTTCTTTTAGCCCACATTACTGGGTAAAGGTGTGATCTTTAATTTTAGATTTACAGTGGCGAAAGTAAAAGCAGAGAGCAAGAAAAAGAGCAAGAGCCCCGAACCCGCCTTCGCGGTGCAGATATTGTCACGTGACTCACATGCGCGGTTACCTAAGCATGCGTTGCAGATTAGAATTTTAGGAGTCACCTTAAAGTTGGGCAGACGATTGATAAACAAGTTAGTTCCTGAGAATAGCAGTCAGTCCGAGCTCTAGCTTGGAACCTAGCCTGAGATTGCGACTTATTTGCCTGCTCGACGTCGGACCTCTAGCCGTCGCCCGACACAATGTCGCGTTACGTAAGCACGATTTGCTTGGCGACCCCCTTCGCGATAGCCCTTTCGGACATGACCGGCCCAAACGAGCCGACACGACTGGCAACCCAGCACGCGCTAACACCTTCGGGGAGCTTCCTGCAACGCGACGCTACACCTTTCATCACGCGCTTTTGACGCGCAAACTTTTGATCGAGAAGGGCTGCAGCTATAGTCTGCAGACCTCTGCTGTCCAATCTTCCATCCCAGTGCCGCGTGTCGCGCGTGAAGCCATCTGCAGCCATGGCGGCGCGAAAGCTACAAAACGAAGTCGACCGATGTTTCAAAAAGGTCGAGGAAGGCGTCCAAACTTTTGACAACATACATGAGAAGCTGCAGGGTGCATCAAACCCGTCACAGAAGGAGAAGTTGGAAGATGCGCTCAAGAAGGAGATCAAGAAGTTGCAGCGGATTCGTGATCAAATCAAAACATGGACAGCGTCAAACGAGATCAAAGACAAGAAGCCTCTAATAGAGAAGCGAAAGCTGATCGAATCGGTATGTTATAACGCGCCGACATAGTGCGTGCGGTATACTTTTGCTAATATATAATTACAGCGAATGGAAATGTTCAAAGCCGTGGAGAAGGAGATGAAGACCAAAGCATACTCCAAAGAGGGCCTCTCCGCTGCCTCGAAACTGGACCCGAAGGAAAAAGAAAAGCTTGAGACGTGTCAGTTCTTATCGAACATGGTGGAGGAATTGGAACGGCAGATCGAGACCGCGGAAGCAGAGATTGAGATGCTCCAGGCAAACGTGAAGAGGGGGAAGAAGGACTCTTCAAAGACGGACCGAATAGTGGAATTGGAAAAAACAACAGAACGGCATAAATGGCATCAAGGCAAACTGGAGCTTCTTCTGCGGTCGTTAGAGAATGGCGGCGTAGAGACAGACCAGGTGAAGGCCCTCGAGGAAAGCATACGATACTACGTGGAATGCAATCAAGAGGTCGATTTTATGGAGGATGACAGCATCTATGAGGATCTCAACCTTCAGGAAGAGGAAGATCTTTACGGCATGAACAACGACGTGGACAGGGTTTCGTCTCAGGACAACCAGTCAATACAAGACGATGTCGCGGATGGCGAGGGCAAATTAGGCGGACCTGGACCTACTGCAAAGGGAAGCACAGCATCTCAGAGTTCTGCAGCAGCAGCACGAAGACCGTCTACGCAGATGAAGTCGCCATTGCCGGCATTGGCGTCTCTCAATGCCCCTCTTCCTTCCGTTCCAAACGGACTTGCTGCGCGTGACATGAAGCCAGCCCCAATCCCAACGCGAGCGCCTGGAGAACCTCTGAAGTATGCCTCCGCTGCTGCTGCCGCCGCGGCAAGCGACAAGAGCGGAGTTGGGATCGCCCCTTTACCGCCGCCTCCGGGTGCTCAACAGCACCCTGGGCTTGCCCCACTTCCGGTCGCGCCTGGAACCCGGCAAACTACGTCCACATCGCCCGCCACATCTTCGTCGCAGCCAGTCAGTAGTGTTCAACAACCGGCACCACGTAACGCGCCGTTAGCGGCTTCGACACTTGACTGTCCCTCCACACATGCTATCACGAAATCACCTGCACTTAGCCATTCAAGTGCAGCGGCAGTTAGCACTGAACCTAGTAGTGTACCTCCAACTCCAGCGTTAGAGAAAGTGGAAAAGGCCGTAGCGAATGAGTCTGAATCGGCTCAAGCGCAAGACCCAGATAGTCGACGTGAGACCAATCAGGCGGTATCGAACGGTGACAACGCGGTCCAATCAGAACAAGCCGAGCCAGTGTACCATCTACCTTCCAGTCTGCAAGATCTACTGGAGACTTTCGAAGCTACACGCAATGTGTCGTTATCTTCCTCTGCCAAGAACACCAATGATGGGCAACTGGCTGCTTCTCATCAGACGTGTCCTGAATCTGTTGACACTGAACGCCCGCGACATTACAAACCGAGTAACCCCTACCCTTACACGCCCGCACATTATCCACAGGAGCCTCTTGCTATCTTCGATGATTCAAGACTGTACTCTCGGGTTGACACGGATACCCTGTTCTACGTCTTCTACTACCGTCAAGGGACCTACCAGCAATACCTGGCAGCAAAGGCACTGAAAATGCAGAGCTGGCGGTTTCACAAGCAGTACCAAACCTGGTTTCAGAGGCATGAGGAACCGAAATCGATCACGGAAGACTATGAACAAGGGACGTATCGTTTCTTCGACTACGAGAGCACCTGGTATGTTTTCAGCTGCTGAACGCGCCGTATCGTGCAGCTAATTACGATTAGGATGAATCGCCGGAAGGCTGATTTCCGTTTTGCTTACCGATTTCTGGAAGATGACCTGTGATTTCGAGACAGTTGACTCCTGGTCGATGTCCATACTGGATATTCTTATTACGTGTCGGCGCTGTCGAAAGGAACGAGGGCTTCTTCCGGGGTGTTGTACGCTCTGTAGCACGGGTAACTGTTCATTCAATGTAACCACTGACACAGAATCATGGATGCTGAAGCCGTATACATCATTAACCGTGCACGCCGAGTCTCTGTGAAGCAATTTGGTATGGTAGCCATTCTCTTGTTACCCCCACACAAAGCGATTAGTAGAGTTTGTGAATTTCTTGCTTGTTGACTGCGAAACTAGAGGTCCCACAGCGCCTCCGAATATCGCGTCATTGCACTTTCCACAGTCCATAAGTCCCAAAATTTCTGCGCTTCGCCTCATTTATTTTTTTGCCCTTTCAACAGGACATGATTGGCGAAGAGCTCTCATACAGATGCAGCGACACTGCTATATTCCACCCACGTTCCACTAGAAGCAATTCCCGCCTTGTACTCAGTAGAAGGTGGATAAACGGACCAATAGTAGTTGCCCATCTAAGGAAAGCTAAATCGTTTACAAGATAACTCTCCGGTACATCTTTCTACTAAGCCACATGACGGTGTGGATGCAGAGTGGGGTCATTTCTGGTTCGAAAGAGCCGCACCCACCCAAGGGTATAAAGCAGGCGACAAGGCAACCACCCTCCTAGGCACCTCGCCTGCGAAGCGGCCCGTATTCTGGGCCACACAACGCGCTCCAGTGATTGCCGCACGCATCAATCAACACTTGCCAGGTGGCTGCAAAGCCCTCTGATTACAGGCGGGAATATAAAATCCCTACCTGGCTACGGACGCCTAGTTAGCCTTATTTCTTCTTTCCAGAAGGCAGACAGAACCCGCTTCCACATACGACGATCCTCTTTTCTCATTCCTAGCACCAGTTGTTCTAGCCTTCTTAAATTTTGCCCTTGCCCACATATTCTAATTTAAATTTGCCAGCAGAGGCATATTCCGCCGGGATATACTACGTTGCCAGCAACTTTTGAGAGTCTCGGTTTGTTGGCTCCTGTAGAATTCGCTTTGGTGATAACATATAGGACCTCAATGAGGAAAGCCTAGGCTGGTGACGGAAGCCAAGCGGCGCCTTGGTGCACCTGTAGTCGGCTGAAGGCTGTGCTAAACCCTGCAGATATTACAATGGTACGCCCACGGTAGTCACCTGAACAAATGGGGCTTAGATTCAGTTCTGAATCCTAGTCACACCGTGTCGTCTAGATGCTCCATATCTGGTTTGACACTACCAGTAAGCTTTCGCGGGACTCCGCCTCACTACCACTGCCTCACTTTTTTGCTTTTGCTGTAGTATTCTACTCAAGCCAGACCTTAGCATATACACGCTGGCACTAGATGTTAAGACTCGAATGCATGTTGCTGTGTTGGTTCATCGCTCCAAAGCACCAATCATTCATCCAGAATCTGCTGATTGCAAGCCTTCTTTTCAGCCTTGCATGATTCTACCTAGTAACCCAATTCGTTGGCACCTCGGAAATCAAGTGTACATCGTCTTGCGTGGACCCACATAGCATCAAGGCGTCTACTATCAAAGGGCAAAGGTTTGAAGGTGTCTGCTGCCGCAGGGCAATCTGTATGCTTCACTGGAAGAGCTTAAGGGCCATATAATAGGCTCATCTTAGCTCGCACATGTCCTAAAGCCGCCTGCGTTGGCAGCACTTTCTTACTAGTCTTACAACCTGCAGCACTCGGGCAGCGACAAGCTATATTGTAACGTTGGGCATCCCTTCTCTCAAAGTATGACGTGCATCTTTGGCTTAACCCTGATTGATTATTTTTCCGCTCACAGGTGCCGACGTCTCAGCGGATATGCCGTATAGATCCCCCACTGACCCCCGTAACTCATGGTCGGGTTCCCGGTCTGATGATCGACACAGACATGAAACGGTTTGTGAATTCGTCAATATACGGCATTTGGAAGTTTATTTAACTGGTTCCGCCAGTGTCAAAACATTGGAACCTACCACCACACTGGTTACGAAGGAGCACATCAGTTGCCAATTGAGCAAATCGAATATCTAAACTTGGCGCCATCCCCACCTTTGGTTCCGAGTGGGACTACGATGACCAGCCGGTCTTTCTCGAGTGCATATGGAAACTCCCCGGGATCCCAAGGACAAGATACAAGCTTCCCCGACAACGCTCACGCTTGGAACCCTCAGGAATCGCCCGTCTCAACTGATTTTCCAGGTTGGGAGTCTGGAATTCAAGGCCTCAATCCTTTCGGGCAAGCACAAGATCCCGTGGTCGGGCATGGGTTCGACTATTCTGCTAGTGCAGCCGCCGAAGGAAGCACGTGCAATTACTATGGAAATACCGCCATGGCAAGTCCGCGAACTGAATCTTTCGATGTGGTACCATCGTATACTTACCCGGTATCCCCCGGTTCTACGACATACAGCCTTTACAACGCTGGAATGGACGATGTATCTCACATCGCACATTCGTATGCCAGTTCTACCGCGACCCCAGGACACTCCACAACACACTATGACCACTTCTATGGGCAGCCTACACAAACATACGTGCAGCAATCTGGGACAGAGACTCGGATGGCAGCTATATCCGTAACCTCGAGCTCACCGACAGGTGCTGAAGGGGAAGCCCATTCTACAGACCCACCGCCAGCTCGAGGGAGCCGTTCAAAAGCTCGCTTCATATGCAAGCACCCAGACTGCATTGGGACCGGCCGGGGCGACTTCAGACGTTCCGCCGACCTAGAGAGACACAATCAATGTGTTCACCACGCCGATTCGATGCCCAAGCTGGACTGTCCGGTTAAAAACTGCGGCCGGGTTGGCCAGAACGGATTCAAGAGACCTGACCATCTCACCGAACACCGGAGGAACTTCCATCGACATGACATCCCCAAGAGGAGGCGCGGAGACAAGAGAAAGAGCGAGGTAGGGATAAAGAGGGAGGAAGACTATGGCAGCGATGAGGACACGGAGAAGGAATTCAAAGTGGAGGATCCTTTTGACGCTGATAAAAGGTAACGCCTTGGGCGAGGTTTACGATACAGCAAGATCGCAATGACGGGAATGGGATACCACTTTTCTTGCTTTGGGGCCCAGGCGCTATGGTCGGTGCACAGATTGATGGGGCTATCGCTATGTGTATTTTTCGGGTTTTGTTCTTTTTCCCTCTTTTCTGTTTTATCTTTTCCTTGAGTGGGAACTCAACCTCGTTCCGAGCGCGTGGCGCCCGCCATGTGTTGGTGCCTCATTTGGAGTTCAGACCTAGAAGGCGGCGGCAAAGGTCGGGCGATACGTTAGGCAACTTCGCATGCATAGGGCGTGCTTTTCGGATATATATCTTTCGCACACGTAGTTTTTCCTTTTTTTTTTTTTTCTTTTCCCTTGGAGTTTGCATGGATCAGCCGTCACGGTTGGCGTTGGGTTGCGAATCGTATTGGGGACCGGTCAGGGAGCGATCAGATTGAAATAGAGCCGAACCAATGTTTTGCAGCACTTTCGTAGGACGGGCGTGGAGGACGACTGTACGTGGCGACAGAAGTGAGCGGTGGGCGGCGTAGCAGGCGTTGTTGGGCAAGCCTAACAGGCCCACTACGCTCTGCGGCATGCATGAGGCCGGCTTGACCGGTGAGCCCGCGGCGGCGAAGGCGCAGGCCCACGCGCGCACGGGATCGCGTGCCCCGCCAGATGCAGGGACGCCTGCCCGAGCCCACGCCGCGGCGGCCGCCGTGGAAGCTTCCTGAAGCGCGCCTAGCTGCATAGCTCCGCGCTCCACCGCCAGCCTCGCGCTCCCCGCCCTCGCACACTCGCTTGCTGGCTGCCAACTGCTGCTTCATCGCCGTTTCCCAATCTCCGCGACATCGCCCGACTAGCAAGCCCAATGGATCCCAACGCCCTCAGTGAGTCCCTCTCCGCCTCCGACATCGCGTGCCCTGGCCGTCATCGCTGACCGCAATGGCCCCGTTGCCCGCAGAGCGTAGCAGGGTGTTCTTCGACGTCCAGATCGGCAATGACAAGGCCGGTCGGATTGCTATGGAATTGGTACGTCTCTAGGCCCATCCCGCGCCCCTCACGTGTCCTTTGAAGCCGCGCCGAGCTGACTGCCCGTCCCAGTATAATGACAGTGAGCCTCTCTTCCCCCCACCAACTGTTGTGACCCTAAACGTTGCTCTCAGCGCCCTGGCTGACGCTGTCGTCGCGCGCGCGCAGCCGTTCCAAAGACGGCCGAGAACTTCCGAGCCCTGTGCACGGGCGAGAAAGGCGAGGGGAAGTCCGGGAAGCCGTTACACTACAAGGGGTCGATATTCCACCGCGTCATCAAGCAGTTCATGATCCAGGGCGGTGACTTTACTCGCGGCGATGGCACGGGCGGAGAGAGTATCTACGGAGAGAAGTTTGAGGACGAAAACTTCGCGCTCAAGCACGAGAAGCCTTTTCTCCTAAGCATGGCAAACGCCGGTCCAGGTGAGTTCCTCCGTGAGGAGTGCCCGGAAGTCCACGCGCAGCTGACCGAAAGGGTGGGACCTCGGCCTACACAGGCACCAACGGCTCCCAGTTTTTCATTACCACGGTGCCGACGCCGCACCTGGACGGCAAGCACGTCGTATTCGGCGAGGTGCTCAATGGCAAGAGCGTCGTGCGTCAGATTGAGAACATACCGACGGACCAGGACCGTCCCAAGACGGAGTGCTCCATCCTCGACTGCGGCGAGCTGACGGGCGAGGCCTACGACAAGTGCACCGAGCGCCAGGTTGACAGCACCGGCGACCTTTACGAGGACTACCCGGAGGACCAGGGCGACGAGATACCCGGCCCGGAGATCCTCAAGATCTCATCCCACCTAAAGGAGCTCGGAAACGCCGCCTTCAAGGCCGGTGACCTCGCCCTCGGCCTCGCAAAGTACCAGAAGGGCCTCCGCTATCTCCACGAGTACCCCGCGCCGCAGGAGTCGGATCCGCCCGAGCTAGGCGGCCAGCTCAACGCGCTCAAGGTGACGCTGCACAGCAATTCCGCCCTCCTACAGCTCAAGCTGGGCCGCCTGGAGGACGCGTCCTCGAGCGCGTCCAAGGCGCTGGAGGTCGAAGCCATCGGGGCCGCTGAGAAGGGCAAGGCTCTTTACCGGAGGGCCATGGCTCGCGCTGGCAAGAAGGATGAGGAGAGCGCTATCAAGGATCTGGAGGATGCGCTCAAGTGCGTGCCTGGCGATAAAGCCATCGTTAACGAGCTTGCGGCGGTAAAGAAGAAGGCTGCCGAAAGGGCCAAGAAAGAGAGAGCTGCTTATGCAAAATTCTTCGACTGAGATCCGCATCTAAAATATGCGGCCAGGGGTGGGCGAGGCTGATCTTCCGAGCGGCGCGTCCGCAGGAGTGGAGGGGTAGTGTGCAGCATAGACGGCGTTGACTGCTACTTGATTATGTGGCGGAGTTGGCTCCGTGGTGCTTACGCACCCTTCAATCAAAAGCAAAGTGATAGCTAAAACATTAGCCTGGTAAGGGTCATATAAGTTTCAAGGTAAAAAGATCAAATCTTCGAGAAGTTTCGGAGTGGCATTGTGATATCATCTGTCTGAATCCGCCCAGCTACATGAAAAGGACATTGCCTAACGTGATTCTCTTGACGGTACTGCGTGAGAGTGGCTAAAGATAAAGAGAAAGAAAAGAAAGCAAATAAGGGGGAATCTTGGGCGGTTCTACCGGCACGGTGGATTTTAGTAGCCAAGACCCCACGCAACTCCGAAAATAGCAAATGCATGCAGAATTATCCCACGCAGTGGAAGGGTAAGCTCCAACCGAGTCGTCGCCTCATGTTTTTGTAAAGGAAAAGAAAAGCTTCTGCCGGCCTTCGCCACGCTCGAAAGAACAAAAGAAAAGTCGCTGGCATGATACGTGGATGGATGGCAAGGCAGGCGACGGGCTCCTGCCCGCAAACACGACTGATGATAGAAATTCTTTTGTGGACGTCGCCAACCCTAAATGCAATGCGGATTGCACCTTCCCAATACGAAGAAAAGAGCGTGATGCAAAGAAGCGCAGGCACGTGGGCGCGCGGCTGCACGGTCGCTCCTGCCCCAGGTCGGAGCCGTGATGGCTACGACTTCCGTTTCCGTTCCGAGGACAACACGTCGACGCCTCTCTCCACCGCCGGGTTGTGCCTGCCCTACGGCGCCGCGCCCGCGACGCCACCGTCGGGTCTCCCGCTCCCGTCGGCGCTCGGCCCAGGCTCCCACTCGGCCCCCACGCTCAACATTTCGTCCCCCTTGCTCTTCCCTTTCTTTCTCCTTCCTCTGCCCATGGCCAGACTCGGCACGAAGCCACCAAGCCTGCCTCTCCCACGGCTGCTGTCGCGCTCTCGTGAGTCCATCCTCGGCAGCGCTGTCGTGCTTTCCGCATCGCTGCCGCCCGCGTCGCTGAGCACGGTACTGCCCTCCATGGCCGTGGCACTGCTTGGAGGCGTCATGCCTTCTCCGTTGTTGGAAGGGCCAGCCGCATGCCCACCGGGGTACGAAGGCGAATAGTCTCGAGGCCCGCGCGAAGTTGGTGTCGTGGCTGCTGTTGTAGTGCTTGATGAAGTCGCAGGTGAGTGGGCGCGCTGCTTAGGGAGAGCTCGAGCGGTGCGTGATGCAGAAGCTGACACCGGCCAGGCACCAGGGGAACTCCCAGCGCTTGCTGCAGCTGCCGTGCTGCTTGCCAGAGGTTTGGGACGCCATGCCATCTCCAGGGGCGGGGGAGACGACCCCGAAATCGAACCGGAGCCCCGGCTGGTGGCAGATGTAGGCGCGCTGGTAGACTGGGCGCGCGTCCGACTATCTCGAGGCTCAGCTTCTTCCGCTGTTACTTCCTCTTCTGCCTCAAGAGTTGCGTCTTTCGTCATCTCGCGCAAGAGCTCCTCCCATTGCATGTTCAGAGACGATGAAGGTTGTTCTGCCCGTTCTGCCCTCTCGAGACAGTCCCGCGTCCGCGCCTGGAGATGCTCGCAGATATTGTGGAACCGGAGAAGCTCCCCATCGCTTGTCTGGAGGTTGTAGGCGCCGTCGCCAGCATGTTCCAACCACAGATTAACGAGGTTAGCAAAACTGCGAGCATGGTCGATTAGGTAGGGCAAGGATGGGAATCCTTCGCGTGACGTGGGTGGAAGACGCGTAAGAATTTGAAGCGGAGTGCTGTAAGACGGAGGGATTGCACTCGGGGCGCGATCGGACGAAATCGAGCATACGCCGTCAACGAAAGTCTTGAACTCGTCGCGATGAGACGAAAGGAATCTATTCATTGGTTCCATCCATGTCTCCTTTGCTCCGAACGTAGACATGTTTGCGAGCCCCTGTAATGATTTGGCGATGAGCGTGAATGTCCGCCGAGCACGATCCTTAGGATGATCTGACATATTCTCGTTAGCAATCAGACCAAAAAAAAAAAAAAAAAACAAGTCATTATAGGAAAGTTACCTTTCAGCAGGCCGAATAGTTTGGGATTCAGCACTGCTGGGCAGAAGAATCGCAAGAAAAGAAACCCGGAGACGCTGCTATAAGTGACAGTCCTCAAAAAATCTCCGTATCGATCTTCGGCACAAGCGCGTATATGGCGGAAGATGACCCTCAGTTCAGGAGGACAGCGAGATGCAGAAGTGTAAATGCACTGCCAGACTTCCTCGGTGTATGTGATAAGTCTACGCCAATTCCGTTCAATATCATGATGGAAGCGGACTTTGTTTGGATCCACCTCGCAGTCAGGATCCTTGTCGTTGATCTCCTTCAATTTCTCGCCCAGAGTTTCTTCGAGATATTCTTTGCCTAGACGTTTCATGTGCATGTCCAAGGCCTTTGTCAGGAGTGTATTGCCTCGGAAGAGAAGGTTTGCCTCAAGCATCGCAGATTTGCCATAGTCACGGACGATGAGCTCCCTTTCGCCAGTACTGCTGAATGCATCGCCAGATTCGGTCGATCCAAGTCGACGACTAAACCGCAAGCGGCTAACCGGTGTTTCCTTAAGTGTCCCATCAATTTCTTCCTCCACCAAGGACATGATCCATTCTCCAGCTTCGCCGGACACCTGGAAGATGTCCAAAAGACACTCAGAAAGATCCTTGAGCTGACTAGACAGTATCTGAGCAATCTGAAGCGTCAACCCGTTCGTGAACCGATGCAGTAGTTCCGACATTGGCTGATAATCCATTGCCATCAAAATCACCGCATCGTCTGTCCTGATCCGCAAGGATATTTCACCGATACTATGACCTTGAGGGCTCAGCAGCGCCCATGACTTTTCGACATCTGCACCAGGTTCCAAATCATCTAAATATATATCCGCCCGACCGCAGGTGACATCAAACGTAGGGTAACTCCCTGAAAGTTCGTTGCTTTCCAAGCTTTCATGTTTTGTCAGTTTGCCTTCGGTGTGGTGGTTATGCGGCGGCGGGCGTGGAGGCCTTTTCTTCAGGACGATAGAGGCGGTTGCAAGAGTTGCGGGAAGATCTGAAAATTTGAATTCTTCTCTCCACCAAGGCGTCGTTGGCTCATATTTTGGAGTCGTTTTCGCCCTCGTTTCTGAATCCAGCAAGATCTCAATATAGTATCCCGGATTCCGGTGATAAGCGCTTGCGGAAACAGGACGGCTTCCTGGAGTTGGTTGTGGCTCCGTACTATGCGGACTGACCGGAGGCAGCAGCTTGGCTTCGATCACTTTGACGTACAGTGAGCGCTCCATCCTGAACATGTCCACCGTTGCGAAGCTTTGAGAGGAAGAAAGGTCTTCCTGAAGTGCCTGCTTGGGCCCGTAGAGCTGCGGTATAGTGAAAGCACGCAAGAGAACGATCCAAACTTCGTAGAGAACGCGAGATTCCAGAGAAACGAAGATTGGGCGGAGCAGGGAGACGTTGTCAGCGCCTGAAGGATATTGGGGGTAGACTGCAATGCAGAATTCGTTGTCGAGAACAGAAGGGTCCAGTCTCTGAACCGCGCAGCGGGACAGCTGAGACAGTTGCACAACAGCTAGCAACGTGACGTCTGTGTCCGCGTACAACTTCAACTCCCCATTCTCCCGAAGGGTGCACGAAACCTTTCTCCACCTCCGGGAGCGGAAGTTATGATGAGTTGAATACGAAGGAGTGCGCCCAGCAAACTGGTTTGCGCCGTTTCCGAATGCTCCAAAGGGGACATCGGGATCCCAGAAAATCATTTTCCCGACCTTGATGATCGGAGCCTCCTTGGACAACGACACCTCGGAGTGACGGCGGCTGTCGATCAACCTCCGTGGACCCTGAGGTTTGGCCATCTTGTTCATTATGCCCTTGGGACGAATCGGCTGCCAGCACAGCAACGCCGCATACCATGTCTCGAAATGTTCCTCGGTAGGTGGTCGGAGGTGAACTTCGAGGCTTGAGTTATGAAGCGAGACTTCTAGGTAAGGCGTACACGACACCGCATCGTATGCAACCTTAACCTGACATCCTCGAAGATCGGGTATCAGAGTACGGTGGTAGGTTGAATCCTCCCTCGGTTCGTATACCAAGCTTCCGGCCTCCTCGTTTATCTCGCAGTACGAGAGCCGCCACCTGTCGCTGTCCCCTCGCCTGAACGCAAGCATGCCGCTCATTACACCGCACGTCGACCGCATCAGCTGGTATGTCTTCCGTACGTTCGAAGGCAGGGTAAGAGATATCATTGCGTCCGGATCCGCAACCCTCTGCTGAAGAGGCGAGGGGTCCGCCCGAGCCTGCTGCTTTGCGAGCTTGTTCCTCCCCACGGCGGAGGGCCTCGGAGTGGTCTGTGGCGTTGGAGAAATTGTCAGTGGATGGCCGATGGACGTCACCGTGTCATCTAGTCCGCCGTACGAAGCCGAGCTCGTAGAATGCACGGAGCCTATGCGATGCCGGCTCTTGATAAACAGACTGGAGGTCGAACGTTCCTGGGATCTCTCATCCATTGTCCTTGTTCGCGGTCTCATCTGCGCCTCCTTGCCAGACCGGAGCACCTGCTCCTCACTTGATCCCGCTCGAGCGAGGAATGCGCGCGGGTTCGCGGCGCGCGGGCTCTCGACCTTTGTCCGAGGCGAAACCGGCGGAGAGGAGGCCATGGTATTGGCGTCCTCGGGTCGAGGGTATTGGGGACGGGGCTTGCCGTTCTCATTCATGGATTCGGGCGTGACGGTCCGGATGGTGCTGTAGGTCGCGCGGGTCGGGGGCACGGGCGGGTCGTCCCGAGCGGTTTGCGAGGAATGTGAGTCCAGCGAGACCGACTTGGCGGGCGGCCGCCGCCTGGGAAGTCTTTCACGCTCCATCGCGGCCTTCGAACTACCTGCGGTCGTCTACCGCCTGGGCCTGCACGCCGCCGCGCACGAATGATGCACAGCACGAGGAGCCGGTCTCCCGCCCACCGCTATGCTCGGAGCCCGACGGCAAGGACGGCCGTATGCCCGATCTGCGCCAGAGACGGTCGATTTCAATGCACTCGGAGGATTGGCATCGGGCAGCGGACCGCATGCTCGCTCTCGGGGGACAAAGAGCTTTTTTCTTAGCAAAGGGACGGGCGGACGGACGGACTGCCAGCGGCAGCCACGGTCGGCGCACGCGAGGCGGACGCGGGGGACGAAGTTGGACGCAGGTCAAACGTGTGCGCAAGAGTGCTTATTTCAGTCGTGCTCAGCGAGGGTACGCCGCAGCGGCGCCGGCGCATCGTTTTGAAGGGAAGGGGTGGTGGGCGGGCGAAGCTAGCTTGGAGGAAGTGTTGGGCGGGAGCGGGCGCCGCGCAGCAACGCGGTACGGGCCCCGGACGCAGCGAAAGGGCGGGCGGAGGGCGGCGGGTCAGCACGGTGCGGTCAAGCCATTGCGGGCGGCGTCGGGGCCTACAAGCGCGACGAGTGAAGAGGAGAGCAGGCGAGGTGTGAGTGGGTGAGGTGGGGGAGAATGGGAAGAAGGGACAAGGGGAGGAGGAGGCTGTCCAGGCCGGCTCTGCTTGTGTGGTTGCCGGGCCCTGCTTGGCGTTGAGGTGCGGCCTCTGCACTTCTGGCTGCTGCGAATCGGGCTCGGCGGTTTCCCTTTCGCTGTCCGCAGCCAGCGGCGACCAACCGCAGCCGAATTTGGCGACCTCAAAGGCGGAAGGTGCTGGCAACCTGCGTCTGGCTGCAGGCAAATTGGCCCGCCCCCGTCGTCGCCGCCGCCCCTCGCCCTACCTATTTTCGCAAAGAGAAATTATTTTTTTTAAAAAATTTTGTGGTGGTCTATTTCGCAGCCCCCAACAAGAGTCAACATTTCGCTGCGTGTGTGGCTTGCCGTTCATCAAAGCCGGCGCCGCTCGACCACCGCCAACCGGCAGCTGCAACGGTCGGGGCTTGGGTTCGAAGATTCTGCGGAGGAGCATTGGCTGGGCGCAGCGCGCCGTCTCGCACCGCTTATCTTGTTTATTATCTGGGGCAGGACGAGAGAGAGGGTCAAAAAGACGGCCCTTGGCCGTTTCATCCGGCCTTAATTTAATGCCTTTGTCTGCAAGGGTCCCCGCGACGCCGTTACGGCGCTTGTCCCCCGCCGCCGCCGCCGCCGCCGTCCGTCTCCAGACCCTGGCCCCCGCCCCGTCGTTGGCCTGGTTGGTCAGCGCTGGGAAAATGAAACCAGAAACCTCGAATTTTCCCGCCCGCCCTTTTCCTCGCCCTCCATTGCGCGACAGCCCCCCCACGTGAGCGCCCCAAGCCCACGGCCCGAATCGATCCGGCCGCAGCCCGCGGGATCGAAGCCTGAGGGGCCCTGCCGCCGGCTCGGGCGCCGAGAATCCCCCCGGCCAACCCCAGGGCGGTCAGGAACGTGTCCCGAGCCGGCAGCGGGCCCCGCCCGCCCGATTGCCAATTGCGTGCGGTGGGCCGCGCACGAGACATGCAGCCAGGCCCGCAACGGTCGGGCCCAGCGTCGGCAGGCGGCGCCGTCGCCGGTGCCTGGTGCCTGAAGCGCCCGTTTGCTCGGTATCGAATGCCGCCCGGCCGCTTCGTCGCCGTACCCTGCCGCCCCTGCCTTGACGGCCATGTCGTGTGCCCTGTCGGTCGGTATGTACTACAGGTACATATCTGCCATGCGGAGGCCCCCGAAGCATGAAATCAGAGGCCGTGCCCCGACCGCGGCTCCCTAGCCCGCACCGACGTATAGCGTCAGCCTGTTTCTGCGTCGAGCATAATCGACGCTCTTCCCGTTTCAATGTGTGTTTTGCGCGGAAACTTCTTGGTTTATAAATTTAGATGTCGGCCGTACCGACGGCCGTCCGGCCTGCATTTCCAACCATGGGTGGCATAATTGTCGGGACCACAGAGAGACGGTCGGTTGCTGCATGGAACACCAGCAACCTGATCGCCACATCCCAGCATGCATGCAATCGTGCTGGGCAGGCTGCGCGTACGTGGCACCTGAAGGTTTCTTTCGACACGTGCGACCGAGCTCATGCCGGAAGCGTTCTATACGAACTACAACCCGACACGATCCTTCCGCATATATTCATTCCCTTGGCAAGGACTCATATCAGACGAACAGTCTCAGCCGCGGCGGGACGGCTTGTCTGACTCCGTGCAACGACATACACAAGGCCGGTCGACGGAAAGTCATTCCTTGCATTCTACCTGTAAGTTTGTCTCAGATTCGTCTTCTGCTCATGTTCTAGAACTTGTCTTCTTCCACCCATTCCACGAATACGGTCTTGGCCATGGCTACGTTCATCTGCAACGATGTCAACAAGTTCGACTCATCCATGAGCTGTTGGACCCTTTGTTTTGCTTTTTCTTCGCTCTCGCCATCATTCCGAACGACCCTCACGCGGTGTGCCCGCATCAAAGCGCACATAGTCGCGGCAAATTCGATTTGCGAGAGCTTCTTACCAATATAGGCAGGGGCTCACTCGGACCACGGGAAGTACGATACTGGGACTGCAGAGACCATTGACTCTGCATCCAGGATCGCGTCGAGATCGGACGAATTGGACAGCGGCGAGCGAATCTACTGGTTCGGGCGCCAGGCGTCTGAATCCGGCCCCCAGTAGTCCGGGTGATGGTGCACGCCAACAACATTCGGTATGACGTGGATCCCACCAGGCGCGATGATTTCCCCCCCGGCTTGTCAGGCGAGTCTTGAATGGTGAGCGCCTGCGGTCCGCTATACGTGGACTTTGGGATGCCCACCACCGGCGGATAGAAGCACAGAGCCTCATGCTGCGTTGCTCGGTTAGCTTATGATCCTTACACAACTTTCGAGCGTACTAAGAGACTAACCATGACAGCGTGGCATCGCTTCAGCGACGGGTATATTCTCTCGTGATCCGATGTTGACGGATCAGCGGGACAATCCTTTAGTACATGCTCAACTTCCTCACCAATCCAGTCTTGGACTTCGGGACGGACAGTAGACAGCATTATAGTGTACGCCAGCGCGTTTGCTGTCGTCTCATAGCCCGCTAGGTTGTATAGGAACATATTACCGCACACCTCGTCCGAAAGGCCCTTCACTGGAACGCTGGAAATGCCGGTCACGTCTTTTTCAGCCGACTTTATGGCCTCTTCGTTACCTCGCGCCAACGTACTCATGAGATTGTCAGCGACGGGTTCCTTCCATAACCTTCTTGCGTTCTGCCTCGACCATATCAGTCATGTACTTGTAAAACTGCTCGGCAGCCACCTGTACCTCTCTGAGTGGCTTAGGCGGAAATAGAAGCTTCAGCAGCCCGTATAGGGAAGATTTATCGAATAAATATCTTGCTCGGAAGGTTTGCGAGGGCTTCTTGGTAAGTCATTGTGTAGCCAGGGCCAGGAGGTGGTGATTCGTCCCTCCGGATATCGAACCGCATACCAAACTCAGCGCAGGTAAGCACGTTGAGAGCGAGCACTAAAGTATCTAAGATCATGCTGTTCGCACCTTTGGGGCCAGCAGAGGCCCAATACTGCAAAATATCTTTGGCTTGTCGTAGAGACTCGTTCCGGACCAAGCGCATATTCCTCTCATTGAAAGGAGGGGTTGTGATCTTCCTATGACGCTGCAATTCGGCGCCTTCCGTCTACAGAGTTGTTGTCAGCATGTGGATGGCAAACGGGACACTTTCCTCTTACCGTGTCGACGTTCTTTCCAAATTGATTGATGATTACTGTTCAAAATTAGCAACTAAACATACGCTATTAACATCGTTGGATGCGTACCGTAATCCTCTAGAGGCATGGGGAAGTCCTTCCTCCGGCGAAAAATCTCGGTCAAAGCGAGAGCGTCGAGGGTAACGAGGCTCGAGTCTGAGTGGGTGGGTGAGGATAATATTGTCACCCAGCTCCTAATGAAGCCTGCCCTGATCGTAGAACTGCCATGTTATCTGGTTGTGACGAGCAAATCGCAACCACTTCCAGTCCCTCTTCTTGGCGAGCCGGAAGATCGTCATTTGGGCGAGCATCCACAACAAGGAGCCGTTCGTAATAGGGCTCCACAGGTACGGAAGAGTGATTTTTTGCGCGAGTCTGAGGTGCTTAAAGAGGTTCAAGGCAACCCAGGCGACGTAGATCACGAGAGAAGCAACTGCAATGAGCGGGATGAAAGCCATGTGGCGATAGTAATGAAGTGGCAGCTTAGGGGAATCCTATCGTTCTCGAGGATGAACGGAAAAAGTCGGCTAGCACAACAACCACCAATTGATGCTAACGAGGTCGGGCCGTCGGCCCTCCCTCGTTGATGCTAAAGGACTTGACCACTGCGACAAGGAGAGGAACGCTTCCAAGAGTCGACTAACAGAAAGCCGAACCACTTAGTCGAGACAAGAAGTAAGGTGCCCTACCTAGATAAGTCGGTCTGGAATTACGTTGTTAGTCCTGCATTGCGTTCTTGGACCTTCAATCGCGCACATGTCAGGATACTAGCTGCAGGGCCCAAAACGTAAGCCCAACATTAGGATCCGCTCGGTTCCAGGATGATACGAAGTCACGACAGTCGTAGCCGAACAAATGGGTTTGACCATGACTGGCTTGAGCGATCTTGCAGGCTAAGCGGGGAAGGATTGAAGAACATAGGTAGATACGGAGTACCCTTGTACTCTGGTTAGATACATACTACGTAGGTATCCAACCGACTACGAGCGTCGCATCGGTAGCACTGTACCTGTCATCCATCTACGGTCCGTGACGCAGTAGACGCCAGGTGCACTAGTGCAGGTACTATGTACTCCGTAAGCAGGTTCTACAAAATCCTGATTGGCTCAATTGGCTCCATTTGCTGCCTCACGGTTAAATTCGATTGGGTCGGGCTTCGCCTAACAAAATATATACTTTGTGCATGGCCGTGCTACTCCCTATGGAAGAACTCGCACGGAGTACTGCTGTCGATATTTGATCACTTTTCTACCCATCATAGAAAAGTCATAAAATCAGTTTTACAAGTCTTGTCCATAGGATATATTGTATACATGACACTACTTGCTACTAAATGCCTAAGATCGGGCACAAGCGTTAGACCGGTAGCTTATCCTTTTACCAAACCACATCGTATTTCTCGTGACGGGAAGAAGTCCGTATACAGTGCCTGGCTAACATTTATGCCTGATTCCCGTACATCCTCTAAAATTTCCAAGCTTACCACAGGGCCCGCATGCTTGGGTCACCTATTTACAATGTATAATGCATTGAATTCATAATTAGCTGAGTAGTTTAGCAGACCAAATTTGGACGCTAATTCCTTACTTTTTTTTTCCAAAAAAAAAAAAAAAAAGACCTGAACATTTGATGTTACAGGCCATGGAGAGGTCAACTGATTTAATTAATATAGGTAGCGTCGACAACACCCTTAATCTAGGTAACAGGAGGAACCCCATCCAAGTAAGCAGGAAGCTAGTTCCGCCCACTTGGGCAGTCGCAAGCCTTGTCTTGACTTGGTTGGCATGATAGGTCTGGATGTGAACGACTAAGCGGAACGATATGGAAGTAAATAAAATGATCTTGCGTAACCTTACGGAGCAGTGTGCCAAGGCAGGAGACGTGCAAGTTTGAGGCACCATACACAACGTTGTTTCTGTCGAAGTTGTCTGCTCTCTGCGTACGGAGTAGGTAGTAGTCAAGGAGACATCAGCCCCCCAGCTACCGTTGCTACCCTTGAATGCTAGGAAAGTTCGCGAAATACGTAGGAATTCCCAGTATTTTACGAGGAGCGTAGCACAAATCAAATTGCGCCACAGAGTAGCCCAAACTTTAAGTTCACGTAGGTAGGTATCTCTTCCTTCTCTTTTGATTAGACGCGGAAGCAGTCTCTCGCCCACGCAGCAGCCTACAGTTCCACAAATTTCGACGGCGGTCTTTCAAACGGCATTTCACCGCCGATTCGGGCGCTAGTGGACCGACGCATGAGCTAGCAGCAGCAAAACGAATGCATGCAGAGAAGTTGGAGCCTTAGAGGCCGCTCGAATATGGAAGAACAGAGCGCCCCAAGAATTGAACAGTCCACAAATAGCTTTTTGGGCGGCGGAAGAAATTGGAATTTCGGCTCGAGCAAATGCGAGACGGGACAAGCCCACGGCGCGGCGCTCTCCAATATACCTACGGCTTCTTTTTGTGGGAGGCCAAATGAACGCCAATCACATGGGCTACGGCGGTACCACCCCCTGTTCTACCCGACGCGGCTGGGACCTCGGGGCGAATGTGCAGCCTCCAAGTCATCGCGGCCCGACGCCACCACGCCGTCTGCGGGAGTTGCCTATCGGAGTGGACCCTCTGCAGCTCGCGCATGTCCTCGCCGGGCGGCTTAGGTCAAGCCACGCTTCCCTTCCCCCGACTTTCCAAGTTCCCCGGTCGTTCTCTGTCTCTATTAAGTTGCCGTCCTTCGTTCCTCCTCCAGCCGTTTCTGTCTCCGAAGTCCTTCTGTCGCGCCCAGACCAGGAAACGCAGCCGTGCACGGTCCGTTCCTGGCTGATTTGAGCGGGATCCCTGGCTTGCCTTGATTTCCCGAAGCTCCCCCTTTGCGTCACCTCTCATTTCAGCCCTGTCAATCGCTGCCAGAGCGATTTTCTCCGTGCACCTACTTATTTGCGCGGTTGCCTTCCTGCCGTTCGGCACGAAACATTACTTTCCGGACTGTCCACTTTCAATGATCAAGCGCTGCAGTCTGCATTCCCCCAAGATTCCTAGCCATGGAGCCAACACACTCGTTCGAGGGCTCGAGCGAGGCCCTGCACTCGCCCTTCTCCATCCGCCCTGAAGACCTTCGTTCACTGGCTTCTTCGCGCGCCTTCAAGATCCTGAGCTCCTATCTGGCCAGCGTCTCGCCCCGTCCGTAAGTCTATGTCACGTTCCAAAGTCCAGAGGGACACGCTTCTGATGCGCGCTCGAAAGATTCTGCGAGTACCATGCTCTCAACTGTGGCCACGAGGCAAAGTCGACGTTCGTCCTGCACAGGGACATCCTCCATGCGCTTCTCATGCCGATCCGCCAGCTCTACGAGCGCTCCTGTACCCTCGCCTCTGCCGCGCTCTGCTCCGGCAAGGCAGAGGACCTCGAGCTAGCGTACCGCGGCGACGCACGAAGCGCCTTCGTCTGGCTGCAGTGCTTCCTAGAGAGCGACGAGGAAGACGAGTGGTGCCGCAGCGCTGGCTGCGCCGCTTGCAACGTGCTGCACGCGCTATCGACCGAGTCCGCCATCCGCCTGACCATGGCCGCGATCCGCGTCGCCGCCGAGCACCAGCAGAAGGCCCGCGGCGGCCCTGCGTTCCCCTCGTTCGAGTTCCTCGAGCCCGCGCTGCGCGACGCCCTCGCCGCCGACCCCTTCTGGGGCCGCTCCACCTTCGACAACATCGCGCCCAAGGCACCCGTCCTCGCGCAGGGCATCTCGGCCCTCATGGACCAGTGCGCCGAGCTCGAGGTGCTCGTCTCGTCGCCCGCGCCTTCGCCGGCGCCGGCGCCGCCCTCGAAGAAGAGGCCGCCGCCCTTCGCCCCTGAAGACCAGCAGTCCGCCGTCATCCTGATCGGCACGGACCACAAGTCGGGCGCCAAAATACGGCCGTCGCGCCTCGCGAAGCGTCAGCAACGCCTGCAGCAAGAAGAGGTCGCCCTCATCCAGCGCGCCCTAGCTCAGTGCTGGGGTGCCGTCGCTCTCAACGGCGCCGGATTCAAGGGCCTCCGCACCCGGAAGCTCGAGCAGGTGCTTGGGGCCTCTAGCGGCCGGAGGAGGAGCTTGACTACGCCCTGAGCGGTAGCTCGGCGACTGCAAGTCAGAATCTTACTTTACAGTAGCCCCGTCTTGCGGGTACTGGAATTCTCACCTTTTTTTTGTTTCTCTTTCTTTTTGTTTGATTCCTTTTGTCCGTATTTACTTCATTATACCCCTTGCATACTATCCCTCATATTTGGAAGCATCTTATACCCCGGCAAGAGTTATGGTAGAACGGTAGAGCGTCAGCGGACACGCGACCGGTTGGCGTTCGATAGTTTGAGAACAAGTTGGTTAGTCGCCCGCGTGGAACATATAGGCGTCTTATGGTATACCCTATTGGGCATTTGTTATTGTGGATCAGATTTGGCTGCCTTTGTCACTGGACAGACCCCCGAAATGCTCGGATTTCGTTGCGTACTCAGCTTATATAATATTCTTATTTTGGCAATAATAATACGATTTTCTAGCTGTTCATATCGATGGTGTAAGCGTGCTTTGTGTGTCTAGGAGGCCCTAGCGAATCGCTAGGAATAGCCTGATCGAATACGGCTACGGTTGAATTGTAGTATCGGAATGTTGCATCTAGTCCTAGAGGTACGCGTAGGGCGCCTTTGGAATGCAAAGGGTGGAGTCCTCCGTGTACCAGAATAAACTAAGATATTTCGATGAGAAATAATTCGTGCAAGTAGCATATGTACTATACCATGGCAAGGGGGGAATAGGTACATTTTAAGGAGCACTTACTAGACTCTATAGCGAGCCTGAACAATGACACTGGACGGGTTGCAAACACAATCTGTTCACTATTGCACTATGATACGGAAATTGATAGCCTCGCCCATTGTATTGGGAACATATCGTTCCAAGCGGCGAACAACATATTCTCTTTTTTGAATCCTGTTTTATTTGTACAAATTGACCAAAAGAGCATCACTTACTGCATCAACCAGATGCATCGTGTGCTCCTCTAGAATATCACTTTGGGTAGTACTTTGGTTTGCCCATGCCTCCAAGTGGCAAGTACTCCACCTTCGCAGCTAAAGCTTAACAATTAGAAACGTTCTGTAGAATCTCATTCTAGGCCCCCGCGAGACAAAGGGAAAGGACAAGGAAATGCATCAGACTTGAATTTCTAGAACTTGTTAGGAACATTGATAGCATTTTCTAGACACGTCAGGCCGAAGAGCGTCCATAGGTTAGTAAAATATCGCCGCCAAATCTCGAACGCTACGAGCTACCATGTTGAGATTCAAGTACGAAGTACTAGCCACTCAATTGGTTTAGTTCAAGCGTTTGCGCTTTGGGTCACCTAGCATATCGGAGCGCATCTGGTCCCATGTGTCCTCCCAAGGTCCGCAGCGAACACTTGAGGGAGCCTGTGCCGCGATGGAATCTCTTGCCTCTTCAACGCGATTAAACACATTGGATCGAGTTTGCTGCCTCTCTTCCAAAGAGCGAGCGGGAAGAGGGAAAAGGGGACGATCTCCCATGTCACTTCTATACTGTTGAGACGGAGTCGATCGCGGTGGTTCGTCTCTTTTGACAAGCGGCAAACCGCTAGGCGCCGCTGGAGGAGCGCGGCGAGAGAGAATTCCAGTGTTACTGGTACCTGACTGAGACCTAGCTGTTGGAGATAGCTCATTTGGAGATAGCTCATTCATTTGCCGAAGACGCGAGACTGCCTGATTTTGAGGAGGGGCATAGTAGGGACGATCCCTCGTATCCTTGCCACGTCTCACCTGAGGCTGGACTGTTGAAGTCGGCTCAGGTCGTTGCAGAAGCTGCGGGTCCACCACGGCTTCGTCCGCAATGTGGCTACATTGGACATTTGAACAGTGTCCGGCGGGTAGTAGATCTTTGATAGGCGGCAGTCGTTGACAGGGGCTTTTTGGGTGGACCAACTCCGGGGGATAGGGCGGGTGATCGATGGGAATTGGTCGGGACTTTCCGCATTCACAACACATGGGATCCGGAGTGTGTTTGTTCCAAGGTGGGAAACGACGCACCGGACGGTGGCTAGCCCGCATTGGACACTCATCAACCAGTTCTTGCTGGCGGTGGCACTCGCCACATGCCCATAAGTAAGTTCCACACATTTCAAAGGCTCTCCAAATAAGGCCTGAGGAGTTGGAAGGCCCACAGGTATCAGAAAGCAAGTGTTGAGATCGGGTGGCTTCTAGGCTGGGAAAGGTCGTAGCAATGGTGGATGATGCATTTGCTTAAGTAGGCTCTAATCCGTACTTTTTGTCTGGACACTTTGTGTGAACTTACCTCAAAAATTGGACTATGGTCCTTTGTCAGCTGATTGGCCGGCGAAATCTATCGCCATTGTTCAGCATCTAAGCTGTTTGAATTTGCGGCTGTTCGATCAGCTTCCCGAAGCAACCCGGCATTACACGAGTTTCCGGAACGTCGACGTATAGCCGAACAAACAAATAGTGAATAAGCCCACCTGAAATGATATGGGAAGCAGAAGGGCGAATGAGAACCATTTGCGGTGTTTGCCGAACAAAGAGACAATGGGAATTCCATGGTGGGTTGGTTAAGATCTTTTGTTCGACCTTGAGCGCGCCGGCATCGTTTGCTTCACTGCAGTTAGGACTTTGGATCCGACTGAAGCTCCCTACTAACACATTCCAAAAATGGAAATTCTACCTTGAGTGTCGGGAAGAGCACGGTCGAGAGATGGCCGACCTTCACCGCCAGACGCTCGATCGGATGGAGCTTGGCCCGGACAACCTATCAGCCTCAGCGGAGGATTTGGGCCGCAACCGGCAAAGCCGGCACCCGACGGAGTCGCTTGGGAAGGAGATAAAACTTGGTTTTTTCCAGGCGCGGGGCGGGCGGAGGAGACGATATGTATGTCTCTAGTGAGCCCGTGTGAGTCGCCGCCTGCTCCAGAAAAGCTTCTCGCCCTGTCCTCTCTCACGCTTCGGCGTACGCGTACCTGATCGACACGCAAACGTGCCAGCCACGATTCTCGGGGGTTGGGCCACCACCAGGGCCATCAACCCACCCACCCTCAGAGCGTACCCAGGTATGTACGGGCGACGTGCGGCAGCAAGCCACCCTGGCGACGCTGTCTCCCTCTGTGGGGATGGAATGGAGGTTAGAGTGCTAAGGGCGCAGCAGGCGGCAGCGCGATTCCGGCCCATCCACCGTTGCCCCTTCCGGGACGGCGCCACGCCCGGCGGGTCTGTGGTGCACGATTTCCCGCATGGCCTGCCTCGGCCCGTGTGCACCTGGCACGCTCGATACGGCGGCCCCATTCTTTTGGCAGTCGGCCCGGGCTGCGAGCCTGCGACAGAGCGGAGCGGTGGAACCGGCGCCTGGCGGCACCTGGCGGATTGGGCGGGGGCAGAGGATGCGGCAGCAGGCTTCGCGGCCAAGCCATGGGCCGGGCGCGGTCTCGACCCTCATCGACTCCCGTGCCTGCCGGCCGCAGTGCGTGTGCGCTCCACCCGCCGCCGCGTCGCGCGCCGCTGATTGGCCCCGCGCCGTTCCTGGGGCCACGCCCGGTCTCCGCCCCGACCTCCTCCTTCGAGCGACGTGCGACATTGGGAAGCCGCCCGCCCAACGAAAAGGCGACCCCAAGCTGCCCTGCTCAAGCTGCAACGCGCCCCCTCCCCCCGGTCCATGCGTCTTCGAGGCGAGAGCGGCGGGCTTCCGGCCGATATTGACGCACAGCTCTTGGGCCATCACGGGGGCCCGGGAGCGCTACCCCTGCCACTGGGCCGCGGGGGACTCCGCCAACGGAGACTGGCCCGGCGCCTGACTGATCCCTTTTGGTATGCCGTGGTAGAATCATCAGAGGGGGGACAAAGAGTGCCAGGCGGCGGCGGCAGACTCGAAAAAAAAAAAAGAGGAACCTCGATAGTAGGCGACTGTTGGCCCCGAGCAAAGCCCAACACGCGCTACGGAGATATTCCCGCAAACCACCATCAAGGGAAGAAAAAAGGGCATATCACGGGAACCAGGTTAGAGGGGCGCCCAGAGGGAGCCGGGACCAAGGAAGTATATAAATTTCTCTCTTTTTTCTGGACGCCGCCGAGGGAGCCGCGGGAAACCCTGCGGCTGCAGCGGCGCGCCACTGCAATCGGCGCACCACCTTTTTCTTCTTCATTATCTGCAGCACGACCTGCCGGCGGACGCTTCTGAAGGCTGCTGCCGCGCTGCTGCTGCTGCGAGAGGATACGGCTAGAGGCGCCCCGGCCGGCCTCAACTCTGCCCTGCCGTTAGCGCAGGATGGGGCAGGTGAAAGCGAGTGCCGCGGTCAGGGTCCTGCCGCACCGCTCGTCTCCAGCCACAGCAGCAGCGCCGGCCTCCCGGTTGCGTCCACCGCGGCGCCGGCGCTGCTGGATCTCTCCATCCATCGCGCGCCTCTGCGGCCGCCGGCCAGCCTGCCTCACAAGCTGGCCGCGTCCGCACGTTTCCGGCCGCCCTCGCCCAAGCCCCAGGACGGGCATGCCCCATGCACCCGGCGGGCGTGAGCACCGGCTTCCCCAAGCCATTCGGCGGTCCATTGCGGTCTTAGACCGTGTGCGCTCCCCAATAGCCCCCGACTGCCACTCCGGACTGCCTGCTGGGCCCCAAGCCTCTCCCGCCCGCCGTTCCGCTCCGTTGAATGCCCATTATTGCTCGTCCCCTCGGGCGGGATCCAACCCAACCGCGGACGCGAGATTCGTCTGCACGTCGATCGCTCTCTCCACCTCCAGCACCACCACGACCCGCGCCGGGCAGCTGTCGCCGCTGCTTCTTTCCTTCTGCGCTACCCCGTCCTGCCTGCTGCTGCCGCCGCCGTCGCCTTACCCACTCCCCGCCGGTCCCGCCTCCCTTGCTGCTGCCAACCCACCCCCCGGCACCGGCCGCCGGCCGCGGGCAAGGCGTGCGACGCATGCCAGACTGAGGTGGCCTGCGGCTAAGACGAGTGCGTACGCCGCCGGAATCTGGGGGGCGTCCGCGGCCTGACCACCCCCGTGACTCTTCTCCACGCCGGCCCTGCCTTGTGCTTGCTTGCTGCTGCTGCCGCCGCCGCTGCCGCCGCCGCCGCCGCCGCTGCTGCTGCAAGTCCGTCCGCCCGTAGCAGCGTGACCACCCCCGATCTCGATCTCTCTTTTGTTTGTTTATAGCTCTCTGCCGTCGTGGCCCACCTTGTCACAGATCTACCTTCCCAGGCGCGGCGTAGTTACTCAGCTATCTATCTACTACCTATGGGAGATCCCCGGCGGCCATATGGCCCGTATGATATGTCTGGCGCCCCCGCGCCCGCCACCCACTCGGCTCCTTTTCATGCCTTCTACCCCGCCGGTTTGGATCCGCCCTCGCCCGCTAACGATGGCCTGTCCTTGACGGGGCCCGGAGATGCGGTCGTGGATGGGTACGCTTCGCCGGCGAGCATGCGGGATGCGTCTCTAGAAAAATCTGTCCTTGGGTCGGTTCCGAGACCGGTGTTGATCCAACGGTGCTCCTCGACGACGACAATCTCAACCACCGCGACTTCCACTCCTTCGCGAGAATCACTGCCAGAGCCTTCTTTGAGTGATCTGAGTGCCCTCGCTGCCCCTGTGCTGTTTTCGACGGGAGATGTGCCTACACGGCCCCCTTCCGCCCCGATAGCCAGAGTGGCCCGCAACCTCCGCCTTCCTTCCTTCGACTTGCTCGGGATCAGGGTGCCCCACCCTGACAACGTCGTGTTCAGTCCGAACAACGTGTTTGCCGACGTTGGCTCCGGCCCTCTCTCAAAGCCCGAAGACCCGCTCCACGCAGAGAGCCCGTTGGGCGAGCGTCCTGGGCTGGAGAAAGTCAGTGATGGAGGCGGCATCCTACCGCCGCCTCCTCCTCCTCCTCCTCCCACCGAGCGCTCGCAGCCTCCTGCCAAGACGTCGGTGCCCAAATTCATTCCAACAGCCTTCACCCCACCAGATGACGGTGGACCTCTGAACTGGGACTCCGGAGCAGCTGTTCAAGCGGGTGCGATGGAGTCTCCTGCAAACTCCGAAGCCGAGCAAGCCGCGCAACAACAGGGCGGCGAGGCTTCTTCAGCAGCACAGAATCCACCTTCAGCTTTAGCACAGTTTCAGGCTAACAGCGAAAGGCCCTGGATAAGTAGCGCTCTACAAATTATTTGTAAATGGGCCCTGATCTCCTGACTTCGCCGTTTGGTTTGCTACCAAGGTTTAATCCGCTGACTTGTATTCACTAAGTGGAAAATATTGGAGACGAGCATGAGTTTCGCGGCTCCTTCAGAGTTCTCTCGCATGCTCTTCCATGCCCATGCGCGACAGGCCATGCGTTTCCCCTCGTCATCAACGCGCTACATGAGGCCATTCCTCGCCAGTCGACCACGTGGATCAACGTATTCCACGCGGTACCAGGTCGGTTCAACATGGCGGATTTGCCTACTTCGCCGCCGAACACACCAGGGCCAGCGATCGGCGGAGAGGATTATTTCTCCACCCAAGTCTTCGATAGCGCCGTCCCAATAATCGACTACCAAGGCGACGCGAAGCTTCTACGCAACGCTCCTCACCCCGTCGTTCCTCCGGCTACCATTGATTTTTCCATCGTCGAACGCTACATACCGCCAACCAATGCGATAGAATTTCTGGACCTAACCACCATCACTAGTCGATCGCTTCTGCTTGACAGACTCATCGAGCTCTCTCCACACAACGGAACTTTACTTTTCATCTATCCGACCAAGACGGGTGCTCGCACTTTCATGGACGATTATTTGGGCCCGATCATCGATCCTCTACTTCGGTCGATGACTGTCGTGAATGGACTGACGGCTGATTTGGGAACGAGCTTGGGACGAATGAGGGCGGTTTCACAGATGCTGGAGTTCGAGGAGCTCAGGTCCCGACTAGGGTCGTTTTGCCGGAGATTGAGCACAACCAGCAGCGAAGTATTGAGGAGATTTCACAGCACAAACGCGTCGTATTCTCTCGTCCACGCGTCACGCCATGAAGTGTTCTTGGATCGCAAAGTCTGGGCGGGCGATTGGTGGATAAAGCAGGAGAAGCAAAGAGTTAGAGACGTAGTGTCCAGATATTACGGGACATCGGTAAAGTCACCATCGCAGCAGGAGGCCGCCTCAGGGAGCTACTGGAACACGAGCATCTCTTCTCCTATCCACAACCCGAGCAAATACATCCAGGAGATCATTGACGGGGTAGAGGCGAAGCAGAATCCGGATCATCAACCATCTAAGGGTGTAGAGGTAGGGGTTTTTGTCCTTCGAAAATCTCTTTGAGGTGACGCTGGAGGTGCTACGATTGCCACACTTTCACGACTTGATGTCCTGGGTTGACGGTTCATGGCTTAACGAATACGATGGCATTCTCGACGGATTTCCCTGGCCTCTTTCCTTCCACCTTTTGTCGATGTCTAGTGTTGTCGAGGAAGAGAATTCGTTGCCGGCCCTCACTGCCACGGTTGACTGGAATCGGTGTAATGAAGTTGAAGTGAGTGCTAAGAGTGCTTAGGTCACTCGGACTTGAAGACTGGTTCCGGCCTTGGCACGCCTTGGGTGGAGCGAGCCTCGCGCATCTTTTTGTCCCATGAATAGTTGAACGACGGAGGGTACACCGTCACGCAGCCTCTGGCGTTTGCATTTCGCGGCGTGTGGATCACAACTAGAATGGGGCGAATTTTCTCTGCACAAAACCTTTGCTTTCTTGTTCTCCTCTATCTATTTCCAGGGTTTTTTGAACGGTTTGTGTGTGAACAGTAGTAATACCCCGTCTTGCGTCCTCCTTTCTTTCCCCGGGTCCCCCCCGTCTTTGGGCGGTCATCTGTAGCAATGAGACGGTTCTTCCTTTTCCATGAAGTATGTACCTAGAGATGGCCGGTACGCTGCAGAGTCGCAACTATGCTTCACGAGGGCGTGGTCTGGTCGCTGTCAGCCATCGGGAGTTCGAATCCCGAGAGGCCCATGGACAGACTAGAGTAATCGAGAAGGAATGAAACATATTCGACCGGCACCCTTACAACTAGCCTAATGGAGCGCGGGGTTCCATGGGTCGGAGTTTTTGTGAGCAGACGCAGGGCCTTAGGTAAAGGTGGGACTAGTCGTATGTAATAATGAGAAGGCAAGCGCGGCAGCCGGTGGGAGGAACGCGGGGCCGAGCGACGAAGGACTCGGGGACTCGATACGGAGGACCCGCTCCCTGCCCGGCCGCTAGAAGGGGCTAGTGCCGGGCTAGAACGTGACGCGCATCCCGTAAGCAAGTCGCGGCCAATCCGACATTCCGACTCCTGGCCGAGCCAGCCCCGATGGCGCCATAATGTGGGGAACCCGCGCCCTTCGTCCCGCCCTCCAGCCGAACCCCGCCCCGTCATGCCTCGTGGCCTAGCCGTGGATTTTGTCAACCGATCGACGCACGCTGGCCAAGGTACGACCTGCCTAAGGTATTACGGGTGCGTAGGGCTAGTATTTCCGGGGCCTTTTGTCCCAAACCTCGGCGTTGGAGATTTACAATCCACAAACCCGTCCGGCCAATAGGTGCGTTGTCACGCAATGGCCCTGTTTTGTCAGCGATGGCTGTGATTGGTCAATTCGCAGCACTTTTTCGATGACAAGATCGTACTACGAGCGTAGGTATGGCATCATGGTCGTGGCAACGCACGTTGACTCGGCTCTCCTTAGACCTCGGGCGGGGAGAGTTGCCTTAGTAATGTCAAACTTACGTTCCTGAGGTCAGGCACGACTTGACATATAAACGAGCCTGAAGGGCGCGACGGAGAGCGAGTAAATCATCATTGACACGCAATCAACAAAAGACGTCAGCCCAATTAGATTCCAATTACAAAGCTTCGGGGAAACCAACTACACATATAAAGCAGCGAGCAAACTCTTAACTTGGACTTCTACTACACAACACTCTAGCATTCAAATCCACCAAGACGTTCTCTCGAACCAATCCGTATTTCTTTCGCACCTCCAGGGCTTTGAAGACTATCAAACCGCAATCTCTCAGACCAGCTCGAACAATGACGACCGCCTCACCCATCCAACCGACGAGCATCCACGGCTCGACCCCAAGGCCGGCGATCCAGCCCATTCTCTCTTCTTCCCTAGACACCAGCACGAAAAACACGGGCGCCGCCGTCCCGCGCGGTCCCGTGACCGCGTCTCTGAACTTCTACAAGGCGCCGGCTGACGGGTCGAAGCCCTTCAATTACGTTGAGAAACCGCCGGAGGGCGAGCCGCAGCGCAACTACGGCGACCAGCCCACGAGCGTCACCATCAACGACATCCGGGGCCGGGAGTCGTCCTTCAACCTGCAGGACAACGCGTTCCAGGCGCTCGAGGGCGTGCCCAGCGCCGTGACCGACTGGACCTCTGACGCGCACATCCGCGACGTGTACTACCCGGAGGTTGAGGCGCTGCTGCTGAACTCGATCCCGGGAGCGCAGCGCGTGCTGCTGTTCGACCACACGATCCGGCGCGCGGAGAAGGACGCGCACCGCGCGCCCGTGGCCCGCGTGCACGTCGACCAGACGCCTAAGAGCGCCGACCAGCGCGTGCGCTTCCACCTGCCGGCCGAGGCCGACGCGCTGCTGCGCGGCCGCGTGCGCATCGTCAACGTCTGGCGCCCGCTCAACGGGCCCGTCGTCAGCTTCCCGCTCGCCGTCGCCGACTCCGCCACCGCCCGCGACGAGGACCTCGTCGGCGTCGAGCACCGCTATCCCGATCGTACCGGTGAAACGGCCTCCGTGAGGCACCACGAGGGCCAGAAGTGGTACTATTGGAGCGGGATGACCAATGACGAGCGGTTGCTCCTGAAGTGCTATGATTCCGATGAGGCCGTGGCGGACCGCGGCCGTGTCCCGCATACCGCCTTCACGGATGAGCGGACGCCGGAGGGAGCTCCGGGGCGCCAGAGCATTGAAGTCAGGGCTTTGGTGTTTGGTTGAATGAGTTGACTCTGACACTTAAGAATCTTAAGGGGAGGTAATTATGTCATCGTTTGGTGACCTATGTTTATGACTACTTAGGGCGGCGTTCGACTGCTTTTTCTAATCAGCTTATTCGCAAATTGTTCAAGCGTGACAAATTTAGGTTTTTTGTAAATAAAGTCTTAGTCTTCTAAATGTTATTTGTACAAGAGATAAACATTTCATGAGTGCTATGCTGGATACAGTGAACAGTCCATCAACCAGTCTTGAAATCTCTTTACAAGCTTATTTCTCCGTTCCAGGTGCCTTCTGTCAGGCCCAAAGTCTCAATGCAGTGCTGCCACCTCGGACCGCCCCTCTCCTTCCTCCTCAGGTACTTCAACAGCTTCTGTCTCCTATGCACCAGAATCCTCAAATTCCGCTTGTTAACCTTATCGTTCCTACCCCTCGTCTCGAGAAACTTAGAGAGCGCCCGGATCTTCGCCGTCAGGATACCAATCTGCACCTCCGAGCTCCCCGTGTCTGGGCCCGCACGAGGCAGCTTCTTCGGCTGGTCCTCGGCGTTCGGTGGCGGCCGCCCTTTGGGCCGTGGAGGCAAAGTCTGGTCGGTGTTGTGGCGGCCAAATTTGTCAATGCAACGCTGCATATTTGCGCGAAGCCGGTCCTTGGACGAGCCCGCTTGCAGAGAGAGGATGCGCGACATCGCCTCGACGGCAATGGCGTCAACTTTGTTGAAATGTGCCTCCATATCCCTGTTGAGCTCCGCAGCCTCGACGTCGCCGTCCCTGGCGTCTATCAGCGTCGGCGCCGACAGCCGCCTTGAGCGCGAGAAGGCCGCCTTGAGCACGTCGGGCGTCAGGTAGTGGTTGAGATAGAGCTGCCTGTCGGCATTGGGCACTTCGCCCGTCTTCTCGGCTGTTTGTTCGACCTCCTGAGGCGTGGGCTTGACCGCATCGAACGAGCGCACGAAGGCTGTCTCGGCACCCTTGACCGGGTCGCCGAGCGTCGAGGCGCGCTGCTGGAAGAGCTCTTGCTGGCGGGCGAGGTTGGCGGCCTTGCGGGCGCGTGACTGCGCAGCTGCGTACGGATCGAAGGGCTTCCGCTTCTTCTTGGCGGCTTGTGAGATGGGAGAGGAGGAAAAGGATCGGGGAAGGAAGGAGGAATGGCTACATCGTGACGGGCCTATGAGTCGCTTCATTAGTACAAATTCTAAAAGGCTCGCATCATAGTTGAATATACCTTTGGATGCCCCGATGAAGGATAGGAGAGACAATCGGGGCGGCATGGCTGCTGCCGACAATGGCTGATGGGGGCGACAGCGGGATGTCGCGAATTTGCGATGCTCTCCCAGGGAAGACCTGTTTCAATATAACTGACGTAATTGGAATTAGCGTGGTAACGAAAATGAACATGCTGCCGAATGCCAAGGCCACAATCCATCGGAGCTCTACTGGCGCAACCACCGAGAATTTGTTAGGCGAGTATCGCACACACAGAGCTACCCACCTCCATTACACGCTCATACCAACTCCTTCCTTCTGCAATTCTCCCCCACCTACGGCCCTCAAGATGGCGCCCGCAAACCTTCCCGCTATCTTTAATGCCACCAGCCAAGACATCGAAATGCTTCTTGCGGCCCAGGCACACATCGGGTCCAAGAACTTGCAGGTGCATATGGAGCCGTATGTCTGGAAAACGCGTCCTGACGGTGTCAATGTGATCAACCTTTCGAAGACCTGGTGAGACTTCATCTTGAATAGCACAGAGAATATCAGCACTACCTTGTTTTCCTTTTCCCAATTTCCATGATATTATTGCCGTTTTTGCCCGATTTCGTGCTTCAACATCCCACCAAGCATGCATACCTACCCCACCATGCAAAATCTCATAATTTCCAAAGGGAGAAGATCGTCCTTGCGGCGCGCATCATTGTCGCCGTTGACAATCCCGCCGACATCTGTGCCATCTCCGCCCGTCCCTATGGCCAGCGTGCTGTCCTTAAGTTCGCTGCCCACACTGGTGCTGTCGCCATCGCTGGTCGCTTCACTCCCGGCAACTTCACAAACTACATCACGCGCTCGTTCAAGGAGCCGCGCTTGATCATTGTGACGGATCCCCGCACCGACGCGCAGGCTATTAAGGAGGCGTCGTACGTCAACATCCCCGTCATCGCGCTCTGTGACACAGACTCGCCGACCGAGTTCGTCGATGTGGCCATCCCGACCAACAACAAAGCCCGCCACTCTATCGGCCTGATCTGGTGGATGCTCGCGCGCGAGGTGCTGCGTCTGCGTGGCTCCCTCGCCTCCCGCGAGGCCGAGTGGGACATCATGACGGATCTGTACTTCTATCGCGATCCGGAGGCCGAGGAGAACAAGGACACGGGCACCGTCGAGGAGGCCAAGGTGCCTGGCGCGGACGATGTTGGCCCCGGCCCCGTCGAGGGTGGCTTCAACACCGAGTGGGAGGTCTCTGGCGGCACGGCTGGTGCGTTTGCTGCTGCAACTGGCACCGCCGGCCAGGGCGCTAGCTGGGATGCTGAAGGTGCCGACTGGGCTGCTAGCTCCGCTCCGGTCGAAACTGGCAACGAGGGCTGGGGCGAGGGCGGTGCCACTCAGCCGGATCAGCAATGGTAGATACTGTAACTTGCTAACCTCACGACGGCGCATTCGATGGGACTGGCTTGGGACAGACAAAGTGACAAGTTTTTATGTCCACACCAATTTATCGGAAGCGGGAGGGGGCTAGGAGTTGCGAGCAACGGAGTGAGGCAAGGTGGAACCCAGGATTATCAGGAACTCTGAAAACCGTTACCCTGTTCTGCTCTCAAAAATAAAACTTTTCAAGGGTTGCATGGGCTATTAGCAACGGCAGGAACTGCTAGAAGGCGCTTACGAGGGAAAGATATCCCATCGCAGTGGGTTTAACTACTGCTCTGGGGGGAAAGCCCTGTGCTGAAGGCTCGGGATGTACTTAAACGTTGCCCATTTCTGTCAATTGCACGCCAATGCGCTGCCTCATTATGATGCGCCAGTTACTATCAAAGAAGCTCTTGCCTCATGAAACATGATATCTATCGAAGGCCGTTTGACAACAGCGATTTACGCCGCGGAAGTGCACTTTCCCTTTATTCAACCGACATGCTGAACCGCTCAAGTATATGATATGAACAAGTCGTGCGTCGGTTACGTGCGATGTCAAGATCCTCTAAATGCTTCGATTGGTAGGAGTCACCTAAATGGGCCCCCTCACCTACTTACACCAACCGCCTCCCTCGCACCCCCAGCTCCACCGGAAACGTTCCGTCCTGTTCCCACCCCACTGGCCAACAACTCAAGCCTGCTAGCTTGCACGCGGTGCTTCTTTATAATCTCGACCCACTCCTCCTCGTCCTCATCTCCATCGTCGTCCTCCGTGCCTCCGTCCACACCTCCATCCTGCTCTTCCAACATGGCCAGCACGAGCCCGAAATCGCCGCCCAGCCGGCCCAGGCTTCCGGCGCAGTACAGCACTTGCGTCAGTAGGCTATCACGGGACGAGCGATCGCGCACGTTGGGGAGATAGGTGCGCAGGGTGGAGGCGAGAAGGTCGACGAGGTGGAGGGGAAAAGCGGCGAGGGGGGAGGGTAGGGGCAGGAGCGGGTTGAGGTATTCATCGGACGAAGCAGAGGATTGGGGATTGGTAGTAGAGGAGGTGGTAGTCGAGGGCGTCGGCAGCGCGGCCGGGAAGATGCTCCGATACATGCTGACGATGGCGAAGCTCTGCTCGCGGAAGATTTCGATGTAGCGCTTGAGGTAGCGCTCCGTCTGCTGGCCGCCGGCCCAACGGTCGCGCTGGTCGCCGCCATCCTTGCCCTTCTTGTCATCCCGCCGCGCCGTCTCCTGGTCCGCCAGCTCGCGCAGCGGCGCGAGCGCCTCGAGCGTGACGACGAGGTTCGCCAGCCTGCACACGAGTAGCAAGGCGCCCAGCGCACCCTCGCCCGACCCTCCTCCGCCCACGCTCACTCCCGCTCCCATCCCCATTCCCATCCCGCTCTTCCCCAGAAAGGACGACGCATCCCCTACGCCTCTTGCGGCCTTGGTGCCGCCAGCCGTCCCCCCGGCGGCGGAGGCGCCGGCAATCCCGGCCTCCAGCTCTGGCGCGACGCGGCGCAGCCAGCCGACGGTGCGCATAGCGGCGGCGAGCTTGAGCGAGGGCGACTGCAGCGCCGTCACGAGCTGCGTCGTCATGGCGCGCATCTCGCGGTCAGCGGCGGCGGCGAGGGCGCGCACGAGGGTCAGGTTCGGGTATAGGGAGGCGAGGCGGCGGATGTGGGCGTGCAGGTCGAGGGCCGAGGCGTAGTTGGTCGCGGCGGTCGTGGTGGTCGTGGCGGCGGGGCTGCCGGATTGTGCGGGCTGCTGCTGCTGTTGCTGTGAAGAGGATGGCCCCGCGGCGCTCGCGGCAGTGGATATGGCGGAGCTGAGCAACGTGGGCAGCTCGAGGATGTCGGCCACGCGGTCTATGTTGCGGGACAGCAGCATCGCGCGGCGGCGGCGGTCGAGAATGGCATTGCTGTTGACCCCATCGCCTTGCGACAGTCCTCGCCCTCCCGTGCCTCGGCCATGCTTCGCCGCGAAGCTTGTCGCGGCGCTTTCGAGCGGCGGCAGCGCCGCATGCAGCTCGCCCGTGCTGGCGGCCAGCGCCGGCAAGCTCTCGCGCAGGCTGCTGAGGCGCTCCGCCGACGTCATCATGGCCTTGTGCGAGCGCTTCGACAGCGCCTGCAGCGACCGCATGCTCGACTGCGCGCTCTGCGCCAGCGACTGCGGCTCGGTGGTCGTCAGCGCCTCGAGTGGCAGCGTCGTGAGGCGCGCGAGGTAGGCGCTGGTAACGGCGGCGTCGGCCGCCGCGGGGGAGGGCGCGCCATGCTGGTGCTGGCTGTCTTCGTCCTGTTCGCGCTGCTGTTGATGCTGCTGCAGGGCGGGCGCCAGCAGGTCGTATAGCGGGTCGCCAGACATGGCCTGCGTGCGGCCGCAGTAGCAATTCCGTCCCGCGCGCGAGGCTGGCAAGGGACGTCCGGTCGGGTCCGGGTGGCACCGCGCCGCCGCACCCAACTGCATCCCAGCCCACACGCGCCGGCTTCACCTTCGCTCCATCTGCGCTTGCTGCCTCCTCCACCACCCGCCTCCCCCCGTCCTGCCTCCACCTCCCGCTCTCGCCTTGCCTGGCCCCAGCTACGTCGCCCACCGCCACCTTATCACACAAGCAGTCCCCCCCGGCGGCGCTCTCTCTGCGCACCTAGTAATTTCCAAAATCCGGCCTTCTATACGCTCGCTCGCACGCACGCACGCACGCAGCCCCGCCGAACCAGATACCGCCACGGGCCGTCGCGAGCCTCAGTTCCACGTCCAGATTTCGCCGCTCCTTTTGCCGCCCGGCCACACGCGCGCGCGTCTCATCCTCTCGAAGCTTCTCGCCGCCGCCGCTCGACGGACGCCCAGACGACCATGTTAGGGCCGGTCTTCTGCGCCGATGACGCCTGCGCCCTGAAGGCCGACCCGTCCCAGCTGCTCGTCATCGACCGAAGCCCTGCCGCCGTGCACACGCACGAGCCGAGCCCGCAGCGCGACTACCAGCACTCGCTACGGCGTGACCCGTCCGTCTCGGAGCATGACTACGAGTCCCTCATGCGCACCGGCGTGCCGCCGCGGGGCACCGTCGTCGTCTCGTGGATCGATCCCAACAAGCGCGACACGGCGCACATTGCTGAATCCGCTCTGATCCTCATCGATCGCCCGCTCGTGCTCGGCGATATAGTCAAGAAGGATCCCCAGAGCCCGCTCTCGGGTGCCGTCATGGGCTTCCGTCAAAGATGCGACCTCAAGCCCGTCTGGCCCCTGAACTCCGACCGTCGCGTGCGCGACGTGCCGATCGAGGAGCTCGAATCAGCTCACGACTTTCTGTACGACGACATGGTCGTCTACGGAAATTGGGTCGGGGCCGTGACCAACTCGCACGATGAGGTCACAGTTATGCTAGATAACAACACCGTGGTCGTGCCGGAGAAGCCCCAGGATCTCCAGCCGCCGAGCGGCGGGCTGTCAAGAGAGCGAGAGGACGTGGGTAACCGCATCAAGACGGTGAAGGGCAATTTGCGCCGCGGCCGCTGGATATTTGGCGCCTTCAATCCCAACGTCGAGCCCGTCGGCACCGTGGTGCAGTCTCGAGTACTCGGCATCACGGTTCACTGGCTCGCCACGCGCCCGCTACTCGCCAACGCCATACCGGGCGCGTTTCCGGAGTCGGTGCCGCCGGACTATCTCGATACGGACGTTTTGGAAAATGTCAAGTTGTACATACCACAAAAAAAGGCGGGAAACCGCCCGGCAGACTGGTGGTCGGATAGTCTCCGCACTATGCAGCTTCCCCGCTCCGCATACGGCGTCTCACTCGAAATGCGGATGAAATTCGTGAATTTGGATGAGGCATGCCAGAAATATCCGGGTCTTTCACGTATACCGCGAGCCTCGACCATGGGATTCGACATGAACGTGTTCAGTGTGCAGTCGACGCGCACAGAGGTGCTGGTGCAGTGGCAGGACCGGACAGTGACGGTGGAGCGCGCAATGGACCTCATCCCGGAGCAGACAGTCGACGACGACCATGCGGTATGGCCCGGGGAGGTGGTTTGCACCGTTGAACAAGCAAGCAGAAACGTCGCAAGCTTCGCATTTGGCGGGGATGGACCAGACGCTGCTTACTTTGAACCTTCGAAGGTGGGCGTGGTGCAAAGCGTCGCAGGCGCGGACAGGATAGCCCGTGTACGCTGGTTCACCAAGCCGACAGTGCGGTTTTACGAGGATGACCTGCTTCCTGATTCTCATTTGGGCGAGCTTGGCGACGCGGTGGAGGAAGTCAGTCTATACGACATTCAAACAACAAGGGGCTTGACTGTGCATATGGGCGATCGGGTGGTCTTGGGTGAGAGCGCGCTTAAGCAGCACAACTTCCCGATCGCTGGCGATGATATCAACTGGTTTGGCGACGTGGTAGCGTTGGATCTCGACGGGCAGGTGACAGTGCAGCTTGGACTTATGGAGCCAGTTCGAGAGGTTAAGTGCATGCCGGAGCAGCTGACCGTGATTGACGAGGGCGGTGACATGGCCGGCGACTTCGACGGGAGCGATTCCGAGGACGGGTTGGACGACGAATTGGACGAGGAACTTGACGAAGCGATGATAGATATCGACGATGAGGTTCTGGAGCAGTGGTACGAGGACGAGGAGGGGCACCGGCTAGAACACAATGAGGAAAGTGCCAGTGAGGATTGGTCAACAGAAGATGACAATTTAGACGACGGCGATGTCGACGAGAGTAGCAATAAAGGGACGCCGCAGTCAGAAGCGGACACACCCGTAACGGACATCAAGGATTCTTCAAACGCGAGTCTCCATGGCGAAATCAAACGACCGGCAAATACTCCTAAAATTTCCAAACAAGAACCGACGCGGGATAATTCAAAAGATTCTCAGTTAGAACTTGCTGTTCTCGCGCATGCAGATACCTCACCATCGACAATATTACCCTCCGTATCTTCAAATTCTCATACTGCTTCCGTTCCCAACGCCAACACCGACTCTACCACTACGCCAGAACCTCGTACACTCTCTTTCAAAGACATAACTGATGCACCTTCTCCGTTTGCTGTTCTCGACTCCGAACCCCCTTCTTCGCACTACTACTTTTCTCGGCCTGCTGGCGATGCCTCGCCTACGCGCATGCGCCGCATCGCTAAGGAGCACAAAATCCTCCGCAACGCCCTCCCGGATGGCGTCTACGTGCGCTCGTGGGAGACTCGTATGGACCTCCTACGCATCTTGATTGTTGGCCCGCTCGACACGCCGTACGAGCTCGCGCCGTTCGTCGTCGACATGCACATGGGCGCGTCGTTTCCGAATTCGCCGCCAGAGGCCTTCTTCCACTCGTGGACCGGCGGCAGGGGAGCCGTGAACCCAAATCTGTACGAAGACGGAAAGATTTGCTTGAGCTTGCTGGGCACCTGGCATTCGGATGACAAGGGCGAGGCCTGGAGTCCGGCCAAGAGCACGGTTTTGCAGATTCTTGTGAGCCTTCTGGGGCTGGTGTTGGTGAGGGAACCGTACTACAGTAGGTTTTGTTTTATCCTGCCTACCTCTTGGCGAAGCAACTGACAATTTCGTAGATGAAGCCGGTTACCAGGTCCGCATCGGTGCGCCAGACACTCGCCTCCCCTCGGCGCTCTACTCGGAGCGCACCTACTTCGCCTCGCGCCGCTTCATCACGCACGTGCTTAGCCAGCAGGTGCCTGGCGTGAACGACATCATCCGCTGGCTGTATGTTGATCGTCACGAGGGATGTCCTCGGCTGGTCGACTGGGCCGTCGAACGTGCCAACGCCATTCTAGAGCGCAGCAACGGGGACGGTGCGGTGAGCGAGGAGAAACGAGATGGCCTGCATCGCATCAGTAGGGGCGCGGCGATCCCGTTGGGAAGGTGGGTGAAAGAAATGGAGAATTGGATTAAGGGCGAGGCGAAGGGCGAGGGGGGTCAGACTTAGTTGGCTGTGGAAGCTTGGGTTGCTGTGTGGTATATTGGAGAGAGTTGTGTAGCTTGGGGTGCAAGGCTGCGGATGTGCATTGCTATTTGCGTAGACTTGGGGGATGGGATGAATGGAGTTGGCGGTAATTCGAACAACAGAAAAAGATGGTGTGTTGATACTGGCATTGTTGCATCGGGTTCGGAGTACTTGCAATTAGAGAAGAGCGAGCGTCTATTGCGGGCCTCCCACCAAAGATGATTGGTTCACGTTGAACACTAATTTCTTAATTCTTTATGCACCTGGCTTTGAATATTCGTCGTTCAGGGCAGAAACTGGTTTCCGTCGAGGGGAAACCGAGATAGTTACGGTCTAGAGCTTTGGGGGCGGGCAGAGAGTACGGAAGCAAGATAGGACCGTTGACTCCGTGTATGGCCGCAGTCCCGTGCCATATACTCTTGATGCGCCTTTAGAAGCCCTCGCTATATGACCGGAAGCATCTGATGGCTGCTGTCGACGGCCCATATGCGTTCTTAAAATAGAAGAATTCCAGACTCAGGCAGACCTCACTCACATATCAGCATTCACCCTGAAAGCTTGACAAGGCGAGAGGGGCTCGCATCCTCAACCAACAGTCATTACAGTTGATGTCCTATGCTACCAAGTATCTACTCAGGCTATGCATGCCGTGCCCAAGGACAGTAAGATACATGAAGAAAGAATTAGGTGCCCAACAAGAGGCCGATTCAAGGCATAAACCATGCTTTTTGCCCAAATCCGATGCGAACAGAACTGTCGCTGGACACGCACACCGTCCAGCCGTATCTGTACGCGTTGATGACCGGGTTTCCCGGACATTAATACGAGGATAGCCAGGAGGTTCCAATCATCACCACGGGGGGATGGCTTGCCTACCTCCCGCAGAGAAACACAACCCCGCTATGCCCCAAGGTGCCAGCCAGACCTTCTCCTCCAGGCCTTAAATCAAGGTTCTGCCACAAAACAACTAACCTCACTGCATCCCCATTGCTCCATGAAACAACACCAAGAACTACCGCTCTACAACCACACCACCATGGCCCCCAGAACCCCCATCAACGCCATGCCAACCCCCTCAGGCCTCCCCACGCCCAGCCCGCCAGGCGCGGCCCCGGTGCTCGACGGGCTCGCCCCACCGCTCGTCTCGGAAGCGCCCTCGCTCCCGCTGGCGGCGGAACCCGTCGTGGCGCCGGCGGCCGGCAGTTCCTCGCCGACCTGTGGCAAGACGCCGTCTGGATCGACCTCCCAGGAGCCCTCTGTGAAGGCGGGGCAGGGCGGGGGGTCGAGCGAGGGCGTGTACTCGTCGGCCTGGACGCCCGTCGGGCTGAGCGTCTCCCAACGGGACTTGAGATTGTTGAAGTCGGGCTGAACCGGGGTCGGGGTGCCAGAGCGGAAGTAGCCGTCGGGTGGGGCGTCCGGGTCCGAGGGGTCGACGGGGTCGCCGTACTGCACGAGCCCGTAGTCGTTGGCCTCCTGGATCCACTCATACACGATGCATCCCGACCACACGTCGAGCATCTCGGGCTCTGAGAAGATGGCCTCCTGGTCGGCGAAGTCGCGCGGCTGCACCTGGTTGCAGCCCGTCTCCGACAGGAAGATGGGTATGTTGTAGTCGGACGCATTGGCCGTCAGGTCGGCGTAGCCTGACACGCGGTACGTCGAGTCGCCGCACCACTCGTACGCGTTGAGGCCGAAGAAGTCAAGCGATTCGGATTCGTCGTCGCCGCAGGCGAAGTAGTTTTGCAGCATGGGCCGCAGGGTAGCAATGTCGGCTAGATCGAGACAGGTCAGAGAGAACACTCAAACGTTTCTCGGAGGGTCTTGCAATTGCATACCAGCGGAGTATCCAATGGGAATCTTGCGGTAATCCTGATCATCGCGATACGCCTTCATGTCCCTAGCCGCCGCCTTGACGTAGGGAGCAGCGGAGGAACCGTTACCTAGGAACAAGGTTAGCTAGGGTATATATTGAGGCGGAGGTCTTTTATATGGCTCACCGGTGGTAATAACCTCATTGCCAACGAAGAACCCGGCAACGTTATCGTAGATGTGAAAAGTATCCATAACCTTGGCAAACGCATCGTACTGGGTCTCGTTCCAATGCGGATCGATCTGCTCGAGCACGAGCAGCGTTAGTATCAAGGCCGTGCAGAGACACCGAGTAAGCTCAGTTCGCCATTTCGACGTACCTGCTCGATCTGGGTGTCGAACGTGTCCAGGTCGATGAACATCCAGATGCCCTTCTCCGCAAAAGTCTGCATGCAGTCATCGTGGTCCGCGTCCGGGTCCACGTGGTAAACACGAATGGCGTTGGCTCCGAGCTCCTCCATCAGAGAGGAGTCGATGTCGCATTGCGTAGCGTTGATGAGCGGATCGTCAGGAACGAGTTGGTAGGCAATACCTTGACGCAATGAGGTCAGCGTCAACCGTAAAAGACCGAGGAACATCCTGGGACGGCTTGTTGCAGGGTTACACGGCGACGACCTCCACGATGGAGTTCGAGCTCGCCGCCACAGGGCCAACATACCTTTCATGTACCATTGGTCGCCTTCGCTGGTGAAAAACTTGGAGCCGCGAGCCTGGATGGTGGGAATAGCATGGACAAGGCCGGAAAAGAGCGAAAGGGCAGCAACTGCGCCGCCCGCAGCGGCGAGAGCGGTGCCGGTGCGCATCATGGCGGAGGCAACTGCGGGACCCGAAACGAAACGGTATCCCTAGCTATAAGGCGGCTCTGCTAAGAGGGCGCGGGAGGCCCAACGGAACGCGAAGATGCTAGGAAAGGCGCTCGAAAGCCGGAAGAAAAGAAAACCGTCTTAACTGTGGAAGGGAATCGGAAGCCGTTGCGGGAGCGAATGCGTTGTGCAGGGCCGCTCGGCCGCTCGCCAGCGAAGGGAGCAGCAACGCGCCGAGGATCTTGGCGGCAAAGAAACAGCAGTAGCGAGCGAAGGGATTCGGGCAGGCGCGCGCAAGCACGTGGTGGCCGGCTCGTCGCTGGATGCGGAATGCGCCAGGCGCCGAGCAGGGCAGCGGCGGAAGCACGAGCAGGATGATGCTGCAGACGCCAGCGGTTGAAGGGGTGGGGGAAGGAGGGAACGGTGAGGGAGAGAGCGAGAGACAGAGAGAGAGAGGGCAGGAAAAGGGAGCACTAGTGACAGCTGCAGTTGTTGATGAAGCTGCCCCGGCCGCCAATGAGCGGGTGGCCGGGGCCCATGATCGCGTTCGCGCCGCTATCGACAAAAGAACGAGGACCCACATCCACCAGCAAGATTGCAGATTGCCATGGGGGAGCGCCACACGCGAGATAAGCTGCAGCCACACCCCGCCGTTAATTGGCCGTTCCTCCCGCCTGCCGAGCCGCACCAAGGTTCACGGGCCCGGCGCCTTCGGGTCACCCGCTGCCCATTGCCACGGCTATGTACTCCGAACGATGTCTCCCCAACGCTGCCCTGGCTCCCGGAACGCGTCCAATTGAAGGCCGCCGGGGCAACAACCCCTACATGACGTCAACATGTGGATTGTCCTTCAATTCCTTTCCGGACAAATCCCACATGTCCGGATACGGGATCCGATCCATGCAACTGACTCTCCATACGAGCCAATCCCGCCACAAGCGCTGCGACCATGCTTTTTGACACCGCCATCTTAATCTCGCCTGCATCTGTCTTGCGAATTCCTGTTGATGTACTCCGTACGTAGTACATGGACCCAAGGTTGCTGTTTTCCACAAGCCTATCATCATCCTACCATTCCCGTGGTCCAACAGCGGCGCTGCAGGCCGTCGCATCGCGCCCACTGTTCAAATACAGCATGTGCACCAACTTTGAGGTTTTAACCACTAACGGCATCCTACGGTGCACAACGTTTGATACTCTACATTCATACAAGTTGAAGGCAGATATCTCGTTTCGCTTCATTAGAGAGATTTACTCAGCTGTCGAGACATACCCTACTGTCAGGAATTCAAGTTTCACTCCGTCATCGAACGTCTCGCTTCACGGAGACGAGACGTCCAGGACAAATTGTTCGCCAAGGTTGTCTTAGATATATTTTCAACCTCTGGTTAGGAACTCAGAGGCGGCACCACTTCGTCAAAGTTGCAGGGAAATATATTCGACCACAGGCGAACCCTTCCTCCTTTTCCATGCATCTTATACGGTCTAGAGTGATTCAATCCACCTAACTCGAACTTCCTTGTCCTACCACCCAAAACGGTCTGCTGGCACTGGTCGGACAAGTGGAGCACGAGGTCATTGTGAATTCAGATGTACAGTCGTCTCAGCCTAGTTAACTTCGCTGGCGCTAGCATCTGAAGCATGCAGTGAGGTAACCAGTAAACCGGGAAACCCCGATCCCAGACTGTCGGGCTCTCTTTTCAGTCATCCTATTCGTTCCGTCAAAACATTAGCATGTACTGCCTTCACAACCCGATAATTTGTGGGGATGGAAGGCTTTGATGGTTTTATATCTGCGGGAAATAAGAGTTTCAATTTGAGTCCAAGGGTGAAAATCCAATGTTGAGTATTACTTTCAGCCGTTTTGCTCTTCCCTGTGGATAATTAGGACACTCAACGAGAACCAGAGAACAGGTAACAGCACGCGTCTCTCTTCATTTCTCACTTAAATAGGTCGATGGGTATACCTTGGGAAACTTGCACGGCCAGCACAATGCTATTTTCTGGTCCCTGTTCGCCTTGAACAAGCCTTCAGGCTAGGACCTAAGTAGTGTCAAGCGTTACACGTGCATTGAATAACGAACTCTCCGAAAGTCCGGTCAACTCCAGAATCCTTTTACCTGAAACTTGCAGGAAGACTTTCTCTGCCTTCCCGTTTTCATGTTACAAGTTAATTGGGTGCTACTCTCTGCGTAGCAGTGCGATAGGTTGTGCTGAACTTGCATATTCATGCTACAGCTGTGTCTATCTCGTTGACTTGGCGGAAGCGTACGCCTTGTGAGGATTGATTTTTATCGCATATCCTATGTCACCGTGGCAGATGTACTGATGATAAGGTTGCACAGTAGACAATAATTTTGTGTTCGTTTAAAAGGCTATCTAGTATTAAAACCTGTCCATGAAGGCGCACACCCTGAAACAAGTACCACATGTAGACAAAGATCAACGTGGTACCATATGCTTACATTATGTGGATATAGGCATGGTGTTAATTGGACAAAGTTAATATTTTATCCGCCGGGGAAACTTTGGTCTAGCTGCTGGATGATGTTTTGGCGTACGTACATCAAGTGCCAAGAGTAATGTGAGATCAAATGAAGAGCATCGTCGTTGGCAAAGTAGTTAGTTGGCCAATTCTAAACAAGTGATGTACGATATAATCTATAGATACGATGAGGGCCACTTTTCAAAGTTTAGAGCATGGGGCAAAGTATATATCGTTACCGCACCCGTGGACGGTACCCTACAGAATACGCTCATGCGCTCACTATCTAAACAATCAAATCCGAACAACCGTTCGAGTAGAAATGGGAAAAGAAAGTCTATAAGAAAAGAAGCAAAGCAAATCCGGATCGCTAACCATTTACAATCCCATCCCACACATTCCATGCCATGCGCAACTAAACTTGCACCAACAACATATAAACGCCAAGGGTATCAGAAATGACAGGAGTGAAATCGTGCCAAAGGAGGAAAATCGTACCATCAAACATGCGTAGCCTCATAAATCAGGCAACGTGGAGTATAAACAACCAAGGCCACCAATTAAAAAGTCTTATGCTTCAAATTTTCATCCATTTTCATCCACTTTTGCCCACACATAAACACATGTGTAAACTCTAGTTCGTGGTGCAGCGAGTGCTGAAACGAGCTTCTCTCGTTGCGGAATGTGGGATGGCGCTGGCTATGGCGAGAAATGTAGTTTCTTTCCTCCTATCAAAGGTGTGACCAGGCCAACGCTACTCCTAGGGGGTCGTAATTCATGGCAAATCGACACCATTGGATACCATCTCCCCGTGGGTGTCTGACGTGTGGCCGTCAAAACAAACCCGCCCTGAGACCCCCGCGTCTCGCCTCACATAACGGTAAACAAAGGTTGCTTCCAGGCATTCTCGGACCTACTCTGAGGCACATCCAATTTAAGAGGGGCCTTGGTACTGGAAGAGTTGGACCGCTCACTCCTCCCCGACTTGACCGAACGCGACGAGTTGCTGCCTTTCGCGAAAGACGTAGCCACATATCTTTTGGTGCGAATTGACAACGAGTCGGCCCGGGGCTGGTTCGGGAAACGCCTGTCAAACGGATGTGTCTTCATACTAGCGCTTGATGGGTCCCCGTTCCATCCATACTCAACCGCCGTCGGCGAGTCATCGCTAATGCTAGGGACAGAAGTGACAGTGTCGAATGGATGTCCTCCGCAGTGCAAGGACGGCATCCGCGAATACGTCATGAGGACGTCGTAGATTCGATCCCGAACTTCGTCAGCGGTGGGCCGGAGATCAGGGTTCTGAGATAGCATCGCGCGGACTAGTTGAATGATTTGTGGCACCGCTCCGAAAATCTGATCGTCAAAGTCGAACGCTGCACTTTCGACTGTGCTCATCCAGGAATGTACCTTTTCAAGGTTTGCATGAAAAGAGGCGTCAACCCGAGACCCTCCTCGGCCATGGGCCCTTTTCTTCGTTGACCGGTGCTTGACGAACTCTGACGCTTTCTTTTTGACGGCGAAGGTGAGTATGTCGAGATAAACGCAACCCAGCCCGAAAATATCCGACTTGGCTGTGCGAGACGGAGGCAGATTCTTTTTCAGTGCGGTTTCAAAGTACTTTTTGTTGTCGTCAGTAGGCGTGGTGGGCGTTGACTTCGCAGTAGAAGGTCGCTCTTTCTCGCGGAAGAATCTTCGTGCTCTCCCACTAGCAGGGACCGGTTTCTCGGACGACTTGTCCAAAGACTTCTCGGATGACCTATCGGAAGACGCCTTGCTATCGAAAGAACGTTTTCGACTGTGGCTGACAACCGTGACATCTGTGTAGGGCCTGGATGATGGGTAAGATTCCGGAGGTGCGTAATTGTAAGACTCGTCTCCCTCGTTCTTCTTGTCCCGTTGGAACGACTTGAGGCTCCCAATATCGCTAAAAGCAATTCCATTCGCCGCGTCAATCAAGATATTTGACGGTCTCACGGCGGTGTGAATGAAACCGTTGCGGTGAATCGCAGCTAAGGCGTCGGCGAGACAGTGCATCCACTCGAAGATGACCACATGTCTCTCCTGTTTAGAAAGTTGCGTATACTGCTGAGGTGTACGAGAATCAACGAACGACTTCAGAGTATGTTCGCTGATGAATGGTGTCAAAATGAAGCCATGACCTCTGGCGGTGTACGAAGCCCATATGGGAGCAATGTGGTCGTGTTCCACATATTTTGCGTTCTCAACATCCTGAACAAACTCCGCTTCGAGGGTGTCGTACGTCTCGCCATCTCCAAGTGGTATCTGTCTACGCACAAACCGCTCCTCTGGCTGAAAAGGCAAGTGAACACGGGTCCACTGTTGTAGAGAAGCTGCGAGTGGAAGCTTGTGCATATACTCTAATGGCACGACCTCGTTTGGCCCGAAAGTCATATGAGCTCCTTCGTATAGTTGCCGCAGCAGATAAGTGTATTGGACTTGATGGAACCTTCGGACGAGTTGCGCTTCGTTCCGCCTGCCTAGCTCAAGTTCTTCTACATCTTCGAAAGTCAGTGGGAGGTCGTCGTCGTCCCAGCACCTGTCGATGATGTCGAATATCTTCTCCGGGATTCCAATGTCGGACAAGATCAAGAAAAGACGTCTCGATTTGTCCAGGATCCACTCCAGGTAGGTATCGTCCGTGAGACCGTCCCCGAAAGAGACTGGTTGACCAAGTTTCTCCCTATCTTTAGAGAGGAACTTTGAGATGACAGTTTCGCGAGTTACTGTATTGTTAATACGGTCCTCGGTCCACCATACTTGTTGGAGGGGAGTATGGGGGACGACGGCAGAAGAACCGGCGTAGCCGAACATGAAGACGTTTAGCGCAACCGTGTCAGGCGTCACAACGCTCGTTAAGGTGCGCGTGCTCATCGTGCTATTCCATATGATGAAGAGGTCTCAAGAAAAAGGAGACCGGCGAGGCGGATCCTAGCCAGCGTGATGTGGCTTGTGGATATGATCGAAGATTGGCGGGTATAATGAACAGAAGGGTATGAGCGAGACGACATGAGATTAGGAGACTGTGACGCAAAAAGAGTCAAGCGGGTGACGGCAGGGTGGAGTGAAATAAGAACGGGAGACGGGACCAAGAAATGCTTAGGCCTTACACTCCCCACAACCTTCGCGGCTTGTGATCGGTGGAAGATCGCCCAAGCCAAGACACTGTGGCCCAGCTCTGGGTGTTCTAGAGTGGCGAGAGGGGGGGGTGGGGAAGTGCCGGGCGCATCCATAGCATATAGAAAGTGCTTCTATGAGCGCTCTCGCCCGAGAGTATGCAGACATAAAGCAGAGTGGGACAAAACTCCCCAAAGGCACCCAATACATGAGCCCAGGAAAGATTGACGGCGCGCTAGCCGCATCGAACTAAAAAGACCGCCTCATCCCGCATGCCACCCAGCCGGGCCGCCAGCCGTTCATTGGCGCCACTGCGCCACTAGCATCAGGTTTGATAAGCCTCCGTCCCTGACTGAAGAAACTTCAAATCCCACTCGGGGTAGGAGACTCTGAAGTCGTCGTACGAGAGTTTCATTATACCCGCCGCACGCGGCGCGGAGTCGGGGGCCGGACACGTCCTGTTCATCTATCCCGGGGCACCGCGATGTGCGAATGGAAATCACGGCGGGAGAGTGGCACGTGGGCGACGAGCGAAGGGCCGCTGCGCGCGTCAAGCAACGCCGAACGTTGGCAGGGCTGCCGCGGGCCCTGGCTCCGGCCCCAATTTCTCCCCGCGGGCACATGCAGCACGGAATGCAGGTGCTGCGGCATATAGCGTCCTGCTGCGATGCTGCGAGTGCGCCCGCCCCACGAACCTGGTCCGGAAGGCCAATCGAACGGCAGGAAAGTCGAGAAATGTCAGCCCGGGTGGCCGTTGAGTGGGTTGCTCGCTTTTTTCTTTCTTCCGCCCCAGCGGGCCTGCAGCGCTCAGGAAGCCCACCCACGAAGTCATTAGACGCACATGCTCTAGGAAAAAGCACCTGGGCTCGTCTCCACAGGCGCGATAAACGTGGCGAGAAAGCTGGATCAATGGCGAGATTTTATCGGAGGACGATAGCCTTCCATTTTGCAGGGACGGCCGACCGCGGTTCTTGCCGTCGGCGGTGGCCGTAGCGCGCCGGAGCATGTTGGCGCGAGCTCCACCACCAACGGCAGGCGACTTCTTACTGAATCCACGCACGACAACACCCTTTTCTTGCGTTATCATTGGCCTCCTCCGCGCCAAATCAATTGGTGCTGTACTGCGTACTAATGCACATGGCAAACTGGTAGAGGCGCGCCGCAGGATCCGGAGACGGGGCCAATCGCCGACAAGGACGGCGGCGAAATTTGTTGCAGTGGGCTCGTTCCTAGTTCCCCAGAGCATAGACGACGACGCCGCGAGACATCGGGGCCCGATGACGGCCAAACTCCCGGAGATGTCGAGTCGATTGCGAAGAGAAATCAAGATGCTTAGATCCTACGGAAGAATGCGAAACCTGGGGTTTACTTCGCCGCTCAGACCCGGTTTTCTCCTCGGTGGATGCTCCTAGTTTGGTACTATGTTTATACGCCGTCCGCAGAAACAGCGCGCAGAAAGGTGACGATTCCAAGTGGCCCTCAGGGAGCAAGCGGCGCGAGCAGTCTGTGTGATCGTGGAAATGGCAGTTAGGTTCTGCCTCGCCACCATCTTATCCGCCTAGGCGTCGAGAGATTCTCAGCATTCTGAAGCTGACGGCTGAAGGCCAGTCAGTGGACGGCTAGAGAGCACCACATGGGTTGAACTGTGTGTGGAGCGAGCGGCCGTCCGCCGGCCCGCAGGCGGCCTGAGTCCTCCCCACGCCGCCGGGATCCGCACTGCCGGGTTAGCGGCGACCGTGGCCTTTGCTCCTGTCGATGCCACCTTCCCTTCTCCCACGGTTTCCTAGACATATGCGGTCAAGCTCGACGCCTCTAGCTTCTTCGCTTGGATAATACAAGTGGTCCGTAGCCCGTAGTCGCACGTCGTCTCGGGAAACAAATCGAACCTCCCGGCCACCCTGTATGTACAGGGGGGTGCAAGTGCGGGCTGACGCCCCCCTTTGCCGATAAGTTCTCGCTTCGCAATTCTCCATATAAATACTACCATAATGCATAGCCTCTTCCCACAGCAATAATTTTATAATAATTAGGTAGCAAGTGAACTCGCTAGAAGATGTTATGAAGCAGTAGTTATTATAAGAAGGGACTACACTTCGTAGTAGATTTTGATTCCCTCTGCGCATTTCTATAGAGAGTTGTGAAGCGAGAACTTATCGGCAAAGGGGGGCGTCAGCCCGCACTTGCACCCCCCTGTACCTCTATAATCCTCGCCGCACGTCCGCAGATGGCGCCATTGGTGCCACTTGTCTTGTGGAGGATCGTCGGGGAAGGCAGCCTTGTGCCCCATTTCCCTATTCGTCATTTTCTTTCCCGGCCAACCACGACAACTATACCTAAAATTCGAGGGGTCGGGCATACCATGACCAGACGATGCGGAGTATAGATAGAAAGTTTAAAAGTTCAATGTTCACAGTTGAGTGAGAGCAGCACGAAGTACACAGGTTCTTACTCCCAGGCCGTGACTGTCTTCTGAGACATGATACTGTAGTCGAAGTTTCGACGGCACCACGCGCTCCCTGGTTGGCCCCCAACTGAAGGTGTGCTTGAGAATTCAGTCTCTAACACCCTAAAGCTCGGGAAGAAACCAGTCCATCTCCACATTCCAGAGGTTCTTGGCATAATCCAAAATTGGTAGGTACCGGGTCATGATTGCTTTTGGTATAGGCGAGACTTCGGCGGTGGCTCAATCCTTTGACCACTCGCACATGTCCATGGCGTGGGGTTGTGGTGAGGTAAAAACGTTGGTTCCTGTGCCTCAAGGGGTCGGACATAGGGGGCAGTGAAGAATCTGATAGCATCTTTAGTGAGGTTGTCTTACAATCAAAAACTTTGGTAGACTTGCCATTGTTTCCGTCTTGCAGACTTGCTTAGGAAATTATAAGGGCCTGTACAGGACTGTCAGAGTCACCATTGGCTCAATAGGCCAACTAGGATACGGCCGACGCAAACCAGCGAGATACTACGCTGGATAGCAGGCACGATAATGATAATGCGCAATTATAGTGGCCAATTAAGTTTTGATAGGCGTCGTGCGCATGGCCCTGCGGGTTGTGTCTGTAGAGCGCAGCGTGGGTGAGCGGTGAAATCTCCAGTACATCCTGCTATCTGCCAGCTGCTGTGAACTCTGATCAGCCCTTAGTTCCTACCATGATGGCAACCATTACCTCCTCGACAGTTTTGAAGTTTAGAGTGTGGTCCTGTTTGATCGTCGTGCTGGTGCATGTGGACAATCTGTTCGTGGGGATCAAGAGATTTGCAGTGTCTAGTACTCCGTAGGTGTAATCCACATTTCAAGTTAGTATCCATGCATAGCGTGGGCATTGTCAACTCGCTTCCCTACTTCACCCACGTGGTTGCCTAAACCGGCGGTCTTCATCCCACGTAGTCCCTGCACGGCCCCTACGTAGTACTTAAAGTTGAGGATCGGTCCGAAGCTAGAAAAATTGAATACACTGGAATCTGTTTTAGGACCATCGTCGCATGACTAACTGGACGCAACCATACTTTCACATGGCCCGTGAAGTTGGCGGCAAGGTCGACACCCAGGCTTTTGTCTTCCTTCTGAGACCCCTGCCACAACTACGATACCACCTATACTATCGCATGCTTACCGACCTCCCAACCTCGCCAACCTGCGATGTTAGCACGAATATCTGTGGGGGTCATGATACTCTTACCCACGCCAGGAAAACAATAGTTTGAGATAGGACGAGACTTCATAATCTACCCTCCAAACCAGGATATTGTAAACGAGGGCGGTATATGATTACACTCTACCAACTTCAGAAGGGTGTTCAGACCCTTGCGTTTTATACACGGAGATCTCTGCTACACAGGATACCGAATCGGGTATCTAGAAACATGTCGGGAATCACATTCCGTTTCTTGTCCTGTCTGTCCATCTTCCAAATTACAAGCAGAAGAATGCGTACTTCATCCCCAACCGGCCAAGGTCCACGCATTGCGCCCTTCCAAACCTCTTCCTAAACTAGGGCCGAGACTCATGCGACTCGGTTTGAAATCGACCTCGCGCTCCTCCTTAGCGCCACCGAGTCCCTGGCTGAAAAAGCGGTCGCGGTCGATTTCGACGACCGCGCGCAGGCGCGAAGCCGCGAAAAGTGAAGCGCCGGCCCAAGGCCCGAGCGTAACAATTCCCCGAATTATTGCCGGTGGAGGCGTTGGTAAGCCCCTGGTCGCGGCCTCAGTGTGCTTGGCAAGGATTTTATCCAGCGGAGTGTCCTGATGAGCTGGGTTGGTGGGACTCGGTGCAGAGGCATATGACGCCGTTGTTGTGCTTGATGGTGTCGAAGGGTCGGACACTGAGTCGCTGACTTTGCGAGGAGACTCCTTGCGATCTTCAGCGGGGGTTAATGTTCTAGTCGATCCTCGTTGGGCCACCTTCGGGCGTCTGGAAGAAGGCCCTGCTTTTCCATAGTTTCGTATAGGGTCCCATCCACGAGACTCGATGATGTGTTCCAGCTCTCGAAAAATGCGAGTCTTTACGCCGGGCAGGTTCGCAACGCCACCTGTGATTAAAATACGTGACATACAAGCCCGCCTTACGTCGAAAGGAACCGCAAGCAACGCCGCGTAAACTAAGAGATGCAAAGGTTGGTCGTGCTCGTCAAGGTCATACCCAGAAGTATTAGAGGCGAATAGAGCGGTTTCCGCAGGGTCCGCGAGACGAGAAAAGGGGATGTCGACCGGTTCAGAGAATATCGAAGGGAAGGATAATGAAGCGGTATTATCAGTAGTTCGGTTTGGAGCCGCTGCAAATGGAGACGGCCGGCACCAGCCCATTCTCAATAACACTTCCTCAGCCTCTTCAAAGCCAACTCTATTGTTTGGTGATTTGATGCCCGCGTCCTGAAGCGTTTCATTTAACGTTCTTGCCATCTCGAAGCTCAAGGTCTTCCCGGCTCTCACGCTTCTTCTGGTGTGAATTTCACGGTACTCGTATACGGCTGTAACAGTGGTTTCTGCCCATCCGATATCTACAACCAGAGCTGATCGAACGCCCGCTCCTATAGCAGATGAGACGTGAGTGGGAACCAGCGTTATATTTGGGGTTTGAAAAGTATTGAAGACAGCGGCCAGGACTGAGGAAAGTAGCGCGTGTGGAATTAAGGAGGGCAGAGTGAGAATAACGCGACGCGGCTTAGAATCATGCAGCATATACTTCAAGTGCGCCTCACGCATCGCACGGTCCAATCTGTCTTCGACGAGTTGAAGGTCCACAGACCGAAGGTCGGAACGCCATAGCTCGTAGTCCCTCCCCCAGCTGCTCACATCTTTCGTCGTTCGGCTAGAGCGTCGATAGCCAGGCTGCAAAGAGCGATAGTCGCCTACTCGGCGTTGCTGCTCCGGTCCGTAGTCTAAGATACACCGTGGTGCATGCTCGCCAGCAAAGCCTGCTCGGAGAAACCTCGTTCCGCATTCTAGCACAATGGGCTCTTGGTCCGACTGGAAGGCGGATGAAGGAGAACCGTAGAGAGATCCAACTGAACGAATTGGCGTGTGTGGCGAGGAAGGTGTAATAGACGCGAGATTGTGGGAACCGCCTGTGGGTCTAATGCGCCCTACAGACACCTTACGACTAGATGGATCCGACACTGTCGCCATGGTAGAGAGGACACGGCGTCGGAGACGCCTATTGCCTAGTTGTGGAGGGCGCCAAGGGAGTCTTGTGGTATCAATATGGCCCGGGCGAAGGATGGGAGCGAAGGACTATGTAGAACGGCATGCTGAGTCGCGTTGATGGATTGGAGTCGGGGTGCATGTGTGGAAGGGGCGTGCGAAGGGTAGAGCTCCGCTCACCGCCTTCGGATTCTGCCACTTGAACCATTTCCCTCGCTTGAACCTCGAAAAATTTCCCACCAGAGCTGCGGCCACCCACATCCACACCTAACGGTTCACACCTTCCGCAACTACCCTCGTCACGAATCGCCCCTGCTGCGCGCTATAATCGCGCGAGGTAGGCATCATGGGTCTCTTCATATTGACTGAGACCAGCGCTGGCTACGTCCTTCTCAAAGCGAAAGACAAGAAACTGCTTCAGCGTGACAATCTCGGCCATGATCTGAACACGGCGCAGAGCTTGAATAATGCGTAAGCTCAACCCTCACCTCCACATTTTTGTCCTACACTTTCCAAATGCGTATGATCTTAGAAAGCTCTGAGCTTAGCTAACAATTGATGTCGAATGTACAGTGTTAAAGTCAAGACGTTTCTCAAGTTTACCAACGCCACCGGAGCATTGGATGAAGCGGCTGCTGTTTGCGAGGGCAAGGTATTGTCTACGGTGCATCTTCTTGTCCGCATTTTCTCATCGCTGATGTTCTTAGGTGACTCCAAAATTGGCTGGTCTTCTTGACTCTCTCAAGGACGAGAAAAAGGCAACTTTAGCTGTCGCGGACTCGAAACTAGGCAAAGCTATTAACAAACTACCGGGTCTCTCGATCACACCTGTTGCCGATTCTTCTACCGAAGACCTCTATCGCTCGATCCGCCAGCACATCTCGAGTATCATACCTGAACTCGTCCCGGAAGACGTCGATAGCATGAACCTCGGCCTATCGCACTCTTTGTCGCGCCACAAGATCAAGTTCTCGCCGGACAAGGTGGATGTCATGATTATCCAATCTATTTCCTTGCTAGATGATCTCGACAAGGAGCTCAACCTATATGCCATGCGTCTCAAAGAATGGTACGGATGGCATTTCCCTGAACTAGCGCGCCTTCTCCCCGACAATATCACCTACGCTCGCGTGGTTCTTGCGATGGGCTTGCGCTCTGCCGCTCCGGACACAGATTTTGCAGAGATATTGCCCGAGGATGTGGAGGTGGCAGTCAAAGCAAGTGCGGATCTGTCCATGGGCACGGAGATAATCAAAGAGGACTTGGACCAGTGCATCCATTTGGCCCAACAGGTTGAGTATTTCTACGGATACCGTCAACAATTGGCGGAGTACCTCGGGACCCGAATGCACGCTCTCGCCCCGAACTTGACCGCCCTGGTAGGAGAGCTGATCGGCGCTCGGCTTATCTCTCAGGCCGGCTCCCTGCTGAAGCTCGCAAAGTCTCCTGGAAGTACCATACAGATCCTCGGGGCTGAAAAGGCGCTGTTCCGTGCTCTCAAAACCAAACATGACACCCCTAAATACGGCCTTATATATCACGCATCTCTTATCGGTCAGGCCACGGGTAGAAACAAAGGCAAAATTGCTCGTATGCTGGCATCGAAGGCAGCTCTCGGTGTCCGCGTTGATAATCTGGAGACATGGGGTGCTATTGCTGAAGGCGAGGAAGGGCCTGAGCCTACTGAAGAACAGAAGGCGGAACTCGGCCGTTTAGCGCGCAAGAAAATTGAATCTCGTCTCTCCAAGCTAGAAGGTCGCCCTCTTCGTCCCGAGGGCGTTCAAATCGGACCATCTGGACAAGCCCAGAATCAGCCGGGTACCTTCGAAATTAAGGAGACAAGACAATACAATGCGGACGCCGACTTCCTCCCGACCAACGGCAAGCCGAGCGAGCAAGAGAAGATTGGAGAGCTAGCCAAGACGAAGAAGCTAATACAGGAGGTCAATGGTGGCAGTGACAACATTATGGAAGATGCTGCCGATGGTGCAGAAGACTCTGATGAGTCTATGGCTGATGCCTCTTCCCAGGACGATCAGCCCAAGTCGACGCCCAAATCCAAAGAATCCAAGAAAGCCCTTAAAGCTGCCGAAAAGGAGGAGAAGGCCCAGCGCAAGGCTGCGAGGGCTGCAAAGCGGGAGGAGAGGGCAAAGAAGCGGGCTGCAAAAGAAGAGAAGAAGGCCAAGAAGGAAGCTAAAGCCGCCAAGTCCGCCTTAGACGAAACCGAAGGGAAGAAACGGAAGAGGGACGAAGAGGGCAATAATGAGACGAAGAAGAAGAGGAAGAAGGAGAAGGCATCAAAGTGAGCAGTTGATTGAATGAACCAAAGATTTGGCTGCTTAAAATATCAGGGGCGGTAAATAACCAACGGAGTGGCGGAGTGTGGATGTTCTTCGGGAAGGCGCTTCTTACAGCAGGCCTACGCCACGAGTTCCTATATTCTTTAGCTTCAGGGCGCCATTTCATTGTAAGGCGTTTACAGGCGTTCGGACTTGTGTATTCTGCTGTAGGAAGGGTTGCGTTGATATTCCATGCTTGTCATCGTGGAAGCGAGATCTCCATGATTGTGTAAGAAAGGACCAGCGACTTGCACGATGCCGTGGGCACGGGCAGTCTATAGTAGCTATGAAATCAATCATCGTTAACATAACCGCGTCAACTTTCATGACTTAGAGGCAAGGTGCCTAATGCTTAGATGGTACTAATACTCTTTATAGAAACCTTCAATAATTTTACAAAACCATGTCGTCATCCTGTTTATACCCAAAAGGTGGGCAAAAGCAACGTCTAAAAGTTTCTCATCCATAGATATCATATGCTTTGATCATGAAGCAGTTAACAGGCTCCTCAGACATTCTTGCCTGAATTGCTGCAGAACCATACAAATCAGCATCTTGGAACCAATTGCAGAAATATAAATTAAGCTGATAAACAATACTATCTACTGCTATTAACGTATGCGGTATCCCCAGCAATTGGTGCTCTCATTACTGGCCTCCAATCATATACATCTTGTAGGGCTATGCTAGGATTTCGAGCGAGTGTTCATGATTTTCGAACTCTCCGCACGATTACTCCCTCTACCGGGGAATGTCCTTCAGGCGGCATTTTGCGGGTTGACCCCCAACCGCCAAACAGCCATGTAGGTGTTATGACGTCCTGTGCCTAGATACTGTAGAACTTGATCACCCTCAAGATTGACGTCGTACTCTGTTTAGCAAACTAAGCAATTTGAGAGTGGAAACCTGTGATTATTACCCGGAAAAGGCTCGTCCGAGATTAGTTTGAAATTCTTTATTGAAATCCTTGTAACTTCCAGGAGATCGTCCCCATTCGAAGTCAAGACGTTGAAGGAAGATTGTAAGTAGGGACAGAGATTGGCTTGGAACCCAGAGGCGTACGTTAATTCATTTGGCGGTTTGCCCTCAAACTGGAATCGAAATTGTAGACAGTGAATATTTCCGGCCATCCTCTTCACGGTAGCGCTGAACTTAAGGCGAATGTTGAATGGCGTCGGCAATATTGAGCGACTGAAGGTAGATGTTGGCCCATCGCTAGGCCATTTTGCAGCTAGGCAAACGTGATTCATGCCCACTGCAAGGTAATCTATAGCTTAATGAGCAACCGAAACAATTTCCTTGCCACAGGTAGATTTGTGTGAACCAGCGAAGTGTGGGTATAGCGCGGAATGCGTCTTGTGAATTTTGGGGCACGACGAGCAGAGGTCATGAAGTGATAAGTCCTTTTACAAGGAGCTCTAGGACGTTGTAGTTGTTTCCAACAGCTTTCAAAATACCTCACCCATAGGCTCCAAGAAGACGTCGATAGGTAAGGGTTAAACAGGCGACTGACATTGGGTCCAAGAAGCCCTGCAAGTGACAATACACGTCCTTGTATCAGAGAGCATTAGCAAAATAATTATTTCGCTGAGCCGGGGGAATGTTTGGGCCAGGTCGCTGAGCGGCTGCGGGAAAGCCAGGCCTGTCGATTGCCGATGGCTAGATGATGTCCTGGAGGTCAAATGTTGCTCGGGAGTGCTTGCCCATTTTCTACTGAATGTGCGAAAGGTCCGCAGCGCTACTGGTTCATTGGTCGTGGCTTCTAAGAAACGCTTCTGGTCGGCGGCGTCGGTGATTAGCTGCGCTTGCAAAGGTTCGGAATCTCGGAAATATTCGGGCCGCTTCTAGATTCGGGACATTGCGCAACAGGATCAGTTTTCAATGAGCGAACCTAAGGAGTTTTCTACACTCTTGTGATGCAGCAGATCTTGCCGATTTGTCCAGTTCACATTGGACTTTGTAAGAGGGCCATAACCGTAACTAGTTATATTTTTTTTTGGCGTGTTGGCTCGCCATGAAAGCAAGTGAACGTCCACTCCCACGTTCCTGCTAAGCTACGTGCACTGACAAAGCCCAGATTCTAGAGACGCAATCAGCTGTCCTCACCAACTATGAGGTGCAGGCGCACTTGCAGGATATGCAAGCACGTTATCAAGCTCAGGATGAAGCTCAACCAAACGGCAAACCAAAGCCGTCTAACTTGGATGCCGTCATGAAAGATGTATGCGATACACTCTCTACGGAGGGCGACATTGCTAACGCAAGGCACCTAGGTTATAACTTATTTGGTTGACGAAAACTCTCCCTTGGCTGCGCCTTCATACTACTCTGAGGAGGCAGTAAAGGAGCTATATGCGCGGCTTGAGAAGTTCAACCTCACGAAAGCGGAGCTGCTGATGATACTTAACTTGCGACCCAAATTCAGCGCGTTGGACCCAATCATCGAAGAAGCCGATGTCAGATTCAGCGAGGAGCAGCTTCAAGAGATCGTCGACATCATTCGCGATGTACTAGGCGGCGAGGACGTTCCGGTGGAGGGTTATGAACCTGCCGAAAATGGTGACGGTGGCTCGGGAAAGAAGGCGACTGCCTAAGATAATACTAATAGCTGACCGAATACTTAGCGGACTTATCCCCTTGTATTTTCCTTGCGAATCTTCCCTTCCCGGGGCATACATTTCAGCTACGGCCGAAAATCTGCTAAGCCTTTTAGATCCCTAGTCATCCAATGTCTACCGACGCAGGCTGGCTGTCATTGCACACATCCTCTCGAGCTGAATAGATCGTATCCCAAAGTAAAATTGACTGGGTAAGCCTCCTCGTCTCGTTTTGGCCATCAACGAGCATTTATGGCCAAGTCAAGGTATGCGGGTCAAAGTATGCCGTATCGCAACCTGCCAAGAATCTGGGTTGGAAGTATATGGGGAAGACTTTATTAGCTCGTGATTTAAGTGGCATTAGAAACAACACTGGGTGACGCCATTTGTACATCGTGTCTGTTTGAGAATCAAATAGTGAACAGAATCTGCTAAGATGTGAGTTATCAGATACGCGCTAATATTTGGTCAATTCCATATGAAATGGTCCTCTACTATTGGCCCCGCTTCTGTGCCAGCTGCCCTCCTATGTCTCCGGGCGAAACAGAATCGAACTCCCGCTCACTATGCTATATGCAGTGGTCGGACACGGAAACAAAACGTCAGCCGGCCCTAGAAGAGACTAAGCCTACAAAAATCCGAAGTCTGCCACAACATCTTGCCAGAAAAGCTCGTCCGTAAACCCAAGTTCTCCCTCGACAAACGGCTGCAAGGTTCCAACGTCAGGTATTTGGATATCTTGCACATTTGGCTCTTGCGAATTCGGAGGTTCTGAGTCCGACGATTCTGCTTTCGCCTTTTGAAGTGCTATTACGCGCTGCAATTTTTGTGTTGCCCGCGCAAAAACGAGTCCTTCGCGGCCAGTCAAAGCTTTACTCTCCTCTCGAGCCTCGTCGAACCGATTTGTCACACTCTCCAGTATTGAGATGAAATTCAACTCGCCGCTAAGTTGCATCGCTTTCCCGTCCCAACCTTCGCCGTTGAATTGACTTAGACTTGAGCACGCGAGGAGAGCATACGAGAGATCGGCGCAGGTTATGTAAGGTAATGTAAACACTTCCCTCACAGGTATGTTGAGGAACAAGCTAGTAACTTGCTTGGCCGCCTGAAGACAAGCGTACAGTGCGTCGATCCTTCCATATCCGACCCAGCCATGGATAGATAATTCATACAAGCAGATATTTGCGGCGTGCCAGTGCATCATAAAAAAATCTGCTACGGTCAGCACTCGCCAACATGGGACGATGGCGCAACACATACAACTGTCTCGTAGGTTTCGAGGCACTGATTCCTTGAACATGTTCAGCTCCGTTTGGAATGACTTCGTGACCACGGCTAAGGGCACACTTCCTTTCTGCGGGAAGTCTGGGTCGTCATATGGCAAGCTGAGCATTAGCCTGCTCACGATCTCTTGCAGGCGAATAAGCGTGACTAGTATTACATCGCTTTCGTATTCTCGCGATGCTTCAATCACTCGACAGCAGTCATCTAGATACGGAGTCCATTTCATTGCCTCAAGCTTCTTAAAAGACGAAGAGACCCTAGGTAAAGGGATTAGTCGCGCTATGCGAGGGAATTCACATTGAGAACGCGTACTTGCTGCTGAGATAGAAGCACCCTAATACTGCTCGCCGATCATCCATGGTGCGCTCATTCATCCAAGGTTCAGTAGTAATGACCTCTGCGAAATTTCGATGCCGTAGCATCATCTGAGGCCATTTATGGAGTCCTAGTTCGGCCACAATACCCATGGCCAATTGTATCCAAAACGTCACCAGTGGTTGTATCGGGAAATGGTAATGGTACCTATGTGTTTCTGAAGTTAGTAGTTATACTCAAGGACTAAATTTCTGTTCGCAGGATATACTAACCAAGCGATGTATACCAGCATGCCTTGAAGGATATCCATATTCTTCTTTCCCTCAACAAAGATGCAATGGTTCAACTCTTGCGTGAGTTCTTTAACAATTTTGGCCTGGCGCTCAAATTGAAGATGCGACGCGGCCATGAGTATAGCTTTGTATAGGATTGGTCTTTCTCGTCGAATGTCCTGCGAAGACACGTTTGGCGGTAATACAACAAAAGGAAAGTAATTACCCATTTGAGTCCTAAAAGTAGTAAACAGGCTCTCTGCGATGGAGGGGTCCTCTACGTCGTTCGGTTCACTACCTGATGATCGTGCTACCGGATTATTGGACGTATCCCCGTCACATATGACGGGTGATGTGTAAGTATCAGTAACATGAGAGTGCTGAGGGTTTTCTTGGCCATTGCTGGAATCGTTATAAGAGTCGTGCGGCGTCGACGAGTTTGATACCGGGGTAACCAGATTGGCTTGGGGTCCAATGCCCATGCTGCGGCTGGACGCCAAAAGCGATGCCAGTCCGTCCAACTTCTCCTCCAGGCGCGCCACGCGACTGCATTGCGTTCAGCTTTCGTCCCAAGAGGATGGGGGCAGACCAGGCACATGCCAAGGCCACTCTAAGAGCACGAAGCTAGGGAAGTGCCAAGGCGTGTACGAGAATCGCGGGACTGGGCCGACGTACGTTGCTCGATCATTCCGCCTCTTCCGGACCGTCGGCTCTCGCTTGATGCACTCTTTCTTCAGACGATAACACCTGGAGGGGGGCCTCTTAGCTATCGCACAACGCGGCTGCCAAGCGCCGATGGGGCATACCTCTCGCAGTCGGCCGTGATGCCCTCCGGATGCGGGAAACACTTGGTCTTTGCGCGTGCGCAGTTGCGGCATGCTTGCATGCCCCGACCCCGATTTCCGCTGCTTCTCGGCGCGGGTTGCTGGGCGGCATCCATGGCTTTCAACCGACGTTTAGCAAGATGGAAAGAAGTAAATGAGGACCGGATAACTAAAGGGCTTTTGGAACTACATCCGCCACAGCGCTGCGACTTCTCCTGGGGTCCGCCTTTCTGCCCGCTACGTCACACGGACACGGACTACACGACGATTCCGCGTCCGACCGAGGGTCGCGGAGCAACGTCGGCGACATTGTGGGCCAATAGGACCGCCCCTACTCGTGTCCGAGAGGGCTCGGACCCGGACGTCAGAGTCTCCGAAGGTCCGATTGGCCAGGCGTTTCTCATTTCTACTTTTACATAGGACGATAGTTTTGCGCGCAGTGAAGCAAAAGCGGATGGTAGCCCGAAGGACTACATCGAGTCTAATTCAAAATGTTATTCGGATACGGACACTCTGGAGAGACTTTCAATGATAATAGGAGTTGACTCTTGAGCCTGCACTCCACTGACAAAAGACTGTTTTGGTCCCTTTAAACAGCAAAAGTTCTAAGCAGCAGAAATTCGCTTCGTGGACATGGATCAGTCGGCAAAACACATCGATTTTATTTATTTATTATTTTATCCTACTTTATTTTAAGCTAGCTGACCGGGTTCCGAGTCACCCGGGGTTCCAACTCACTGCCCAGAACTCAACACCCTCAACAAAACACGTGTTTTCTCACCACCCACACTGCCAAAATGGACAACCGTGAAGAATCTATTCAAGCAGCTATCCGCGATCTTAATGCTGGTGTTTTTACTAGTCAAAGAGCTGCTGCAAAGGCGTACAACATCCCTCAAGCTACCTTCTCTGCCCGTGTACGAGGCACACAGAACAGCCAAACCAGCCACGTATACCAACAACGATTGACACCAGAGCAAGAGGACTTCCTTGTACAATGGATACTTGAAGAGGACGCACGAGCTTTTCCTCCCTC
>MU001677.1:595561-714554 GCA_010093515.1 Lineolata rhizophorae | reverse complement strand
GTTTGAAACACAAAATAAAAGATTAAATAGTCAACTTGAGGCTCTTAAGCCTCAACAGCCACGAAAGAAAGTTCGTGTTAATCCAAATCAACGATTTGCAGATATAGATACAATCATGGTTGCTGTACAGGCCTCACAACTTCTTGAGGCACAACGGGATGCCGACGCTGAGGAACGGGCAGCAGAAAGAGTAGCAGCTGAAACAGCAGCTCAAACACTTCAGTCTATGTGTACAGAGTGGCAATTGTAACTACGTTGAGAGAATAAACACGATTTTTCATGAGGATGGGTGGTTTCGGGTCAGTGAGTTGGAACCCCGGGTGACTCGGAACCCGGTCAGCTAGCTTATCTTATTTTATTTTCGGTTCAAGCTTGTTTACGTTCCTGACAAGAGATCTCACCACGGTATAGGCAGGGGCAAGCCCCCGAGCCAGAGCGCCAACCATCGAGAGGAACTCGAGCGCTCCCTAATTGCGAATCCGGAGGTAAGAAACGTATAATCGAAACGATGGGTTAGTTCGACAACTTCGGCCCAAACGCACACCCGTCTGGCATAACTAGCCATTGTAGGGCTTGAAGTCCGGCGTGGAAAGCTCAACTTTTGGTGCTCCGGGTGACAGCAGTGAAGACGACAATGAGCTGACTCGTGGAAGCGGATTGCCGCTAGCACTGGTGCGACAATTGAGGGGCGATCTACACCGCATCCACGCAGAGCTCTCCGCCCCAACTCGTGCGGTTGAAGCTTGACAGTTCATTATTCTATCTTTCGCTGTCGGCTTTCTCGGCCTGATATTTTCCTTAGCAAAAATAACGCAACCTTTGGGCCGTTCGACATGACGCTCGCGTCGTATTCGGCCGCGGAAAAGGTCACTTTTGCGAGCGGAAACGCTTCCGGCCCGCCCGACCTCCGCATCCTCCACTACAACGATGTCTACCACGTCGACGCGTCCTCTTCCGAGCCCGTGGGCGGCATCGCTCGCTTTCAATCCCTGTGCAATTACTACCGCTCTGACCCCCGGTTCGAGGGCCAGCCGGCGCTGCTCACCTTCTTCTCGGGCGATGCTTTCAACCCGAGCTTGGAGAGTTCTGTGACTAAAGGTCGGTGCCATTAGCGCTACGCGCTCTTGTCGGTGTTTTAACGGGGAAGAAGGTAGTCACATGGTGCCCGTTTTGAACGGTATTGGCACCGACTGTGCTTGTGTTGGCGTAAGACTGCGGTCGTTTTCTCTCACCGTTGTCACTGGAATCCGACTAATGGTTCTTCTGAGCAGAACCATGACCTCGACTTCGGCGTCCGCCAGTACCGCCACCTTACTAGACAATGCAAATTCCCCTGGCTACTTGCCAATGTTCTCGACCCTGCACTTGGCGAGGACGAGCCTCTTGGGAATGCCAAAAAGACGGTGATGATGACCTCTTCGAACGGAATCAAAATTGGAATAATCGGCTTGGGCGAGCGGGAGTGGTTGGGCACTATCAATGCCTTGCCTCCGAATCTGATATACAAGTCCGCGTCGGAAACGGCAAAAGAGCTTGTGCCTGGCTTGCGTGAGCAAGGTGCGGAAATCATCATTGCCATCACCCACCAGAGAGAGCCGAATGATAACAAGCTCGCGGAGAAGACACCAGAAGGCCTAATTGACATCATCTTGGGCGGGCATGATCATTTTTACAACCATAGCTTCATCAAAGGCACACATGTGCTTCGTTCTGGGTGCGACTTCAAGCAACTGTCGTACATTGAGGCACGGAGACGGCCAGACGGGACCAAGAAATGGGATTTCGAAATCATTCAACAAGACGTCGTTTCTGAGATTCCTGAGGACCCGTCGATGTGCAAACTTGTCGAGAGCCTAACGGCAAACCTCAAGACGAAATTGGAAAAGCCAATTGGATATACGGCCGCTCCATTAGACGCTCGTTTTACGACGGTGCGTCTCAAGGAGTCAAATCTAGGCAATTTCGTCTGCGATCTCATGAGATTCCATTGCCAAGCGGATTGCTGCATCATGGCTGCGGGAACGATTCGAGGCGACCAGATATATCCCCCGGGAGTCCTTCGTCTGCGAGACCTGCTGTATTGGTATGGCCCAGGTAACCTAACGGTCTTCATACACGCTTAACTAATGTTTTCAGCTTTCCCTTCGAGGATCCTGTCGTAGTAATTCAGGTTACCGGGCAAGCACTGCTCGATGCGCTGGAAAACTCCGTCAGCAAGTATCCTGCTTTAGAAGGTAACCTATCTCTAGCTAATGTTTATCGAGAAAGTATTCCTAATGCATGTTTCTTTTAGGGCGGTTCCCTCAAGTGTCCAACATCGAGTTCGAATTTGACCCTTCAAAGCCCGAAGGTTCACGGGTCACATACGCACTTATCGGCACAGAACCTATCGATCTCGAGAGGGAGTACGTCCTCGCTACTCGTGGGTATATGGCTCGTGGCAAAGGTAAAACCCGAACTTTGAAAAGCTCAACGACGAGTCGTCACGTGGATGCTAATCTTCCCGGCCCCTTCAGACGGATACGATTCCCTCCTTGTCCAGTCCGAAGGCGGCGTTGCCAAGGAGATCGTCAGCGAAGAGAACGGCGTTCTCATCAGCACCATCTTGCGCCAGTACTTCATGTCGCTCAAGGTGCTCGGCCGCTGGAAACGCTGGGGCCCCTCGCTGGGCCGACACTGGAGTTCGGTGCACAACGAGATCGAGCGGCGCTACTCGCTCAAGTCGCCGACCAGCCCGCTCGCCACCGCCGCTGTCGGCGACGCCTTCGCCGCGGCGGCCGCCCGCGCGACCGCTCCTCCGCCTTCGAACGGCAGGCCGCCGCTGCGGCACAGGCAGACGCGCCGCCCGTCACGTGCCCAGGAGCCTGTAAACCTGAGCGACTCCGAGGACGAGCGGCCGCCCGTCGAGCCTATCTCGACGGATGTGACCGCGCGCGAGAACGAGCTGGCTATTATGCGCAAGGTCATGCGCAAGTGGTGGCGGCTGGCGGGCCTCAAGGGGCATCCTGGCTTGTGCGACGAGCTCGGCGAGGGCGAATTTGTAGTCAATTGGACAAAGGCGGTGGCGCCGAGGCTGGAGGGTAGGATCAAGATCAAGGAGTAGTTTTGGACGTGCTCGTCTAGGAAAGAGCCTCTTGGCGTCTAGATATTCATGCTAGGCGATTTCGTCTTAGGGAGTTCTATGGTTAGAATCCAAGATGGTGGGAGTTGCTTTGGACACCAGGTAAGCCGGAAAAAGGTAAAAACTAGTCAAAGATGAGCCATGAGCATACGGATTCTATTTGCGTTCATAAAATACATTCTAGCATCTCATATCTACGCGTACAAACTATAAAATATCTTTGCTAGGTCCGGTCTATGTCTTAACACCAAGCGCCATGTACAAGAAAAGGGTATGTATGTATGCTTGAACGTGTTCTATGGTCTGTTCATAAGAAGACCACCCCTAATGGTTTGCCTGCCGGAACCAGCATCATAGACAACTTCCGGGATGGTCATCCGAGTCCTCCAGCTAGTCCTGTTCTTCTCAAATATTACGAAGTCGGCCGGTTCACCGACGTTCAAATCGAACGACGAGCACTCCAATCCAATGGAGCTCTTTGCTCTCGAAGACACGCACTCCTGCACACAGTTAACATCGAGTCCGGAGAACATCGAGTCCTTCAATATTAGGGCCGACTTACAAATAGGACTTCCGTGTCCCTCTTCGCCCCGGCCTGGTAAACGCCGACACCAAGACTCGCCACGCTGAGCGGGTCGCAGCTGCCCTGCGGCGTGAATGCGTTACCAACGTTGTTCACGGCAATCGCCGCATTCAAACCATGCCCTTCGACCATCTTGGGAATGGGCAGAGTTCCCCTGGCGCCGCACTCGGTCCGCATCATGAAGAGGTCCGAAGTCGGGAGGCCGACGAAAGATAGAGGCAGGTCGCCGATTTCCTCCTTCAACCGCCTCCATTCGTCAGGCTTGAACATGGACAGCCGCGTGCAGTGCCCGAGCGTGATCCCTTTGCCACCGCGCTCCACCCAGTGCCAGTACTTCAGTATGTCGATGACGTCCCATATCAGCGGCTCCTTGGTCTTGTCGAGGTTGTAGTCGAGATGGAGATCTAGATGCGTCTTGTGCGCAAGAGTCATGGTAGCCATCCAACGCACGTTCATGCGCATCTTGTACGGGTCCGATTCCACGTAAGGCGTGCTGCCCAACACGTCCACGCCTTCGCGCGCGGCGGCTTCGGCCATCAGCTTCCGGTTCTCGTCGCCGCCGTCGGCGCCCGAGAAAATGGGCAGCTGGGCGAAGGCGCAAATCTGCACGTCGCAGCGCTGCTCGAACTCCTTCTTGAGCTTGAGCCCGGCGTCGAGGCAGCGGAAGCGCACTTGGCCGTCGACCTCGACGAAGGCGCGCACGGCAGTCACGCCATGCTCGATGCTCTCCTCGAGTAGCTGGCGACCGCGGCGCAGCAGGTCCTCCTCCTCGAAGCGCGCCTTGGCCTTGGCCGTCAGGGCCATGGCCTCGGCGAAGTCGCCGCTCTCGATCTCTAGGTCCGCGTACTTGGGGTCTTGTAGCAGGAAGCACTTGTCGAGGTGGACGTGCGCATGGCATAGGCTGGGCGCCACCAGGCGCTCGAAGGCGTGCAGCACGCCCGGCAGGTGAGCGATGGTGGGCGCGGCCGCATCGTGCGGCTCGACGGACGCGATCCGCCCATTGACTATGGATATGTCCCATAGCGTCGAAGGGTCCCGTCGCGGTAGCCGCGCCGCCATGATGCGCCGCAAGGGATCGCCGCCCACCACGTCGGCGTAACTGGGCGGTGGCTGCCGGTGCCGCAGCATTCCCGCCGCCTGCTTGAACACGTCCTGGCCGAACTGGATCCTGGCCATTTCCGAGTCCAGGTCGACGCCGTGGCTGGCCATGTATTCGCGGGCCATGATTTGCTGTCGTCCGCTTTCCGGGCGAAAGTCGCTATTCGGGGGGCTCGCTCTTGCTCCCGGCAGCAAGCGTCGGCTCGCTCGAGCTGGAAGAAGCTCGAGAAGGAATGGAAAGAACAGAAAGGAAAGGAAAAGAAAGGAAAAGGGAAAGAAAGCCACGCGCAGCAGCGCGAACGAAAGACGCAGACCCAGCGGAGAAAAGAAGAGGGAGAGGAAAAATTGTTCGGCCCACTGGCTTTGATATCGATTGGGTTGCAGGGTGCCGGCCTGCGGGGTGCCGTCCGTGGGGGGCAGTTTCTGGTCAGAGCACGAGTGTATCAGATGTGAGGCCAAAACGGCGGCATCAGACGCCACGCCCGCAAACCATGGCCCACAGCGCTACAGGGGTGCCACGTTTCGCTCTCGAGGCTCCCAATGGCGCACCGGGGCGCGGGAGCTGGTTGGTGGCTCTGGGAGTAGTGGCGCCGCTGTGAATGTGATGGTGGAGCCCAAGGGGTGATGTGACTGCCGGCCTGAGGACGGCAAAGAGGTGTTAGATGGGCGCTTGGTAGCACCCGGGTAGCTGCGGAGAGAGCGCTTCTAGGCGCATTAGAGGGTGCTTCGCTAGAACTGCAATTACGAGATGGGAAAATTGTGAATATTATAGTAGAGATCAGCAATGCGGCAGAAGTCGCGGGTCTATGTAGAGGCAATAGGTGGGATGGAGACGAGGGTATTGCCGGGAGCACTGGTGATGCAGCAATGCTGCGGGAATGGATGATGCAGCGAAATGGCAGGTCCGCGTAGCAGCGAAATCTTGGCGGCGTGCCGATCGCGTCTTCGTCCCTTCCGGAGTCGCACACCTTTCACCGCGGAGCGCTCCGTCAGGGATACGGATGTCGGCAACCTTGGGAGTCCGTTTTGGAGGTGCATGTCGTAGCCAGGACCGTCAACTGTACCGTATAGGCGCGTTGTCACTTATGCGTGACACCCGCAAGGCATGATCGATGTGAGAGTGAACTGTGATGGCGGCGGGCCGACGACGATTTGGATGGGTCGGCAACCGTCGCTAAGTGGGCGGTACCTTCCTGGAAATCCCTTAGTGCGGCTCCCATTTAGGGGAAGACGCCGTCATACGTGCGTACGTAGCAGAGACCTTTGTATGGTTTGCATCTCAAGATGCGCGGAACATGCAGCACAACAGGCAGATGTCGAGCTCGCGACTGAATTTTTGCGAGGTTCCCTGAGTTGAGGGGAGATGAGGGCGCAGGCGCCGCGAAGGCGAGCACGGGATTAGTGGTGGACGGGCAGACGAGTGACACCGCCGCGGCGACGGGCGCCCACATGCAACTGCTACTCCAGGCCGGCGGACTCGAGAGACCCCAACACCGCGCACCGCGCAGGGCGCACGATGCGTCGCGGCCCGCGGCAGGGCGCGGAACGGCCCACCGAGGGCGCGGGCAGCAATAGAAGAGGCGCCCGTCAGCCCCGCATTCGGCTAGGGCGCGAGGGAAAGGAGGTTGGGTTTGTGCTGCCAGCGCCGGCCAGCGCAGGGCCGCTGGAGCCCGGGGGCCCATTGGCGGGCGGGGGCAGCGCTGCGGCGCGTCCCTCTTCTCTCTCTCCTCTCCGGCGCCTCCCCCGTGACTGCCAGAAGGGCACGCGTCGACGACGCGCTCCTTCCCATCCGCCGCCATCGTCCATCGCAGCTGCCTCACGCCCGCACAGCGCCCGCGCGACCCAGCCATGCAAGGCCCGTACCGGAACTACCCGCAGCCCATGCAGCGGTCGCCGCACAACGCCCAAGCCCGGCGCGGCCCAGGTACCTGCACCCTCTTCATCCGCGCCGTCACCGTCACCACCACCGTCACCGCCACCTCGCTTTTCTCCTCCTCCCCCCTTCCCCCTCCGCGCTCGCAGCCCAGCACCTGCCATGATACGCCGCGCTGACATAGACACCACCTTCCGCCGCGCAGGCCCCATCATGGCCAACGCCCACCCCCACGCCCCGCCGCCCATGTCCCAGCAGCAGCTGGCCCAGACCCAGGCCATGGAGCAGCAGCGCCGCGAGCAAGCCCGCCGCCGCGCGCACAAGCCCACCGACAAGAACATCCCCGAGGGCGTCGAGCAGCTGGCCCTGGGCGACGGCGTGAACCGCTACCGCGCCCTCCGCGACCTCGAGCGCCGCCTCGACGCCGTCATGATGCGCAAGCGCATGGACATCCAGGAGTCCACCAACCGCTCCATGAAGCGCACCCGCACCCTTCGCATCTGGATCTCCAACTCGGTCGACAACCAGCCGTGGCAGCAGGGCGCCATCGAGCCCGAGTCCTTCGTCGATTTCGGCACCGACTCCCAGGGCACCTTCCGCGTCAAGATCGAGGGCCGCCTGTTGGAGGACGACGAGGACCGCGCCGACGGCGTCTCGGAGTCTAAGGGTGCAGGCGACGGCGACGAAAGAGATGCAGGTGCCATGGATCAGGATCCGGATCCGAACAAAACGACGCCCACCAAGCAGCCACTCGCGGGATCGGCCGGCCTGGCGCCGCAACGGTTCAAACTCTCGCACTTTTTCAAGGCCATCACGGTCGAGTTTGACAAGTCTAAGATATTACAAATCGAGGGCATCGCTCCCGTGGAATGGAAGAAGCCTGAAGCGAAGCCGAACCAGCCACAACCTAGCAAGGCCAAGGACGCCGACTTTGACTGTCTCGAGTTCGAGCGGAAAGGCGACGAGAATATCAACATTGTCATAAACCTCACGCGCGACGAGAACCCCGAGCGCTATCGACTAAACAAGCCCCTCGCGGACATCGTAGATAAGGATGAAGACGACCGTGCCGGCATCATGCACGCCATCATGGAGTACGTCAAGGCCAACAATCTAAGCGAGGAGAAAGATTTCCGCAAGGTTACTTGCGATGATGCTCTCAAGAAGGTATGCGAAACGAGCGCCCACAAAGCCTTTTATTTTTTTTTTTTCTCTTTTGCCCTGGTACGCAACTGCTAACTGCTGGCAAAGGTCTTCGGCCGCGACATCGTCCACTTCCCGGAGATCCCTGACCTCATCCAGCAGCACGTCACGCCGCTGCCCCCGCTCCAGCTCCCCTATACTATCCGTGTCGACCGTGACTACACCGACAACCCGGTCCCGACCGTCTACGACATCCCCGTCGCCTGCGACGACCCGCCGCGCAATACGATGCTGGCACTCGCGCGCGACACAGGCCCAAACCACCTCAACGCGCTGCGCCAGGTCGCCGCCCTCGACGACTCGCTCGCCCTCGTCATCCAAGCCATGGCCAACGGCAAGGCCAAGCACGACTTCTTCTCCTCCATGGCCGACGACCCCGTCCGCTTCCTCCAACGTTGGCTCGCCAGCCAGCGCCGCGACGCCGACGTCATCCTCGGCGACCCCGTCGAAGGCGCCGCGCAGACGGAGGAGTGGCGTATAGGTGGCAAGGAAAGTGTTTGGAGCACCGATGGGGCTAGGGAGAGCGTTGGGCTTTGGCTTGCGAGGATGAAGTGAGCGCAAGTTGGGCTGTTGCTTGTTTTTTACGCCTTTCATGTCGCTGACACGAATAGCGCGGACAAATTATTTTCATATTAGGACCCATTCTCGTCCAAGGTGAGGATATAGGCGTTGGGAGGTGGAGTAATGAATGAGGATAGTGATATCATTGGCTGCAATAGGAACTTGTCCTAGCTCGAAGGTTTAGGTGGAGGGAATAAGTACCACGGCGCGATACTCACTCTACACGACACTAAAAATTAAATGATTCTAAGGATTACCAGGGATGCTTTTCAACGTGGGAGCAAATACTCTCGTCCTGAATATATTTCGTGGTGATCTGAAACTTGGCAATTAGGTTGTAATGACGCCACCAAGACAGGCGGGATTAGTTCGTGATATATGCATAGCCATCCTCGTGAAATTGTGAGTATATTAAAAGGCATAAAATAGCAGAAGTAACTCATACAAAAAAACAAAACAATAAGTTCGGATACCGGGAATCGAACCCGGAGCCTGGCGGTGCTAGTCATGGACGTCCATGAAAGCGCCAAATGTTAGCCGTTACACCATATCCGATGGAATTTCTGCAATTTTGTGAGCAAAATAGTATATACATATATATACAAGCCTAGCCCAAGCAGCAGCTTCCTCATTCAACATCAACCCCTGTCAATTTTGCGGCCTCTAGAAGGCATAGGATTTTCGTCGACGGCACGCAAATGACCATTTCTCCAGATTACACGGCACATTCTAGGAAGAGCATGTTCTCTATTTTAACTACTATCAATGTACACAAAAATGTAATAGCGGTAGTATACACATGATAAATTGCTAGCAACCTTTTTAATCCAAAACGAAATTATGAGGCAGTCATCTTTAGCTGCCGCAGAGATCGCGTCGAAAAGTCGTACTCCGCGTATATGGGCCCTATCGCAGAGCTTTAATTTCAAATCTGAATTCAAGCCAATAGAAATATCACAATGATATTTGCAAGGTAACTTAGGACTTGCGCGCTCCATATCCCTACACCTCTTTTCTTCTACATCACGAGCGCTCCATTTCCCTATGCCTCCTCTTCTTCAGCATCACCACCATAGTCAAAATCCCGACCACCTCATCGATTTCCTCCGTGTCCAGAACCAGCGCGCCGCCCGTCTGCCAGCTCCAGCTTTGCCAGAACCTCCCAACCTCCTTTTGCTGGCCGCCATAATTCCTATCCAACCTGAAGCGATTGCCTTTCCAGATCGCCTCAACACACCACTGGTACGGGCAGCTGTCGACCACAAACGCTTCGTTTTGGCGCCATATGCTGGTCGGCGTCATGATGATTTGGTGCGAGCAGTGTTCCGACTCGGGAGGGAACTGCAACTTTGTCGAACTCGTCGACCACAATCCAAATTGCCAATCGGCTACCTGTTCGTCTGACGCGTTGCGCATAAGCACGTGCATGCCGGTGAAGTTTGTCTTCACAAAGGTGTAACATGGCGGGCGATGCTTCCCCTCGCGCTGGACAACGTCCTTAATCGCGTCAATGTATTGTTGGGTAGGTTGATCGGACTCGTCAACTGCGTAAGGAATTTCAATATCTTTGGTCAAATCAAGAACTTTGACCCCGGAGCTGAAAGAGTTGTGGGGAACAATCCAGAAAATCTTGGTGGGACGAAAAGGAGTGGACGAGGCTGGCAGGTCTGATGCTTTGTCTTCCTCTACCATTGTGATATGGAGAGTGTAGTTAGGTGGGATGGATTGAAAATAGTACTGATCTCACGTTGAGTTTATTTTTTGTTATGATAAAGGTCGTCTAGAATCACGGGTCGTGATTGTATTTATGGTTGATACCAAGCCTGATCGCTTCGGATTCAAGAATATCAAATACGACAATGCTTTGCTGTTTCAGGCTTATGTGGCTGTGCAACGTCGGATTCTCGACAACGGCCAAAGGGCCGACCAATCGCATCATGTTTTTACGGCCGTAGACGCGAGAAACATTGGTGCTCCTTTTTCGTCTTGGCCTCTTTTTCTTTTCGGTCTCTCGTTTAAAGTTACCGATCATGCATACGCTTGCTTATCACGCACGTCTTACGATTAGGTGTCAATATCAGCTTCTATTTTTCGTTCCAGTGCCCATTCTGCCGAAAACCTGCTCCATAGAGGAATGCTTCAGCAGAGGTACCCCGTCAGTTTAATAATTAGACAGTTGTGTTGAAGACGTCTTCCTCTTCCTTAACCGTCTCTCCCGGCTGCACCTCCTTAGTTGTGTCCGCCTCATGCTGCAGCTGCGCCTCTTCTTCGGTTTCAAGTCGCTCAATATCGCTCTCTGGTTTAAGAGTTGGCGCAACGCCAATGGCTTTCTCGGCTTCTGCTATAACTTCCTGCTCGGCTTGCTGGCGAGGCTTGGAATAACCATTTTCGGTGTCAAATCCGTCCATAAATTCGTCCTCCTGACTAGTCCGTGCGAGTCCACTTCCTTTTCTAGTTTCAGGATCTTGGCCAGCCGCCAATGTGCCTGGCTCTTGAATTACTCCATTCTCATTTGCAGCCTCCGAAAACGTGGCCTCATCGCGTCTCGGACCCTTGTATTGAAGCTCGGTCTGGTCGTTGAACAGACGCAGCAGCATTGCCCTAAAAGATGAAATATTAGTAGACATAGGGAAGACATAAAGGAGCATATGACTTACCTCCGCTCTTCCTTTGGCAGCATTAAATTGACAGACGAGATGCTTTTCCAGAGCGGGAGGACTAGGCGCTCTTTGAAGCCATCCTCGGCGTCACTCGTATCCACCCTAAGGACGCAGCATCCCATTGCTATGTCCCGAACTCTCTCACCGATTTCGCCCAACTCCTTCCACCCGTCGTTCGCCACACGAGGAAACATTTCAATCAACAATTTCCGCAAGGTTTCTCTCTTGTGCATGTACACCACCCTATCGTCCCCGACCCAGTGCTGCACCACCGGCAAGCCCTCAGTTTGGATCCGCCACCTGCAAATGTCGCGCCCCTGTGCATCCTGCTTCATAAACATCTTAACCCCACAGTGCACAAACTTGATACCCTTGCCTTCGTTGAGAGTCAGGATGCGCTTTGCCAACTCCGAGGTGTAGTAAATAGCCTTCACAGGCTCACCCATCTCGTTCCGAACCATAAAGCGGTCACGCGGGAACCGCTCGGACAACTCGTAAAAATCGTAGATGCGGAGAAGTTCTGGATGTGAAGGGTCGAGATACTTGAAAGCTTCTTCGTGTACATTGCCACCTCTCTTGCCTACCTTATCGTATGACACGGGCGCGGATGGGGGAGGGGTATAATCGTACGTGTCTACGTCGTTGCGGGTACGCTTAGGTGAACGACCCCCGTCGAAGGGTGAGTCGTCCAACGGTCGTTTAGGAGGTGAACTAGGACGATCTTGACGTTGAGTTGCAGGCGCATTACCATCATCCATATGATTGGCCGGGTCTACTTGTGGAGGAGCAATAGCGTCAAGTGTTTTCAACTTCTCCACGGCTGAACCGTTGTTGTTCTGAGGCTCGGTCTTGGATTCGATCTCGTTGATAACATCGACAATAGAGGTCTGGTCGACTTTCTTAGGCTCGCTCTCCTTAGGTTCGCTCTCTTCTTTAGGTGAGATCTCCTTCTTGGGCTCGCTCTCGTTGCGCGCTTTGATCTCAGTCTTTTTCTCCAGCACAGTTATGAAGAAGCCTCCCGTGTCTTGAAGGTGAGGATAAATACGCCAGCACCTCTCAAGAGGTATCCTCTCTTGGTCGGATGGCGTAGGAGGAAACATGCTCTCTGCGAGTCGGGCTGTAGAATCATTATCATCTTCTCCCAAAGATACTCTATATTCCTCGACCTCTGCCCAGGAATCGAACATCTGCGCAGCCTTATCCATCACTCTCCACGACGTCATTCCCGGCCTGCGTTTCAGACCCGGCAGCATGTCGCTACAATCGACAACGTCCACATTGGCCATGCCTCCGCATCTCTCAATTGCGCTTGCTACTACGGCCTCGTTTTCGACAGGGTTCATCGAGCAAGTAGAATAAACTACTCTACCACCTACTTTTAGCATTTGTAGTGCGCGTACAAGAATCCTTTGCTGGGTTATGTGCAATCCTAGACTGTTACCAGGAAGCCAATCCTTCCAGATAGCGATATTCTTACGCGTTGTGCCATCGCCAGAGCAAGGCACGTCAGCTAAAATACGGTCGAACTTCAGATACCTCGTCTTCCCTCCCTCTGCAAATATGCGAACGGATGGGAAGAACGTTGCATTGTGGTTGGTAACAATCAGGTTGGGAGAATTGAGTCTCTTGACTTGATGGATCAACATTTGGGCACGGCGATAGTCCATGTCGTTTGCGATGAGCAAGCCGGTCGAGCGTCCGTCATCGGACCAATCATTCTCAGCCTCTGCAACTTGCTTTTCAAGATCCGTCTCCATACCATCCGGACTAAGCTCGCGGCCGCGCTCTTTCGCTAGGTCCCTCACGACCTTCCGGACCCGTGCTTCCTCTCCACCGTGAACTGCTTCGATGAGCTGCGCAGACTTGCTTCCCGGGGCGGCGCAGAGGTCCAAGACAGTCATGCCAGGGCGCACGTCCAAGAGCAATGGCGGAATCATGCTGACAACCTCCTGCCTACTGATGTTGCCGACACTGGTCTCCGAGACGAGGAACTTCTGAAACGATGCGAAGGGTTTGCACTTGCGGATAACATTTTTGGTTGTGGTCATGGACCAGGCAAGCTTATCAGGAAACCACGAGACGGGCTCAGGTGGGTCTACGGGTTCGCCGTTGAAGGTAACTGATGTTATCTCAGGGATGTAATGATCAATGAGACGTTGCTGGACCGTGAGAGCGTGCCTACAATGCATGAGAGTCATGTCAGTCACGGAACTACTCGGGCTGGGGTTGGGATCCGGCGTACCCTCTAGACCCTGTGAAACGGAAGCTGATAGGAAGTTCCCTGCGGAGAGCAGCCCAGAACTCGCCGCGCTCGCTATCCTCAATAATTCCCAATTCGTTGTAATACGACTCGTAGCGCTCATTGTGCTTGTCGATAGCGCTATAATCGGTGCGCGAGCCCGGCTGGAAGTGGCCACGACCACCGCCGCGGCCTCCTCTCTGCAATGGAGTCAGTGTCATTTTTTGAAAGCCAGAGCAAGAAACAAGTGGGTGCATACGCCGCGCCCTCGTCCCCGACCCATTCTTCTGATAGCCGTATGGAAGCTTTGGGAAGAAGTAGTCGATGTGTGCACAAGCGTTGGTGTCGTGGTTAGGGTCCTAAGACCAATGACGAAGTTCATGCGATGCCGCTGGGGGATCGCGGGGACGGGGAACACACCTCGCGGCGAAAAAAGCTGAATTGACAGGATGCTGTGGCTGGTGCACCTGCTTGAGCTCTGGCCTTACGTAATACTGCGGTAAGCGAACGCACCCACTCCTAAACCCTAAATTTCGCCCGCGGAAGCCACCACCCGACAATCCTCCCCTCCACTACCCTCATTATTCGCCCGCGCTACTGTCAATCAAGGTACGTCTGGAACATGATTAATTCAATTGGGACATTCCCTCCACAGCTGCGAGTGTTTCTGCGCAGTAGCGCTACACATTTCCGATATATGCTCCCACTCGCGTCTCGCATCACTTGCCCATCGTGATACCTGTTGAAGCTAACAAGCAGCACCCGGCACACAGATGGGCGCCCTCAAGTACGTCGAGGAGCTGCAGAAGAAGAAGCAGTCCGACGTGCTGCGCTTCCTGCTGCGCGTTCGCTGCTGGGAGGTATGAATTTTTCCTGTCTCGGCCACGAGGGAAAAAATTCCCTCCACCGCGATGTCACTTGTTGAACTTAGCTGAGAGTGCATCGCAACACAACAGCTCCGCCAGCTCAATGTCATCCACCGCGCTTCGCGGCCGTCTCGCCCGGACAAGGCTCGTCGTCTTGGATACAAGGCCAAGCAGGGTTATGTTATCTACCGTGTCCGCGTCCGTCGCGGTGGCCGCAAGAAGCCGGTGCCGAAGGGCGCCACCTATGGTACGTATTATGATTTTGGCTCCGAATGACGGGTCAGGCGGCATGTTAGATGGCTAACGGGGTGTCTCTTGATCGGCCTCAACAGGCAAGCCGACCAACCAGGGTGTGAACCAACTCAAGTACCAGCGTTCGCTGCGTAGCACCGCCGAAGAGCGTGTCGGCCGCCGCTGCCCTAACCTTCGCGTACTCAATTCGTACTGGATCAACCAGGATTCAACCTACAAGTACTACGAGGTTATCCTCGTTGATCCTCAACACAAGGCCATCCGCCGGGACCCCCGCATCAATTGGATCTGCAAGCCGGTCCACAAGGTACGGCCCTTGAACGATCAGTATCTCGCCGAGGTCGATGATTCTAACGACGTTCATTCCTGCAGCATCGCGAGGCGCGTGGCCTTACCGCTACTGGCAAGAAGTCTCGTGGTCTGGGCAAGGGCCATCGCTTCAACAAGACGACGGCTGGTCGCCGCAAGACCTGGAAGCGGAACAACACCCTCTCTCTCTGGCGCTACCGGTAAATGTCAGGGCGTACATAGATCAGTGGGTACTTCTGACGCTGGAAACGACCGGGTGTTTTATGTGGAGGTGGTGCGGTGTGGAACAGACTTTGGTAGGAATAAGAGCTCATCTAGGGCTCAAAATGCAGAGGTTCTCACTCAAAATTCAAGTTCAGGATTTCAAAATCATGAAGCCTTAGCCATAGCCTGTTTAATTACCGCGGTGTGATTGTGTTGCCATACTTGGAAGAAAACATAAACGCTTTCATAAGCTGTTCTTTGACCGCGGTAAATTTGACCTTTGTGTGTTGTTAGGCTATTCTGTAACATCGCAAACCAAACTACTTATGCACAAGTTTAAGAACGGTTCTTCCAAAACGAATTCGAACTAAAAATAATAGTAGCCGAGGAAAATAAAATGCTTACTTCTTTTAGGAGCATGTTGCTTAAAGCAGTAATACCGATCTACAAGCCCAAACCCCAAAATGTGCAATCCTGTGAAGGTTAAGCAAACGCCTGTTCTGATTCCTGAAACGCCGCCCTCAATTCCCAGTCTTACAAACCCATAAAGTCGCCTAAGAATTCTCACCTGCCGTTATTCTCGTTGCTCTCCTCCTCTTGGTCCACATTTTCGTCCTCAAACCCTTCTGTTATCGTCATCGTCCTCTCTTCCCCCCACTTGCCCCACCGGTCCGCGAAGACAGCATCCTCGCACCCATCGCAGACCTCGTTCCAAGCCAACCACTCGCCGCGGTCTGTCCAGACGCCGCCCTTCCCGCCGCGCATGTCCCACCACGACTCGCCGCCTACAGCCGCGTCGTGCGCGGCGAGCGGCCCCTGGGGCGTGCGTAGGTAGCGTCTTAGCAGCGCACGTGCGTGCGGCGCGAACCACATCTGGGGCCAGAGGTCGCCGCCGGCGCGCTGGAGGCGAGAGGGGGGCCCGGAGCCGTCGTCGGGCCCGCCGAGCGTCTGGTAGAAGGCGGCGCCGAGATGGAGCACGGCGGGCACGGCGGGCAGGTACGGGTTCACGCCCAGGGGCACCTCGGACCACGTCGTGCCGGGCGATGGCAGCGCGTCGAGCTCGGCGTCGAACTGGAGCGTCTCGATCAGGGAGTCCGGCGCTGAGGCAGGCGGCGTGGCGTCTCGCGCGGAGGACGACCGGTCGGATTGCGGGTGGCCGGTGGGGAGGGCGCCGACGTCTGGGAAGGGCTGCGGGCGGAGGGCGAAGGGGAGTTCGGCGCCGAGGAGCGCGGGAGGGAGCGTGAGGGGGCCGGCGGGGTGTGGCGTGGAGTTCCCGATTTGGGCGAGGAGATCGGCGTCGTTGAAACGTGGAAAGGTGAGTTCGGCGATGTTAGATCTAGAGGCTTGCGGAGAGGTCGTCATAAAGAGGTTCGAGGTGTAGTCGAGCCCGATGGAGAACTCGTGCCGGATACCGTCCGTGGCATTGAAACCAGAGTTGGCGAGAACAGTGATGGGCGGCGGGTACATGGCCCGCCAGAGGCGCGAGAACCAGCTGGATTCCACCTTAAGCTCGTCGAGGTAGAAGGAACGTGCCGCTTCTTGCTCCCCATAGAGCGTGGATAGCACGTGCTGCGCGCCAGCTTCTTCTAGTTTGGGGTCTGACTGCGCGCGATTGAGTGCCGCACGGTACAGCTCGCGCAAGTCGCGGACGGGGCCCATTATGGTGCCAGCATCTAGGTACTTCGCGCGTCGAAAGGCGCCGGATACGCCCAAGTCTGTGCGGTCACCATATACGTCTGTGGGGAGGGGTGAGTCCGGAACGGCAGCACAGGCTAGCTCATCCTGGTGGTTGGGGTAGCAATTCTTGTTCGCGCCGAAGACAATACTCTGAGAGAAGGCCGGTTGTGGCACCGCGGACTCTGACACCAACGGAGATTCTGCGGGAGGGCCACTTCTCGAGGGTTGAGGTGGAGGGACGACGCCGTAGTCCTCGACTAGCTTGGCATTGGCGTCGCGCAACATCGAGTGGTACCGCCGAATGAAGACGTCGGCGGGCAGCTGGAACCGGACATCGTACGCGTCCACGATCAGGACCAGGTCGTCGTCCGAAACCTTCCTCGGGTCGCTCAAGTAGTCCACCACTCCGCCGAGCTTGGCGATCTGACTGATCCGCGGATTGTCAAACGTCTGGTTCCAGTTCAGTAGAGTCGGCGGAGGGAAGTTCAGTAGGAAGGACGACAGGATCGTCTTGCAGAAGTTCTCGTTCCCTTCCTGCACCGGGACCAAGAGATGGAAGGACGGGTTGCCCTTGGACAGCCCACTAGGGACCGTGGTGGAGTTGCCGAGGCCCAGTGTTACGTTGGTGGGCGTCAGAACCGGCGGGTCTGTCACCGAAGCGCTTGGGAAGAAGTCGGCCGACCAGAGCTTGGCGAATCCCGTCGACGAGAACGAGCCCTAGCAAGCCGTTTAGTTCTAGCCGTGTAACCGAACACTGAGCGTGTCCTGTTCAGTGTGGCACGCACCTGTCTTCCTGTGTTGGCTAAGCACAGCAGCACCAAGATTAGGGTGCCGGCAGCCGCCATCGTTCGCCCTCGTCTCGACCGCAGGAATAGCAGCAGCGCGTTTCCGTAGTCGGCCGCTATCTGTTTGGGCGAGGCCGGCCCATCGAGGGGAACGTAAGGAGCCATTTCCGGGAGCGGTGCCAAGCAAGTCCCGCCTTTGCCGGGCGGAACCGCGACAAAAGCCTTGGAGACCTGATGATTGCTGCGGAAAGCGCGCGTTGGTTGATAGAGCAGCTGGTGAATTAAGGAGAGTATATGTCGTAAAGAGCGTAGGGACAGGCGGGGTCCAAAGGCGAGGCGTCGGAGGGCTCAAGGAAGTCGAGACATCAGGACACGAGACGGCCCAGGGCTGGCAGAGAGCTTTTAGTGTTCGGCTCGTCGCCTGCAGGTGAGAGCGCCAGCCGTGTGCTACTGAACACGAATTTTGTCTATCGGTTGCTTCGGTGGCGGGGAAGGCCCCCAACGCAGACGTCGGACAGGTAGGCGCGCGGGGAGGCACTCCTAAGGTGCCAACGGAGGCAAGGACCCGGACAGCTCGGCGGCTACTTGCTGAGGAAGACAGCCTCGCGGCGAGGACACGATGGAGGCACCAGCGGGCAGCGACGCCGCGATGGGGAGAATGCGAAGATGGATCAGTGTTGCCCCCCTTTGAGGGTCGCGGCCCCAGGCTTCCAGGCGGAGAAGAGTACCTCGGGCGGCCAGAACGAAACACGTCCGCAAGCGCGACCACTGGGGCAAGACGGCGCATTTTCTAGAGCCCTCGAAGCGGCATGACGGGACACGTACGAGGGACCCACCGTGGCTTGCGATGCGGCAGCAACAGGGCGTCGAGCGGCGTCGCCCCCAAAGGAACAGAACCCGCGTCCCGCCCGCGGTAATTTTTTGCAGTTCTGTCGCAGCTGCGCTTGGCCTCTTGCGGCCACGTCCAAGCGTCCGGGGCGGCTTCCGCTGTGCGTCAAACGGGCCAACCCCTTTGAACGCGCAAGCTCGTTTTTCGGGCCTGTTGCACCTCCCGGCCGCCTAGGGGGACTAGCCCAAAAGCGGCGGATATGAATAGCCTCCACGCTCCGCAACCTCCAATCCTTCACGTGCGCACGTCGCGGACGTTGTGCTGCTATTCTAGTAAGGCGCCCTCCAAGACGCTCCCGGGTTCTGCGCCGACCGTTGGCCAGTTCGAATTGATCCCCGAGCGCAGAACCTGGGTGGTAATGCACGAAGCCCGCCCGTTTTCGATATGATATCCCCATTCTTGCCCCGAGCGCAGGATGGCTCGGGTTGTAAACGGGGCTGTCCCGGGACCGTGTTCGCGCTAAATATAGCGACAAGATGATGCGATCACATCCGCATCCACCGCCGTTGCGCTATTCCATATGGACGGATTAGCCTGTTCATCCTTCCAGCTTGCTTCTACCTAAGGTACAAGCTTCTTGTCGCCTGCGCATTCCGGCAGAATTGTTTTCATGTCTGTTATTCTTACATACTGCGCCGGACTGTGACTGCGCTGTCGCAGAATGTGCATCGCGGGCGCTAAAACAGGATCGACCGGGGACCTTGTCCGCAAGGCGAGCAGCGTGCTGAGGTGCGCGATTTGGGAATCGATCGACGGCGCACGGCTGGTTTGCGAGTACACAACCCTCCTGAAGTCTCAGCACTTTTCTCCGGCAACATTCTAGCACGAAATATAAATATTTGCCCGCAGCCAGGCGCTGCCATCCGGCAGCACCTCCGAGCCCAGTTCGCCCCGAGGTTCTACCACCGTCTATGAACCTCACCCTCTTCCTTCCCTTTGACATATAAATCTGAAACCTGCCACCCAGAAACCATCTTCGCAGATACCCACGTGTGGTTCTCTACCCCATGTATTACTCGTTGCTCGTCCGTAACAATATGCCATCCCATTTGAGCGGTCCAATCCAGTCTACCGGCCCGCCATGCAGTATTACTCAAAGCCGGTCGAAACACTGCGCCAATAGCTACCTATAACGAACACATTTTGCTCCTCCTGATTTGCGGCCTTTGCGCCTGAACCCCATGCTAAAGCCGCAAAACAATAGGAAACAGTACAAAAAACGCAGACAGAGGGAATACGAACGGGGTATAATGTACATCGAAGTAAAGAAAAAAATTTCAAAGAGAAAGAAGGGGAAAAGACAAAGACGCAAGGTATCTTGCTTGAGAAGGAAGCGCCGCTCCTTAGAGAGCAGAAACCAGAGCCATAAACTTGCTATGCGGCACAGTCCCGCCTGGCAGCACCTAGCTGGATTTCGCCCTTGATCGCGCCGCATCCTTCCATGAGACGGATGTAGCGGCAAAGTTAACCGCCAGCTTCCTTTCGGCCGTTCCGTACTTCCTCCCGCCTGAAACTTGCCCAACATGATAGTATCCTTACACAGCTTCCGCAATCGACACACCGTCAATCCTCAACTCTTGAGAACACAACCATCTTCCTCCCAGAATTACCGTACCACAAGCAACCCTTTCCATATTAATGCATGAAAACCCCACAGCAAAACTGCAAACAGTATTCAGATACAACGGCCACCATCCCATCTATACCGCAGGCAGCCCTCCTTTCCTCATCCTCTCTCTCACCTGTCCAAACTTCTTCAACGCCTCCGCATGCATCTCAGATGCGACGTTCCAGTGAACCCTCACCATCTCGTCGCGGCGCATGTTCCTCATCACAGCAGAGAATCCAACTCCGCTTGTCGTCTCTCCAACCGCAGCCAGGCACGCGCCACGTGAGTTACCGGCCGCTGCACCAAAGAGCTTGTCATCATCGGTCACCCGTGCAGCGAAGTGAGTCACGATCTTGGCGTTAAACTCGTGCCACTTGGTGGCGTAGAGCTGGAAGCGGGCCAGGTATTGCTGCCAGTTTTGCTGAGAGAGGCGGGAGGGCGGCGAGGGGGCTTTGGGCGGCGAGGGCAACTTCTGGCGCTCTTCGGTGAGGTCATCATCGTCTTCGGTCGCTCCAGCGGAAACGCCGTTGGTGGTGGCCGTTCCGGCTCGCGACTCAAAGGGCAGAGTAGAATCCAGGTCTCGCATATCTTTCAAACCCTCGCGAGAGGGGGCAAAGGGCGCGACGTTGCTCAGATCATTAAGCCCAGTGAACTGACCGCCGGACGCCTCACGCTGGTCACCCGCGCCCGACGGCACAGCAGGAGCTGCTCCCGTCGAACCACGCGGCTCCGGTTGTTGCGCTCCACGGCTGGACTGCGATGCTTTTTTAGCTGCATCGCGCCACTCCGGACGGCCCGTCGGGGCGCTAACATTGCGGGGCCCTTTCTTAGGTCCGTTTTCGGTTGTCGGCTTCGCTCCTGCCGTTGTAGCTGCTGGAATGTCCGTGTCGATATCCATACGGTTGCTATCCTCACTAGTGGGGCTGTCGCCGGGAAGGTCGGACTCGTCCACGTCTTCGGTCACAGTAGCAGGTTTTGGCATCGTCGTAGGCTTTGGGGCACTGCGAGATGTAGCCCGACCCTTTGAAGTGGGGCGCTTGACTGGCGACGGTGGCTTGTCCGATGGATTATACAGGAACGACGACTCCTTCAATTTCTCGGCCCACTCCGAAGCATCAAAGCCTTGTGGAGGGGGAGGCGGCGGCGGAGCTGTGGATCTACTGTCAACCAATTGCACTCCGAATTTGTAGCGGAGTTTGACGGTGATCTTACCGTTCGACGAACCGCCGGCTGAGGTTGCTTGCGTGCCAAAGTCGTTCGAAGTTTGCTGTGGCGAATTGACATTGTTTGTGCTAGCATTAGCCGATGTCGGGGTAGACACTGTAGCTCCGCCCTGCGCTCGACCTCTAACAGGTGAAACGCGGGCGCGTGGGCCGTTTCTTGACGCTGGCGACTCGCCAGCAAAATAGCCAGAGCTACCATTGAAGACACCATTCCACTCGTTGGGCGAGAATTTCATACTGATGCTCTCCTCGCTCTTGCTCTTCATATCGGGACGGTGTGGGCCAGCGGAGGGGCCGTGATTTAGAGGCATAGTAAAACTGATGTTCGGAGTTTCATTAGCGCTATCTGTCTTCTCTGCCGTCGAAAATAAGGAAGGGCGGAGATGTTTTCCTGGCTGGAGACCATGTTGGATAGGCTCCTTTCTAGGAAGCAACCCCGCAGTAGTAGCGAGAGGATCCTTCAGAGCTGGAGCTTGAGAGGTGTCTTCCTCTGTGTCGATTGGAATGCCTGGTGTAGGTGGTTTCACTGTAGCTGGATACGCCCAGTCGGGAAGTCGTTTCTTGCCGTCGGAACGGCGACGAGACTTGTCCACCCAATCTCGGGACCACTTGAAACGGGGAATAGAAGACGATGAAAAGTTTCTGCCATACATGGTTGAGTGGCGTTGCTGTTGCGATGTGCCATCTTGCTGCTGCGAGCGTTTCTGATCAGCTGCAGCCTGGAATACGTTCTCCTGACGTTGGTCGTTCTTTGACGCCCTGCCATTGGCCCAAGATGGGGATGGCTGGGCCTTCGGTCTAGCTTTGATATCATGCGGGACTTTTGGCCCATTTGCTCCTGCTCTGCGCGATGGAGGTGAATCCTCCTCTTCGTCGCTGTCGCTATAATCCAGATTGAAAGGCCGACTTGCATTTCCTCCTCGGTTCGTAGGCCTAGGCGCAGTGCGGGAACCGCCGATATTCGGTTGATCCGCGGGAGAGTACATCCTCGAGGGTGGGCTCATACTCCTATGACGGCCCGACCTAGGCTCGTGCGATGGATGTGAGCTTGCTGGAGATGTCCCGGTCGAATCACCAGGCTTTTGAGGGTTACGCTGGCTCATGGATCGCCTCAAATTATCGCTATATAGAGACGTCCTCTCACCACCCGTAGAGCCATACGGCATTGGCTTACGCCTATCAAATTCAGGGTACGCGGATGGATCTGGCTTCCTCGCCGTTGGCGCCGGCCCTCTCTGGGGCGGAGTCTCATCTCTAGGGACCTCGGGAGGCGCCTGGGCAAATCGTGACGTCGTGAAGTACGCGGACGCACCCCTCGAAGGAGGTTCATCACCCTCGCCTGGCGCGGCAGGGTTGAAGCCCGGCCGCTTCGGAGAGCGCGTAGTGTTAGATCGGCTTACACCAGGCTTTCCCTTTGCGGAGCTATCTGATGCGTACGCATTCGAGGTGTTTGCGGTAGGCTTCGTGCGATGTATGTCCTCCTGGTCCGAGTGCGCGCCCGCGTATGGATAACCCCCGGCATACGACGTTCGATGCGCATTCGGCCTAGGAGGAGGTGGTCGCTGTTGCGACTGTTGCGGCTTTGCTTTGCTATGCATGCGTCCCCATGCCGTAAACTTATTCATCGGATCTTCATCGGGGGGCGGCGGTGGAGGGCGGGGGAACTGGGAGAAGCGATCCGCGCCGCTAGACGTGTACCTCGAATCCGTTGCTGTGGGTCTTGCTGAAGGCCTCGTACGCTGCGGGGGCGGTGGAAACGGAGCGTTGTTCGAAGTGGTCCGCTGGCTTGCAAACGGTCGGCCGTAGGCCGGGCTTCCATAACCTCGCTTGCGGCGCTCGGCATCATACTTGTAGCGTTGTTCCGGATCGGTGAGAACCTCGTGGGCCGCTTGGATTGCCTGAAACTTGGGAATACAGTCCATCTCGCGACCGGGGTTGCGGTCCGGATGGTGCTTCATGGCTGCGACTGCGTGTTAAAAGTGGCGATGTCTCTAGATCGGAAGGCAACGGTGCACTAACCTAGCTTGCGGAACTGCTTCTTGATCTCTTCGGTGTCTGCATTTGACGAGATCTCCAAGTCGGCATAGTAATTTCTAGTAGGGTCGGCCTTGACCATGCTGGATGCAGGCGGCCGACACGCACGCCGGCGCGACGGGGCTCGAGGTGGTGGCCAACGAGACGGCGCGGAGGAGGATCGCCGCAACGCACTTTGAACTTTGGAGGTTGGAGCGGAAGAAGCGGGGCGTGATGAAGGCGGTGCTGTAACTAAGGTGGCGAGCTACGGAAGCAGGTCGAGGTGTGAAATTCGAAGGTAGAAAAGCGGGCCGATGGCGATGTTGCGGCGATGCTGCTAAGCACCGTTGCAGCCTAGGCGGAGCAGGCGCGGAGGCAGAAAGGGCCGGCAGCGAGTGTTGCCTTAAGATTTGGGGCGCCTGGTCCAGGGCGAATGCGCATAACGGAGCGGAGGAGGCGGCTTGGTTCGGGGGTCGGGGCGAAGGTCGAGGGAAAGCGGGAAGGTGAAAAGGTGCGTGCGGAGGGTGGGTAGGTACTGCAGGTGTAAACACGCCCGCCCTTCAGTGCAAAAGAGCCGCGGCGGGGGGTCCAGCAGCCGGGGGGGGGAAAAATTGAAGATTACGGCGCAACCCGCTCGCGGGCGTCAGCGAGCGTCGAGACGTAAGCGGCACGGTGGCAGCGCAGACGGAGGAAAAAGGAACGCGGCGGCGACAGCCAAAGTCATTGGCGAAGGCGGTGGGCTGCCGCAGACGACGCCGTGAAGGTGGGACCGCTCGTTGATGCGCTGGCGGCCGTCCCGCCTGCCATTTGCTGCGTCGGCCCGCCCCGGCTCCGGCCTGGGCTCCGCCATCCCACGGGCAGCACGCCATCCTTGCTGGCCCCGACAAACCTCGCAGACGTCCAGAAGCAGCCTGACGTACGCCCGACAACTCGCCTCACGCCGTGCAACAAGTCGCAATTCTGACAATTATCAACATTAGCAATAAATTAGGTAGGTGTGCAGGCCGGCATGCGCCATGCATCCATGCCCGCAATCGGCCCTAGGTCTTCAGGACGTCTACAAGAACAATGCCGATTTCCCCGGACGCCCGCCAAGGAAAGCACACGGTGGGCGCGCGCCGTAGACGACTGCGTGAATATGCAAAGGGGAAAGGGAAAGCACCGGTGAAGCTCGCAAAGTCCCCCAAAACAAACCCTCCATACCGCCCCAAACTTCCCGCCCGAAAGGAAGTGAGATTCCAAGAACGCCCAATCTTGTGTCAATCGGTGGAACAGCAATGCCCTGCCTAATTACATGCGCCCTCACGCGCAACGCTGGCGCAGTGTCTGACATGGAAATGTCGCACCTCCCATCCGCTCCTTCCTACTTCAATCCAAAACCCTCGCTATCCAACACCGCCTGCCACAATTTCCTCGCCAGCTTCTCCTTCGATGCGTACTTGTACAGTTGGATGACATTGAAGCACGTCCTCGCCACGGGATACCGCTCGGTGTCCTCGCCTAGACACGCAATTTTGATGACCAGGTTGGTGGCTCCCACAGCGGGGATCCTGTCGCTGCCCGTGATGAAGCTCAGCATCTTGCGCTGGTCCTTGGGGCCCGCCGCCTCAAATAGCTCCCAGAACCAGCCGACGACTGGCACTTCGCCGTCGGGCTTCTTCACAGGCTTCTCGGTCCGCTCGTCGCGCCAGTTCTCGTAGACGGCAACGGCGCGGATCGAGGCCACATCAAGAGGCTCGTCCGAGCCGCGAACCAGAAGCTCAATCTCCTCCGGGCGAATCAGGGATAGCGCGTTCCCGCCACAGACGGTGAAAAATCCACGCTTAAAAGGCTCAAACTGCCGCGAGACGACCGTATCAAGCAGAAATCGCACGTACAGGTCGACAAAGTCTTGACGATTGTCGTTGGTAACGGGCCTATTCCGTCCGTTGGGGCAGAGAGGGATCTCCACAATGGTACCGTATCGATCAACTTCGACAACAAAGTCTCGGCAGAAAGTCTGCTCGACATCGCCTTCGAACTCCAGCAGCTGTCGTAAACCACGGGCTAGGGACGGCCTGAACTCCGCCAAGTCTTCCAGTGTACACGTAAATGGAGCGCGCATGCCGACGGCTGCGGCGTTTTGCGCCGGTGCAGAAGCGAGAAGCTTCTTAAACGCAAACGGAGGGAGTGCGACGTCCAGAATAGTCGAATTATAGATGGCCAGTCCAAGCAGCGCACCGACCAAGAAATACTGATCCGAAGACTCGAAAGTATTCGGATTGAAATAGCAAAAGTGCGACTCATCATCGTACACAAACATGCCTGGGACCTGGAATTAGTCATCGATCCTCACGAAATTGTGTATACAAGACTAACCATGATTAGGGTCGAATATGTCCCGCACAAGCAATAAAAACCACTCTTTACGAAGCCCGCCAGCGTCGACTCCCTCCTCTCCGAGAAAGTGGACCCGAAGGCCTTTTTTGATGTCCTCTGAACCGGAACCAACAACTTCACTTATCCTCTGCAGACTATCGTCTACCATGCAGTCTCGCCTGACATATAGGTGCAGGAACTGCTCTGTTTTCTTATTGCTGAGAACCTGGTCGAAGAACGCGTCACGAGCCAACCCCTGCATCTGTCTTTTCGCATCATACTCGAGAATGCGGATTTTGGCGCCAATAGACAGCAAGAACGGGTATTGACAGAACGTGAATTTAGCCCGGCGAGATTCCCAAGCCTCAAAGTCAGCAATAAGGTCCGAATAGTCCAGTAGCGTATTGTAGAAGTCGGAAGTGGGCAAGAGCTGGCCATGATTCCTTGCTCTTTGGCGCGCAGCCAACCCAGCACTGGGCAGACCGGCGATCGAAGGAGGTATGTTCACCGGCTCAGGTTTCCTCGTATAATAAATGTTGTTGGCCGCAAATAAAAGTTGCATAACTTTAGCGGCCGCCTTGAGCTGCCAATCGTCTGTATACGCTGCAGATTGAAGTCCACGATTGCCAGCCGTACTCGAGTTGGGTCTCAATCCAAGCGCAGCATGAAGTTGAGCAGAAGAGCCGCCTGAGGGTCCCGGAATTTCAGGCACTAAACCTGCAATTGGCTCATGGTTGCTCGACCTGTTCCTGCTATTTTGGCGGCTTAGTCTGTAGGTAACGAAGCCGCCGACAAGGTCTACCAGCCTCCTCAAATGATCTTCTGTAAGCCTAGACAACCATGTTATGATATTGTGGTGACATTCGTTTGGAAGATTGGCGATTAGACCCAGGATCCTTTTGATGATGCCTTGATGATGTCCGGATTCCCCACGTTTAGTTTTAGACGGGACACGCGAGGGAGGTGATCGCCCCTTGCGAGGGGAGTAATTATGCGCAGGCAATCTCCCAGGTTGTCGTTCTGTAGGCCTTTGCAGATCGGTTTTGGTTTCTTCGAAAGTGCTTGCGGTTGAAGGATAAAGCAGCGGGTTTCCCAACATGATGAACAGAAATCTCGTTTCGTACGGTTTCTTCAACGGCCGGGAAGGCCGTTTCAAGACTGTCTCCGTCATTTTTAATAGTGTGCGCTGAACATGCACCCTAGCATCTCGAATTTCGTTGTCGATGTCTCGCAACTCTGCTTCGGTGAAACCAGAAATTCCAAGTGCGTGCGCGGCCTCCTGCCACGTCTCGCCTGCTCGTAAGACTTCCTCATACCATTCCGCCAGAGCTTTCCAGTCTATTTTTGGCGATCTGTGGTTTACAAGCTGCTTTGTATAATCCGGCGATTGAGGAGGCTTTGATGGTGCCTTTTGTGACCGGTTCCTATCGACACGGCCTGCCCACCACTGTCCATTTTCGGCGAAATCGCCAAGTAAAAGAGTCTTCGGATCCAACTCAGAAATATTCCCGCCTGGACTCGTAGGATTATCGACCTGCCTGGGCGACGCAATCGAGCTCTCGCTTCGGGACCGGCTCGCCAGGAGCGGTCTACCAGAATAGAAAGAACTGTTCAAGCAATCGAAATCGCCAACGGCATATATGATGTAATCCTCCAATTGTCTGAAAATCGACCTCACTCTATCATGACGGCGGCGAGCTTCAACTTCCTCGACCGTTATTGGCGTTATCCGTTCCTGTCCCCCATACTGGGGGCGAGGATGATCCTGCGCGAAATATGACTGCTTAGCACCCCGGACAGGTGGTGACGGACCCGGGGGTGGAGGAGGCCTGCGCAAGGGTGGTGGAGGAGCTGCCGCAGGGCGTAAAGTAGGACTGGAAGATTGCAGAGGTTTCCTGCGAACACTGAAGCTCTCAAGGCTTGGCTTTGCTTGGGCAGAGGGCGTGGAATATTCTCCCACGCCTTGGTGTGGTGGACTGGTACCATACGAATGTTCTGCAGCCCGTTGTAGATTCCTAGGATTCGACGGTTGTCTTAATGTCATGGCTGTCCGAATGACTGAGATATCTGACACAGATACAGGCTCTGGGTCTTCAGAGTGATGCCAGCCTGCTTCAATTGGTGAATCCTGCCTATTTGCTGAACGTTCTTTGAGGTAGCTAGTAACACAGCGGTCAAGAATGGCTCTAGTACGCTCTACGGAGAGCAGCAGGCATGCTGGTGGCTCATCAGCGGGGCTCAAATAAGAGCTACAAGGATTTAATACGTACCTGGTGACGACGAACGAAAGTTGCTTGGGGAGGATGGATCGTCGGGCGGCGCCAGCAAATGCTTAGGCATAGCATCCTGACCTTTGGGCGGCAGCGGCTCAAGGTCGTTAATTGTCACGCAGACGGTGCATCTGAACACGTTCTTCCCCTTCGGCCAGGATATACGTGAATCGCAAACCATGCAATTTCCTATCGTCATGTCACTGTCCTCCTGCTTGCTCCCACCAGGAGCTCTCTTCTGCGGACTATTCGAGCTGACTTGCGTGTCCCGCGCTTCGATCTCGTCATCGCTCGAGGAGTCGTCGACAAAATCGGCGTGGATGTTCTTACTGCTCTTTCTCCTTCCAACACCGAACAGAGCAGGGAATGTATGGCTGAACGAGCGGGCGTGCGGTCGGTTACGGGGCGTCGAAGGTTGCATGGCGGCAGCGCGCTCCTGCTGGGTCTGAGGCGGGTGGAGGGTCGGGAAGGCCGCCTGATAGTCGTTGAGGTGCTGTGACGACGCGCCATGGCGGGGGTCTTGGTCGGGCCTGGGCGCGAGCCTGGCATTTCTATGGGTGCTGGGCGCATTGGCGGCGGAGGGGTCGAGCTGGGAGCTTGGGAGGAGATGACGAGAGGACCACGGAGGCATTTGGATTCATCGATGCAGGGTCACCGGCGGCGGACGAGTGCTCCAACGACGGCAGCGGGGGGGCTCGAAGAGAGGTTCCTTTTCCCCTTTAAATCTGCAGGCGGTGCGATCAGCAAGGGGAGGTCGGTCCAGCGGGAAAATGGGGCTCGATGGACGGCGTACATGGCCAATCACAGGGCTGGGGAGTGGCGCGGAAGTCATGTTGTGTAGAGGCTGCAGCGATGGGCGAGGAAGAGGCAACGGTGGCTACGAGCGGTGGCGAGCATGCTCGAGCGATGAAGCTCCGGCGGCGGGCAGCTAGGCGGGCAGAGAGCCGGCGGATACGAGGGGTCTGTGGAGGGGCTCGGGGCGGGAGGCGCGCGTGAGGGCTGCCGGAACAGCAAGCGTCGCCGCCCGTCTCAGGAAGTGGTGCGAAGCTGCTTTCAGTGGGGTTCGGCGAGCTCGGACGGGACCTGCATGGGCGTCAACGTGCCCGTCCCTGCTTGGCGCCCGCGCCCGGAACGAGGGGGGGGGGCCCCCGGGACCGAGGACGGGGACGCAGAGCGCTCCGTATTGCGGTCTCCAACGACGCATTCCAGTTGCCAGAGCCGCATGCAACCTCTGGCCGACGCGAAAAGCTTGGCCACGCCGGCCCTGGCGTCCGACTCCTTTGAAGGTTCGTGTGCGGGCTGGCGTACTCTCCGCGCTGTGCGAAGCCTCAACCGGACGCTCGCTGCCTGCCAACTCCTCCGGGCTTTGATACACTGCCACCCACGTCCGCACCGTGCTATATTTATGCATGCCGGCCGTCTGGTTAGAGGTGCAAGTCTGCCTGCCCTCTTTGTCACTGCTTCGTACTCACGCACTCGCGATCACCGGCTAGTCCGAGACTACACTACACATTTCCTCAGGCCTCCCATTGCCCAACGTCGAGTACCCACAATTAAAGCTTCTCCGACCGTCGCTCCTACTCGTCATTCGCCGGTTCCAACTACATACATACGTACACGAGCATTTCAGCTCCGGCTCTCGTGCTGCCCGTATCGTGTCCTTGCCACTACTGCGCCTCTGCATCATGCGACCGAAGCGTTGTACGGGTGCTTCGCTTATTATAGTAACTGAGTGGCCGTGACGCTTCTTCGGTTCGAACGGAGAGCCCTATCGTGGATTGGACCCAAACATTTTGATGCCGACCGATTGCCGAAGAAACGCTCGAAGAGCTGTTTTGAAGCTAAGGTGGCTGTTTCACGACTTGACTCGCTCAGTAGCACTGAAACCTCGAACATCGGTTCAACACTTTACTAACCAATAGCTCATGCATCATGAACCTGCTACGAAATCTTCGGGAATATATCCTCAACAGAATATGCCTGGTTGAAGGCCCGAGTAGTACTAGGAGTTCTTTCTAGCACCGGCAGTCAAGCAATTAAGAAGGCGGCATCGTGACCATGTTTCAAGACGTTGAGTCATACATAACTCTATGTATAGCAACTCGCTCAAGTCCGAGATATCATTATTAGGTGCGGGGCCCGGTACCTTGAAGCCCTCGACCGCTTTCATTGCAGATACAATATCTTCTTTTCTAGTCAGCCCTTATTCACAACGCCCGAGCCAACTATCCCGAGCCATCCAATTTTAAATAGAACATGTGTTTTAAAGGAAGGCAACTTAGGGTACTTCTATCCGTTTGCGTACACCAAAGCCTTGGCGGAAGGAAAAGCCGGTGGCAAGATGTTGTTCTCGAAGCCTGTGTCACTTGCAGCCAGCAGGTGCCATTCAGGGCGTAGTTTGATACATGGCACTTGTGTGGTACCTACGTAGTGCATGCCGTTTGTATCAGATCATACGCATTTGCGCTACCCTTCGGGTGCGGCACTAGGCCCCCTTTCTCCCGTATAGCAGTTGGCGGAAAAAGGCGAATTGAATTGAGTACTAACAGTATTACAATCGATTTAGCTAAAGCGCGTGTAATTAGCAAGGGGGGCTCAATTCGCAGTGAACTCCGACTGTAGATAGTATTAATGACTATCTCTGAGTGACACTTGGTCCAAACGTTAGGAGCGTATTGTAAAGACAAGTTTCGAGGTCCTAGGTACACGCTCGAGGGCTAGGTAGCTTAAAGTTGACATACGCAATAAAGTGCATAGACTCCTAGGACAGTCTGTGGCATAAATCCTGTGGGGGTCTGGAGAACCACCCTAACATAGCAGCACCAAGCCATACATCTACATCCGGTACTTAGACATATTGGACTAACTCAATTTTTATGGGTCTACTGTATGTACGTAAACTTGGTCTAACGTATATCTCCAGTTAGGTAATACTTGCTTGTCTCCTGCGAATGGCTCAATCATCGCCACCTAAGACGTATTGATTCATTTATTGAGGCATTCTTTGAAGTACATCTTTATCATTGGAAACTACACTAATTACATAGAGTACGCAGTCTACTACTTCTAATAAAGATTTGCCTGACCTATGGTACACGCTTCTCGGCTAAAGTTGTACAAAGTTCGTATTCTAGCTCTATGCGAGTAAAAGTTGCAAGCTATGGACGTAGTATACTCAGAGCTGCCATCGCCGTTGTAAGGGCTAACTTGCAGAGCTTTTTTGTATATGCCCAGTATATAGGGTACAATGTAAATAGTTTATGGCCATAATAGTAAGCAAGGTAGTCTGTAGCATACTTGTACTTGCGCTGTTACCAAAGTAGTGAGTACAGAGCAACGTTTGTTGTATTGTTGTTGCGAGATTACCTAGGGCGCGTCATAAGGCAAGATTCCGCGACACTCGCATCACGTGACGTGACAAAGACCCTCAAGAGCTCCAAGTCGTAGTAAGGGAACGTAAGGCATAGCACCTGAAAAAAGCGGAGCTCGTACTTGCTTATAGTAACGGGAGTTCAGACGCGCTCTCTTCACATGCAGGACCGGAGGATGGCGCATTTTTCACGTCGAAAAGGTGCTACCCAAGTGGAGTGACGTGCCTTGCGCCGTTTTGATGAACTCTCTCGGCTGTGCCGGGCTAAACTTTTAGCAGGGAAAAGTAGGAGCTCTACTGCACAACAGCCCCGAGTTTCTGCCATCGACCCGCACTCGACCTCCTGGTCATCCTCCATCCAATACCACCATCGCGAATTAACGGGCGGCGTGCCCATTTATATCGCTCGTCGGAGCTTCTCATAATATTAGTATTCCTCGTCTTGCATGATGTCGGCGAGCGCTGCTCCGATTCCTACGCCGCGGCCGATGCCCGTCGACACCTCCGCGGCTGCCTCGCCATCGCTTTGGGAAAAGCTTTCCAACTGGGCATCCGAGCATAAGGTGGCCATTTACACAATCGCTGGTATCACTGTGGTCACGGTTGCTGGCGCGATCTACTATGTCTCGGATTCGAGCACGGGCGAAAAGGGAGCCGAAAGCGGTCCTTCTGGAAAGACGAAGAAGAAGAGGGATCGGAGGAAAGCTAAAAGGGAAGAGGAGGCCGCAAAACAAGAATCAACTCATTCTGGTAGGATCTTCCTTGCTCCACGTAACGAACAGATCTAACTAGGGTTGGTGTTTTAGATGCCAAGCAGCCCAGCGTCGCCGCTGAGCCTGAGGATGAGCTTCCCGATGTTACCGAGGAAATAGTTGCGAACTTGAGCGAACAGGTACTTCGGATGTTTTACTAATTGAGCCCTCCTTCTAACACGTGCTGTAGGAGAAGAACGCCCACGCCGCCAAACTCAAGATTGCTGGCAACAAAGCGTACGGAGCGAAAGAGTTCCAGCGCGCCATCGACCTCTACGGCAAAGCTCTCCTGTGCAAGCAAGATCCCGTCTTCTACTCGAACCGCGCCGCCTGCTGGAGCTCGTTGCAGGAATGGGAAAAAGCTGTTGAGGATACCACGGCTGCTATCAACCTTAACAAAGAATACGTCAAGGCGTTAAATAGGCGTGCCAACGCGTACGAGGAACTTGGAAAATACAGCGAGGCCCTGCTTGATTGCACGACAAGCTGTATAATCGACGGATTCCGCAATGAGCAAGCTGGACAGAGCGTTGAGCGACTGCTGAAGAAAGTTGCGGAAGCGAAGGCAAAGACAGTGATGCAGAACAAGGAGAAGAAGCTTCCAAGCCCGACCTTTGTCACAAATTACCTCCAAAGCTTCCGGCCCAAACCACTGCCTGCTGGCTTGGAAGAATCGGCGGAGTTGGACGAAGAATCTGGAAAAGGCCAGCTAAGAAAAGGGCTCATTGCCATGGGCAAGAAAACAGCAGACGGATACTCCGAAGCATCAGAGGCCTTTCATAAAGCGCTTGAGCTAGGTGGCCTAGATGAACATGAAGCTCTGGCGTATAACATGCGTGGCACTTTCAATTATCTAAAAGGCGACAACAAGGATGCGCTGTCGGATATAACGAAGAGCATAGAACTCCAGCCTCTATACACCCAGAGCTACATCAAGCGCGCTAGCATGCTGCTCGAGCAAGGTACAGTTCGTTGATGCCCAAATTAGTTGCGCCAGGTCTAACAACGCAATTTATTAGGCGACCGTGAGAGCGCTGCGAAGGACTTCGAACAGGCAGAGGCTCAAAACAAGAATGACCCCGACATCTACTATCACCGGGCGCAGCTGCATTTCATCCTCCAAGAATACAGCGACGCGGCACGTGACTACCAACGGTCTATTGACTTGGACAAGGACTTTATCTTCTCTCACATCCAGCTTGGTGTGACCCAGTACAAGCTTGGCTCCGTAGCATCGTCGATGGCAACATTCCGTCGGTGCATCAAGAACTTCGATCGCGTCCCAGACGTATACAACTACTACGGCGAGCTTCTTCTTGATCAGCAAAATTACGTTGATGCCATTGAGAAGTTCGACACTGCGGTTGAGATGGATCGTGCCGATAGGCCCACCAGCATGAACGTCCTCCCGCTCATCAATAAAGCTCTTGCGCTCTATCAATGGAAGCAGGATTTCTCTGAAGCCGAAAAGCTCTGTCAAAAGGCATTGATACGTAAGTGCTCCCTATATTTGTGCTTCACGGGCTGTATATGACGTACTAGCTACTACACTACGTGGAGTAGGCCCGCTTTAGTACGGCTCCGACTAATGGGTTTGAAGTCGATCCTGAGTGCGACATTGCCGTCGCAACCATGGCGCAGCTCCTTTTGCAGCAGGGGAAGGTGACTGAAGCCTTGAAATACTTCGAACGTGCAGCGGAACTCTCGAGAACTGAGGGTGAAATTGTGAATGCCCTTTCCTACGCCGAAGCAACACGGACCCAGCTCGAGGTACGTCGCTCTTTGTTCTTCGTCCCATGGAATGGATACTGCCAGCGCGTTATCTCTAGCAAAGCAGTTTCATGCAAGCTATTTATTCAGGAACATTTTCCGGGGTGCAAACCTCTTTCGATGAACCCACCACGGTCATGCTCTCGTTGTGCTAACAGCAGTCCGTCCCCGTTACAGGTCCAAGAGCGCTACCCAAATCTTTCCCAGAGGCTCCAGGAAATGGGCCCGACCGCAATGAGGTAAATCGTGGCCTTCTGAGGCTTCCTGCTAGTTGAAGGGGTTCATGACGTGATGGAGGCTGTCTCTGCAATATCCGATGAACTGTGCTCACGTTGCGAAGGGCTTTTGGTGTGTTCCTATTCGTTGTGTGGAGCGTGGCGATGAAGGAATAGGCGGAAAGGGGCCTTTTCTGGTGGTGTGTAATATTGGCATGGGTGTCTGATAGGTTGTCAAAGGGCTAAGGTATGTGTTTCTGTCTATACATGCCGGTCTCGGTTGTACTGTGAACGGTACCAGAGAGAAAAGATGGTTTCCGTTGTTTGGTCTGCCCCCGAGGACGGGTTGGACGATAACGTGAAGGGGTTTCTTGATCCATTGTGGCTGTAAGGTTTGCTGCTCGGCTCCTTGCACTCGATGTGCTATCACTACCACGATTGTAATTACATCTCAGCTCTTTTTGTAATGGCCGCCGCGCTTTCCTACACATTCATGTTGGCGCGGCTGGGCGCGATTTTTTCTATTCATTCGTGTATTTCTTTCGAGTGTTGTCTATCATTAAGGGTTCGTCATTACAGTGTACTTTTGAACTGTGTCGAGGAACGGTGGTTCTTGGTTGCAATTGCGGACGTTGCATTTGATAAGGTTACTCATATTGATGTCTCCACCCGGGTTTACGATGCACTCTTAGACGCGGGGGCAATGGAAAAGTACATGGTCATGCTATAGTAAGCCGTGAGTTTCTGAACCTGGCTCTATGCGTGGTGCGCTAGTAGGGTATAGTACTTGTGCATGAGCCTTCCTTCTTAATCTATCTGGGTCTAAATGCACTCCTGAAACACGCTTCGCGTGTTTCTACGATGAATGCCTAAACCCCGGCGAAAATTTCCTCCCCTGCGTTTCCCACTCCCGCAAACCAAGCTAATGGCCCGAATCAGACGGAACTAGGTATGTAGGATGCGTAAGGTGGAGATATCACACTGACGCGTAAACTACGCATGCAATATCGACGCATGATTATGCGAATACCTATGATATCTACCGCGTATATTGCTCAAGTCCCCAATTGCCAGAATGCAGACCAAGGCCATAGGGCTCAATACCTACATTCCAAGCTCTGCCGGAACGGCGATCATCATGGGGAAAGGCCCATGAATACGTATGTACGCATGGACAGCCGGTAGATCAGATCAAGTAGTAACCTTGCAATGTGATTCGAACTATGTCGATCAGGTACCTTCCGCGTCTACGGATAGTAATCTTGCTTCAAGGGTGGTTGACCAGCTAGTAGAATCCCACTTCATAGGTAGGACGACGCGTGGTTTGTTTGGATTACGTTGCATTACATTCGGACCGTCCACACCGTGACGGCCCTCCTGAAAGTCCAACCACGGGACAGTTGTTCGTTACCTTCGGCGGCGTGGGTCTAGTTGACGTTCCGACGACAAACAGGCTGCGTGCGAGCCGTGGGCCACGAGATCCACCGATAGACACCGGTATTTATCGCTGCGAAAAATCTTTGAAATGGAAGCCGGGCGGAATCTTCTGCACAAGCAACGACGCCACGAGAGGCGAGAACGATGCGAGTGTCGAGTGCTGCCGAACGCGCATACAAAGTATGTACATGGCTCTCGGCGATTTTCAGGACGCACGTGCTTAGACTGGGACATCCCGACCATAATGGGAGGCGACAACTCGCCGATCTAGCAGAGCGTTACAGGTTGCTTTCCTGCATACGTACTACGTACTACGTACTACGTAATATCTACGGGCACCGGGCTCCCGCCTATGAACTGATGACAATAGGCATATCGCTTAGAAGGTTGTTCCCCGCGGACGCGGACTGCATATTGGAGCCTTGGGTCCGCTATTACATACATACATAGCCGGCTATCGATACGTACGTCTGCGCGAACTATTGAAAATGTACTGGAATGGACGCTACGCGGTCCGCTTTCGCCAATCAACCGGCCGAAAGAGGCAGCCAAGGTGACCAAAGTGGCAATGGCTACACCACCGCCGCAACAAAATGCACAGAGTTCTCGACAAGATTTTCCTATTCTCGTCTGGTGGAACGGCAAATCGATTAACGGCAAACCTTCAGGCGTTCGGTTAGGATCCCGCAAGTGGTTCCTGGGTACATAGCAAGCATGCAGCGGGACACTTCTTTCCAAGGCTGACTTTCGCGTCAGCGACCAGCTCCTAGGACACCATCCATTCCCAAATTTCCACGCAATCAGGCACCCGAAAAATCATTGTCCACGCGCTGGATCGGTTGACCGGCGCAGCCGCAAACGGGTGGCCCAGTGTACGTCGTAGGTGGGGAACGACCAAGACGTCCAGAGCATTCTCGGTGGAGCAGGTGGATCGATCGCCAAAAGAGAAAGGGCCAACGTTGGGAAAATGCCTACTCAGTATATTTCCACGGAAACGTAAGGGGCGGAGTCCCCTCGTTATTGGCCTGTAGACGGAAAATGGAAGGAGCCTAGGCCCCCTAGGTGAGCGCGGCATCCTCAAGGTTTTGCATCTGATCGCGGGCAGGACAGCCTGGACAGGCCTGGACAACCTAGCTGCGGGTCCAAGGATCGAGAGCCAGGGTGGATGCAGCGCAATGAAGAGGACGGCCGATCGCCGTCTTCAACGCTGTCGGCCGGCCAATGATTGGTATACTAGTTCCCTAGAAGGGTTTAGTGCCCAACGCAGCAGCTGAGTGCATTCCGGATTCTGAGCGTTATCCTGACCTTTCAAGGCGCAAGATATTATTTGCCTTGCAGTCTGCGCGGTGTCTACTCGCAGTTCTCTCGCCACGGACGCTCCCGCAGAACCGGAACGTAGCCCTCGGCGTGACGGCTTGAGCGAAGTCGACTTGGCCCCAAGCTGTGGCCCCAAGCTGCAGCCCCGAAGACCGGACATTGCCGTCCGCAACGAGGCGTGCAAATGGGGTTGCACGGGCCATGCAACGAGCCGGATCCCTGCATCTGGCACGTCTAGCTGAGCAGCTTACTATGGTAGGTACGAAAGAAAACCCGCCGCCGGCTCGTGGGAGTTCTCGCGCTGCGCAGGGGAGGAGGCACGCGAGGGAAGCGCTGCGCGTATTGCGCAGCGTCGCACAACCGGACGGGCGATGACAATTGACAACTCGCTGCAGGGGGGCCGCCTTTGAAGGGCTGGCTGGAACCCGAAGAGGCGCCGAAGCGTCGAGTGGAGAGGAGTGAACCAAGGGAAAGTGGACGAGTTCTCGGACGTCCCCACAGCGAAGGGCTAAAGGACTCGTATGGTCGAGTACATACTGTATACACATGGGATAATGAAGGAGGAAGGGAGCTGAAGTGAATCCGTCAAGACGGAAAGCACTTGGCGTTGCGTGCAGTACGGAGTACCTACGTCCAGCTATGTACATACATACGTACTGTAGCACATACGAGCAGGAAAAAAGGAAAGAAGGGGTTTGATACGGGAGCCATCTCCGAAGGGCGAGCACTGCTCCTATGCGCCATTCGGAAAAGCGTGGGCACGAGAGATTGGACCGCTGTTTCTCATGGACGGGTGTCGCAACCCGGGCGACTCGGGCGGCCGAGCCCCTCGCGGCTGGCCGTCTGAAACAAGCGGAGGGAAATGGCAGAGAGGCGCAACGAGACGGTCGAGAATGCGCTCGATTCTTTTTTGCGGAAAGCCCCAGCGGCGCGGGAAGTGCGAGAGCGAATAATCAGGCGCAGGCAAGGAGTGGCAGGCTAATGAGGAAGCTGGGATATTTAGTTTTTAATTAGCCTCGACCGGCCGGGCGGCGGCGGCGACTGGTCGCAACGGCCGGGGCCCCTGCGCGAAAAATAGAAGCTAGCCGGGCCGGGGCGGCGCTTTGTTTGCCGGTGGGGTGCCTTCGGAGCGCCGGGGGGGGCGGCGCTGGGCCCCCCCGATGCTGTGCATCAGCCGTGCAGCCCCATAAGGGACGGGCGCCCGGCCGTCCAACCCAAAGCCCGCCGTGCCTGACGCGCGAGTTGCCATCCAGCCAGCGCGACCAGCCGACGGGCCCGACCTAACCGGCGACGACGGCCGCCCTGCGCGATCGTTCTTCTTCTCTTCCTCCGCAGGAGTCCAGCCTTTCGTCGCTCCCGCGGCTCCGACTCCCCCGACCCACATAGTCGCGCGGTCAGTTGCTCGCGCGCGAAGCCCGCGGCCTTTCTTTATCCCGCCTCGCCCGGGCGCCGGTTTCAAAGGCCCGCCACTGCCTGGACCTGCCGCGCCCCGTTCGCACCCTCAACCCTACCGCGCTCCCCTCCCGATCGCTCCCTCCCCAATCTATCCGCCCTCCACCTTGTGCAACTCGTATTCCGCCGGACCTGTCGCTCGTTACATTCCCTTCCCACCCACCGCCTCCTCTTCTGCGTCCTCTTCGCGCGCCTCTTTTGTTTCCTTCGCTTGGCCGCCGCTCCTCCCATCTGGATCCGCCGTTTTGCGACGAGCGCGGTTACCGTTCCGCCAACATCAGCCGCCAGCCCCCAAGCTCATCTCCCGTCGGGACGCTTTGTCTCAGCAACCGCAGCCCAGCCTCGGCGTTCAAAGCCGGCCCGCACAGGTTCCAATCTGACGCTCTGCTTGAGTCTTGTCGCCATTTTTTGTCCTTCTCTCTGTCTTAGTCGTCTATTTCCCCTTCGCTGTCGTCTCGGCCGGGTGCCAACACCGACGACTCTCGTCGCTTTCGTTACTCGGGTCGGCGGGTCCTCGACTTTGCCTCACCTCAGCGCTGTTGACCGGCCTTTTTCTTCGGCGGCTCCAGGCGTCGCTCTACGTCCGCTGGGCGTCCCGCGAGACGTTCGATCGACACCATGGCTTCTAACACGTTCAGTAAGCACACCAGATCCACCGCCTCGGTAGCATTCATTATCCGTGGCATACATGCTGACCTGTTGCAGACCCAACCTGGTACGGAGCGCGGCTCTTCAGACGATGTGTTCAGTGCCCGGAAACCGCGCCCACATGCCCTGCGTGCCCCGACGGTCAGGTCTGCTCCCAAACGGTGGAATCGTGCGACCAGTGTGCTTCGACCACCTGCGTCCCGGCCGTCGACCAGCCGACGGACACTGGCGACGGGGGACCGAGCGGAGCGAAAATAGGCGGCATCGTGGGTGGTGTAATTGGTGGCGTGGCATTCCTGGCCGTCCTAATTTACCTGTTTTGGCGTTTCTACCCGAAAGGACGGAGGCAAAAGTACGATGAGGGTAAATGGGTTCAGGTGGACGTTCCCCCGGAGAAGAGCGATGACTACACGATGCGCCGAGATGCGCGGGCATCAACGCACACGGTAGCCTCCATGGCGTCCACAATTCTCACTCGGGCATCCAACGTCATCCAGATCGCCTATATTCCAGGTGTGCGTTCTGGGCCTGCGAACAACAACCATCCCGGCTCCGACAGCCTACTCGTACCTCCCGTGCCGCCAATTCCGATCCCCACGACCCCTTCGACAAACCCCGGCAGCCCGTACTCGAATCAGGATCAGCACTTCTTTGTTCCGGACTTGCGAGATAGCACGTATAGCGGTTTTTCTGACGGCGACCGAAGCAGTTTTGCTCGCACGAGCATCGCACCGTCCCTTGCACGGAGCTCTGTTGCCACTGCCAAGTACCGGGTGGACGCTGTCGTACCAATGCCGGCTCAGACCATCATGCGCGGCAAGGCTGCCATGGTCTCTGTGAAGGGCTCCAACAATAATTCCCCCAACGAGTCGCCCGCTATCGGCAGCGACGCCAACTCCAGCAAGAGTCCTACTCCTAATAAAGGTGCTGCAACCGCCGTTCAGGTGCAAATGCCTCATTCTTCTGATGGACCATCGAACAGTCGAAGCCCGAGTGTGAGGTCGATAGCTTCATTCGCGCGTCCCGTGCCGCTAAACATCACCAAGAAGAAGAGCTCTAATTCCGTAGAAACTACATCTACGGGTGCGACCTCTTCGACCAACGATTCCACCAAGACCGAACGTGCCAACACTGAACGCGTCCCCGTCGGTCTGGGTGTCGGCATGCGTCCGTTAACAGAAGTATCCGTTACCGAGTCTGAAGACAGTGTCGCAACACACTCACGAGCACGTCAGTCTGATGGCCACGACATAGTTCCGGACTCTGACTCAGATGGCGAAGAGTCCTCCCGGCATGACCGCGCTCGCCGCTCTCTCCTTGGCAATGACAATACCTCTAGCTTCGGTAATGCCACCGGCAACAACCAGTCCCGTTTCTCGGACGTAACCTCCATAGCCGACACTCCTTACACGCCCTACAGCGCTCAGTTCAGCCCCGCGATGGACCAAAACAGTCCTCAAAGCCCGCCTCGACTGAGCATGGCGATCGGGTCTCCATCACGTGGGGACGAGCGCACGTTGAGCACGGTGATGGAAGAAGCTAGTGAGCGGAGGAGAGGCGAGAGTCGCGGAAGCGATTCGTCTTCCGTCGGAGACTCACCTGGCGCTGATATCAAAAGGGGAACAAGTCCCTTTGGCGACGAGAACGCGGTCTCCAGATAGGCGCAGATAGGGGGACGAGGGATACCTGGTCATAGGGCGCTTGTATGGCATATGGCGTTCTTTTCATTGGGATCTATTTGGAGTTGGGAAAAAGTCTTTCATATACCGCGACGTGTTCGCGGGCTACTAACTTGGGACGAGGAGGAAGTCGGACTCATACAATATCCTTCGAACGAGCCCAGACCTTCCGTTCTACGATCTCCGACGAGTTGCTTCATTCCGTTACATCTTTGTGTCCGTTCAACCCGATATAGCCTGGAGAAACCGTTTCGAAAGGCATGTCTTTGGTGGATTAGAGACACTGGTTTCCGGGCGGCTTTAGTACCCCCATGTCATTGCTTTAATATTTCCTTGGGACGCTTTTTCCTATATCTCTGATTGCTCTACGTGTTTGACGTGTGTCTCCTGCCTAGTCATCTGCTTGGTCCTGATCGATCTCCTTTGCTTATGTGTCTCTATTTACTTATTTATCTATCCCCTACGATCGTCTTATCTTCAGCAAGCGGAGCAAGCCGAAGAAGACTCGCTGGTCTTACCTTCTACTGTATCTATCTTAGATATTCATGGTGGCATCGTCCCCAATTATGTGCTTCGTGCCGAATCACAGTTACCTCAACGTCTATCCTTGCAAGTGAAGCAACTCTACGGTCTTACTTAATCGACTTCGGGCGAAAGTTTCAATTTCCCGCTGCAGGGGCTATCTCGAATCGAATGAAATTGGAGCTTCGAACTTGACCGGAAAGTATATATTATGCGTGTAACCGCTGTCGACGTTAGGCGCATTTGAATCCCACCTCTGACTTCGCTCTGCGAGGCTTTTCCGACAATGTAGCACAAGGTGGGCTGCCTTGACGGACGAGGTGGAAAGGGCTCTCGTCATGAGTGGACCCCTGAGGTGGCGGTGGGCAGCTTACGAGGTTCGGAGAATTTCATGATTGGATGCTAAGTTTACGGACAGGATCGTCTCTGCTGTAGGGCAGCTAGGAGGCAACTCCAAATGCCGTACGGAAGTGACTTCCAAAATGGTGTACTGATGTTCTGTGGGTCAATGATGAGAAGGCAAGAAGCATATATTTGTGGTCGAGTGTGGATTAAACAGGACTGGTTTGTGTTCTCGCCGGGTAGCTATCTACGATGGAGATAATAAAGCAACGAGAGGATTTGCTTTAACTATAATTCCTAAGTATGGTGCTTCAACGATATTAAGGTATCAAGAAGTAGCATAGTAGTAAGAGCACACCTAAGAAAATCTTGCAGGAAGTCGAAGGCGCAACCCTCCAGAGTCTTGGAAAATGTTACGCAAATCTCGACAGAGCTATCTTTTGCACACTTTGAGACTTGCGAAGCGCAGCACGGTCAAATTTTGTCGCAAACCTAAGGTCAAACACTTATATGCACTGTAGCACGATAACGGTTAGTGTAATTCTCCAATTAAGTTTGCACGTATGAAATCATCAACTATTGTCATGATGACACCAGGAACGAAGTTGATCAACGAACTAGAACGGTCCAAGTTCTTTATTTAGCCAAATTTTTATTCACTCTATGTTTCAATCAATATCGCATTGCGCTTTGCTTGAAATGACTTTTATGGATTTCGAGGACTTATAGGACAAAGAAAATCGATCTTCGAGGCAAGACCATTCCTCACATGAAAGCCACAAATCATTATACAGATTACATAGTGCAGAATATGGTATTGAAGCCCTAGAATTTTAATCAATGCGATCGTGGCTTCTAAACTCCTAGATCTCTCATTAGACTCGTTTGCGATCTGCTGGAGTTTGAAGTCCTCGTGTTGGTCACTGAGCAACATGTCTCACGTGACAAAACTGCCCTGCAGATTTGCGCTCTTGGGCAGAACTATATGCTGGTCGTCACATATTTTCTCCAGACCGCTTCTTTAGGGATGCTAATCAGATACCAAGTCAACATTTAGACTTTAGGGCTAGGGCAGGTAGGTCTAGACGAAGAGATTAGCCGGCACAAAAGGGACAGGAGGAGATAGGGCGGCAGGCAGGCGCGCAGCAGCGGCCACAGGGAGCGGTGCGCGGCGTAGTAGGCGCCGAGACATCGCGACTCGCCCATCCGCTCTCCGCAAACGCAGCCACGACGGGATCGCGCCTATGTCGCTCACCAACGCCACCCCCCAGGAGGCCGCGCGGGCGGCCCGGAAGTCGTCGCGGGCGCTGGCGGTGCTGCCCGCTGCGGACCGCGACCGGGCTCTGACGGCCGTGCACCGCGCGCTCGCCGACGCTCGCGACGACATCCTCCGCGCCAACTTGCGCGACCTCGAGGCCGCGATGCGGGCGGCCGAGGCGGGCACGCTAAGCCAGAGCCTGCTCAAGCGGCTGGATCTCGGCCGCGAGGGCAAGTACGAGGACATGCTGCAGGGCGTCCTAGACGTGCGGGACCTGCCGGACCCGAGTAGGTTGTTCCTAGTATCCTTCTTCCCTTCTGCATATTCGTTTCCTTTCCCCTTCCGCGACGACGAGGATACGAACGGCTAACCTGCCCTCTCAGTCGGCGTCATAGGCGCCCGCACGCTCCTCGACGATGACCTGGTCCTCGAGCGCAAGTCGTGCCCGATCGGCGTGCTGCTTGTCATCTTCGAGGCCCGGCCCGAGGTCATCGCCAATATCTCGGCCCTCGCCATCAAGTCCGGCAACGCCGCCATTCTCAAGGGGGGCAAGGAGTCGACCGAGTCGTTCAAAGCTATCGCGGCTGCCGTGTCCCGCGCGCTCGCCGCCACGGCCGTGCCCAGCGACTGCCTCCAGCTCGTTACGACCCGCGACGCTGTCGGGCCCCTCCTCGAGCTCGACCGCGACATCGACCTCGTTATCCCGCGTGGCGGCAACGAGCTCGTGCGCAAGGTCAAGGCAAGCACCCAGATCCCCGTGCTAGGCCACGCCGACGGTCTCTGCAGCGTCTACCTCAAGGCCGACTGCGACCCTGCCGCGGCCGCCCGGCTCGTCGTTGACGCCAAGCTGTCGTACCCGGCCGCGTGCAATGCCGCCGAGACGCTCCTCGTCGACGAGGACGCCCTAGGCACGGTACTACCGCCTATAGCCGCGGTGCTGCTTGAGCGCGGCGTCTCGCTGCGCTGCGACGAGGCGGCCAAGGCGACCCTAGGCGCCACGCTCGATGCACACCGCGCCGCCATCCTACAGGATGCCGACGAGGCCGACTTCCGGACCGAGTTCCTAGGCCCGACGCTGGCGGTCAAGACGGTGCCACGGGCGGCGACCCCCGAGGCGGCGACGGATACTGCCGTAGCGCATATCAATGAGCACGGCTCGCATCATACCGACGCTATCGTAACGGCGTCGCGCGCCTGCGCCGAGCGCTTCCTCGCTGGCGTCGACTCGGCTAGCGTCTTCTGGAACGCGAGCACGCGTATCGCTGACGGCCAGCGCTACGGGCTCGGTGCCGAAGTCGGTATCAGCACCAACAAGATCCACGCGCGCGGGCCCGTAGGACTCGAGGGCCTGACTATCTACAAGTGGCTGCTCCGCGGGGCTGGGCACGTGTCGGCCGACTACGGCGCGGGCGGGAAGAAGTGGAAGCACCGGAGGCTGCCGGTCGGGGACGACGAGAGGTACGCCAGGACGGACGAGGAGCTGGACGTGTTGAGAGCCTTTAGGGCGAGGGCGAACGGGGTCTAGCGGGGCCGTTTGGCCTGGGGTTAGGATGCTACGCTCGCTCCGCTCCGCGAAGCGGAACTTCGAGGCCACCACCGAAGCCCTTGATTGTAGTAGATACATGAGAGGTAGGTGTCTGGATTAAACAAAAAAGTGAGAGAGTTTAGGTACGCCGAGCAATGGCCGCACCTCATTTTCCCTAAGTTATATGTTAGTGTCCAAATAGTTTAGAGCATAGGCCTTAATTTTTCATTGGTGTCAAAGGCACGCAGCGCCGTTGCTGCACTACAACCAATTGATTACACTGCTATGCATGTCATGGTGGGTTTGTTTTATAACAACGCAACTTCATACGCCTATTTCAAAGGACCTCTATCTAAACTTCTTGTGCGGGGGGTTGTTTGATATCATAAAACTGTACCTGCAAATGCTAGAAACCTTCAAAAAAGTTGATATCTCATCCATCATTCCGCAAAGCGTCTTTCGTGTCTATTACAAAGCAAATCCAGTCGGCTCTAGGCATCTTCTAGGTGCTTCAAGAAGTGCTTCGAAAACCTAGTCATTTGCTCAAACACGATGTCGAAGCCATCCTTCCCTCCATAGTACGGATCGATCACCTCCTCCGCCTTCGCGGTCCTGCCATTGAACTCCCCCCACATCAAGAGCTTGCCGAGCTCCTCCTCGGCCACGGCCTCGTGCTTCACGAAGCGGGTCCGCAGCCTCTTGAGGTCGCTCAGGTTCGACCGGTCCATGGCGAAGATGTAGTCGAAGGCGCGGAAGTCGTCCGGGTCGAAGCGGCGCGCCTCGTGGCGGTAGGCCGTGATGCCGTTGTCCGAGAGCGTGCTCATGGTGCGCGAGTCGGGTGGGTCGCCGGCGTGGTAGCCGGCCGTGCCGCACGAGTCGATGCGGTCGACGCGCGGGTGGTGCGTCTCGCCGGGGGGCTTGGTCAGGTGCTGGAAGACGCCTTCGGCCATCGGAGAGCGGCCTGAGAGCGCGCGCGTAGCGGTTAGTCACGGCGTTCCTGCTCGCCGTACAGGGCTTGGGACCGATTACGTACAGATGTTGCCCAAGCAGACGAAGAGCACCGACACGGGCTTGGAGGGCGGCGTTGCTGAGGACGCCGACATGGCGGCGGTGCAGGACGTTCTGAGACAGGTAAGGCGCGGGGCGGGCTGGAGTAAGCTTATTGCAGAGCCGCACTCCGCGCCGTAGGACGGGATGGGCTTGCGTGGTCTCGCGGGAGTGGTAGGCTGAGTTAGACGATTACTGTATAGCGGAGTGCCCCGTAGGGTCAAGTGGCTGCCTTTCGACGCCCGGCGGGCGGTGTTCGAAAGCGCGGTCCAAGCACGTCAGAGGCTTGGCACCGTCGCGCTGCAGCTGGGTGTGGCTGCAACATCCACATCTCGCGGGGTATCTGTGCGCACCGCCTCGGCGCCACATGGCACGGGGCCCGGAGGAGATCAGCCTCGTCGACAGTTCGCTAGACTGCATACATCGTAGCGCCTTGCGAAGAAGCAAAAGATGCAGCCGGATCGTTCTCTGCCTAGGTATGTGGTCTAGCGATGCTGTGGTACGGGGCTGGACAGCCGTCTGGCGCCAGCACTTAAGGCGGCTTTGCTAGACGCTGCAAGACGCGTCTTGGCGGACGCCCCAGCTGAGGAGGGTTCCATGGTGGCATCGCAAAGCGCACTCGATCGGGGCCTCGAGGCTCCGTGCCTCGCCCCCAGCCCAAGACGCGCCCCGCAAAAGGCCAACAGCATAACGGGGAGCGCTTCCGGGCACTCTCGCCGCGATCAGCAGGCACAAGCGGCCGTTGTGGCCACCAAACTACATACCTATGTCACTTGTGGCAGGCGCGCGCTCATGCCCTGGCAGGCGAGGCCGACGAGGCCGGGCGGTGGATAAATATAGGGGCTCGCTTGATCAGCAGGCGAGCAGGCCGAGCCCGGAGTGCGGGCGAATGAGGGCGCGACGGCCAGATGCGAGGGCTGAGGCTTGGCGCATCAGCTTTGCTTGGCCCTGTGGCTGCGCACCGCCCACAGCACACCGGAGGCGCGTCTTGCCCCGGCGACGCGGCGACGGCCTGGCCGTGAGCGTGAAACGGCTCCTGTCAGCCAGAAACGTTTTCTCTCGGCGTCGCCAGCCCTTCTTTTCCTTCTTTTATGTACGCCCTTCCGGAGGCCTTCTTTCGTGACCCGCGCCCCGCAACCTCTCTGTCTTGCCTTCGAGAGCACTGCCAGACCGGCCGAGCCTGCCGACGCGCCCTGGCCCTCCCCCTCCCCCCCAGCTCAGCCTGAAACCCTGAAACCGGGAGCCGAGCTCCATCCCTCCGCGCTCAGCCAGTGAGCCCGTCCCTCTCGACGATCACCGCAGACTCAACCCCCCAATTGCCTGGCTGCACAACTCCTCGGTCTCTCTCCAGGGCCTCCCTGGGGCTCTTTCTCCGCGCCCGCTTGACGCCCAGCGTTCCCCGTGACCTCCTTTGTGTCCCTCCTTGTTTTCCAAGCCACGTTCTTGACAACGTCAAAGGATGTCGGGCTATAACCGCATCGGTACGTGCTGCTGGGATCTCTCCGTCCGCCCATTGTCCGCCAACCCCTCGGCCTTCCCTCCCTTGACCTACTCCCATCCGTCCCAGTCCTCACTCGTTTTGCTTTCTCTTTCGTAAAATATTCCTCCCTTCCACGATTCGCTCTCTCCTTGCCTCAAACCCTTGGTGCCACACGTTTGTTGATGCGCAGGCCTCGCTTGCGCCAAACGAGTTTCGCGAACACCCATTTCGGTTAACGCGCCTCTTTGGCGCTTTCGGGAAATAGGAGAGGGAGCGCTCATCAACGCTTGAGCGCTGAACGCTGACACTCTATCTTGCAATTACAAAGGAGGGTACGACGACGAGGACGACTCTACAATGGATCCCAGAGGTCCTAGACGGCCTGCCGTAGGGACGGGGCGGTCCCCGTCCCCTGGCCAGCATCCCGCGATGCAGCAGTCGTACCAGCTTGATGACCAGCCCTACGTACCGCAGGTAACCAATGCGCCGCCGTTGGAGATTCCCATGGGACCGGGCCAGCAGCTGGGCTCTACTGACAGACTGGCGGGGCAACCTACGGTACGATTCTCGAGTCCGGTGAAATGTACGTTGAGAGTGTAACGGTTTTGCTAACTTTTCGAGTAGTACTCTGTCGAGAACATCGCAAACACGTACGGTCACAACGAAACGTTCGAACAAACGGCTGCTCCGTATTCCCCGCATCACGCCTACCCTCCGCGGCCGCAGGACTTTGCGATCAGCCCCGAGGACCACCACGATGCCTACTACAACCAGCCTTACAACCCGTCTCCGGCGCACGAGCATTCTGGGTATTGGCAGGACGACGATGACAACCGACCGATGTTGCACCCGGACACCACGTATGGGCCGGATCCGCACCAGACTACACCCAGTTCCGAGCATGACGAGGAGTACATCGACGTCCCGAAGCCGACGCCAAGTCCGAAGCCCATCCGCCGGTGGAAGACGGTGAAGGAAGTGCAGCTGTTTAACGGCAACCTCGTGCTCGACTGCCCGATCCCGCCGCGGCTGCTGAACCAGGTTCCTCACGCGCAGCCTCCGGAGCGCGACGAGTTCACTCACATGCGCTACTCGGCTGCTACTTGCGACCCTGCTGAGTTCTATCAGGAGCGCTTCACTTTGCGGCAGAAGCTATTCGCGAAACCGAGACACACGGAATTGTTCATAGTGATTACCATGTACAATGAGCACGATGAGCTTTTCGCGCGGACGATGATGGGCGTGATCAAGAACATCGAGTACATGAACTCGCGCACGAACAGCAAGACCTGGGGCAAAGATGCTTGGAAGAAGATTGTGGTGTGCGTGGTGAGCGACGGACGTGCCAAGATCAACCCGAGGACTCGGGCCGTCCTCGCGGCCATGGGCGTGTATCAGGACGGCATTGCGAAGCAGCAAGTCAACGGCAAGCCCGTGACTGCGCATATTTACGAGTATACCAGTCAGATGGCGCTTGCGATCAACAAGGGCGTTGTGAGCGTAAAGAAGGGCAATACCCCTATCCAAATGCTCTTCTGCCTGAAAGAGAATAATCAGAAAAAGATCAATTCGCATAGGTGGTTCTTCCAGGCGTTTGGGCGCGTTTTGGACCCTAACATTTGTGTCCTTATCGATGCGGGAACAAAGCCAGGGAAGGATTCGATCTACCAGCTATGGAAAGCGTTCGACCTAGAGCCGATGTGCGCGGGTGCTTGCGGTGAGATTAAGGCCATGTTGTCAAGGGGCAAGAACCTCATCAATCCGCTCGTGGCTGCCCAGAACTTCGAGTATAAGATGAGCAACATCTTGGATAAGCCCTTGGAATCTGCCTTCGGCTTCATCACCGTGCTTCCCGGTGCCTTCTCCGCATATCGCTACGTTGCGCTTCAGAACGACAAGAATGGCGACGGACCTCTGGAGAAGTATTTCGCGGGCGAGAAGATGCATGGCGCGAACGCTGGTATTTTCACCGCTAACATGTACCTGGCCGAGGATCGTATCCTCTGTTTCGAGCTCGTTTCGAAGCGGAATTGCCACTGGATCTTGCAGTACGTCAAGTCGTCAACTGGCGAGACGGACGTACCGACGGAGATGGCGGACTTCATTCTGCAGCGTCGTAGGTGGCTGAACGGCAGTTTTTTCGCGGCGGTGTACGCTCTTGCGCACGCCTTCAACATCTACAGGAGCGGCCATTCCTTCATCCGCAAATTCATGTTCCTGGTCGAATTCTTCTACCAAACCATCAGCATGCTTTTCGCCTGGTTCGCCATCGGTAACTTCTTCCTGGTCTTCCACATCCTGACATTTTCTCTCGGGAGCGACGATTTGCTCAAGACGGCTGGCAATATCCTAGCATGGGTATTCGAATGGGCGTACTTAGCTACGTTGATCACTTGCTTCGTTCTCGCGCTTGGAAACCGGCCAGGTGGTTCGAACAAGTTTTACATGACCATGGTGTATTTCTGGGCGATCATAATGGCGTACTTGCTGTTCGCTTCCGTCTACATCACTGTCATTTCGATCCAGAAACAGGTCGAGAAGGGTGGCTTCAGTTTCTCAATGATCTTCACCAACAAGCTTTTCGCGACGCTCATCATCTCCATGCTATCCACCTACGTCCTGTATCTCGTGGTCTCGATACTTTTCCTCGACCCGTGGCACATGTTCACCTCGTTCTTCCAGTACCTCCTCTTGACGCCGACGTACATCAACATCCTCAACGTCTATGCCTTCTGCAACACGCACGACATCACCTGGGGCACGAAGGGCGACGACAAGGCCGAGAAACTGCCGTCGGTGACGATGAAGGCGGACGGCAAGGTCGACGTCAGCGCGCCCACCGACGACGCCGACCTCAACTCGCAGTACGAGTCGGAGCTCCGCGTCTTCGACACAAAATACGAGGAGCCCAAGAAGGTGCCGACGCCGCAGGAGAAGCAGGAGGACTACTACAAGGGCTTCCGCTCTTCGGTCGTGCTCGCCTGGATGTTCTGCAACCTGGCCCTGTGCGGCGTCGTGCTCAACACGGGCGGCATCGAGGTTACGGTCGACAACGACACGACAGACCGGGCCGAGATTTACATGGGCGTCGTGCTGGGGAGCGTTGCAGGTCTCAGCGCAATCAGGTTTATCGGGGCCGTGTGGTTTTTGGTTGTGCGTATGGTAAGTTTGATTCTTCCTCCGAAGTTGCGGCTTGTTTGGGGCCCAGCTAGAATCCGAGATGCTAACTTACCTCCTAGTTCCGTGGCGTCTAAATGGGCGAAATTGTCTAGATACCCTTGGCGTGGCTAGGTCTCTTTATTGGCCTTATAGTCCGCGCTGAGTCGCCTTGTTTTTACGTAGTTGTTCTCTTTTGCAATGTTCGTCCTTCACGACCCAAAAATTTTGAACTCCTTCTACGGACCGGACGTTTGTCTAGTGGCGTTGTTCCGGTGACAGCTAAAGCGAGCTGTCTCTATTTCTTTCTATTTTTTCTTAGTGTTTTAGTGTAAATGACGGGCGAGCTTGGAAGACAGTGGCTTGTACTATCTGAAGTCTTTTCCATTCCCACGTAGGCCCTTTCTCTTTCTTTTGCCCTGTTCCTTTTTCTCATTGTTCGTTCAAGGCGGGACTGTATTACCGAATATTGTGTCATTTTGTACTTTGAGCCTCAACTTGTGCGCTCGGATACCACTGATACACTGGGGAGTTAACGATGGATGAAATTAAGTCTGGATATTAAATCGAGAGTGAAGTTGCCTAGACGTTGCGAGTGACAATATATCAGGTTAGTAGCCCGAGGGGCCCGTAGAATGTTCCTCGGTTTGCAATCCTGAGCAGTGAGTAACTGGAATAAACTAGCATAGCATTAACATTCTAGTATGAAGTGACTTAGCATCCTCGGCATCTTATACTCAAAACATAGGAACTTGCTCGGGAGATTTACTTCCGGTCGGAGTATACAATAAGCCTAGGTCTTGCACTGCAGCCTCGTTCAGTGGCAGACATCTTGCTCGTATTGGGCGAAGTTGAACCGACATAGCAATAGAACGTGCAGTCACACGACAGAAGCAACCAATAATTAAAAGCCAATCAGCGGCCACCGTGTTTCTGCTGTTGGACGAGACTAAGAGCCCGACTGATCCGAGAGTCCAGTTTGGAGCCACGGATCACCTTCTCGGGTAAACCGCCAAAGGCAGCTTAAGGTGGTGGCATCCGCGGGAACCTGAAACGATGACGTTGGGAACGGTGCTGTGCCGCAGATCATCCGCGGACCATATTATTTGGAGGGCGCCGATCCACGGGTACAGATAGGACTGGGCTGCGTGTTAGGCCCGTTGTCTGTCCGGGCGCTTGGATGGCGTCCCCGATCCCCACCGCCGGTTACGCGTACAACGGTTGCACCGGCGGCCGGCCCAGCTGACCATTCCCAGACACGGCGCTCGGCAATACGTGCCAGCAAAATAATCGGGCCCGGCAGTACGCGGAAGAATGCCACGAAGTATAGGTAACGCTTGTTTCCGCGGCTTGGCAATCGAGATACGAACTCGGTTGGCGTCCGAAGCGGAGAGGCTATTGGAGGTGCGGGTCATAAAAACTTCGCCGTAGAATAGTGGGAAAGTAGCAAATGGTATGTTCACCAACATCGGATTCTCAACTTCCGCCCCCACGCGCCGGTTCGCGCTGACGCAACAACCAGTCTAAAAGCCCCGGGCTTCGCTTCTTTCCCTCTACGGCCTGCACATTATACCACCAACGCTAGGAATACCTAGTAGACCCTACCTATAGCCACACCGAGAGATCTCCCAGCCCCTTCCGGCATGGTGCGTCTTCTTCAGCAGGCCCGCCGACCGGAGTCGGACTCAACTCCGCCGCGCGCCTGTTTTCGTAGGATTGATACCATGACGTCAAGAGCGAACGCGTCCCGTCCGTGACGCCATCGGACCGAGTTTGGTGAGATCTGTACGTGGTTAGTGAATCCATGGGCGGGCACTGAAGCTTGTCTTTAAGCTAAAAAATGCCACGCCCACTCCGCATGCCCTCTTGAGCCGAAGCAAGACTGCTTCGATTTGCTTGTCCTCGCCAAGTGAGCTTGTCCCATCGCTTGGTTTGCCTTTCCTGTTCAACGTTTCTCGTGGCCTTCCCCACTGCCCGCCATGGCCACCACGCTCCCAGAGCGCGAACCGGCGCCCGGCCACTACGGCGAGGAAGCCGAATACAAAGAACAGGAATCCGGCCGGGTCAGTCCCGAGCATGTCAGGGAAGACGGCAAGCACGAACTCCTCGAGTCCGAAGCTTGGGACAAGCTGGGCTACAGCTGGCCGACTTGGCGCAAGTGGCAGATTCTCTGCGTCGTCTTCTTGATCCAGATTTCCATAAATCTGAACGCGAGCATGTATGCCAACGCCGTCGACGGCATATCCGAGACATTCGATGTCAGCAAACAGGTGGCGCGCATACCACAGATGACCTTTCTGGTCGCCTACGCGTTCGGCTGCGAACTGTGGGCGCCCTGGAGCGAGGAGTTCGGCCGTTGGCCCATCCAACAGCTCAGTTTGTTCCTGGTCAACATCTGGCAGATTCCGTGTGCGCTCGCGCCCAGCTACGGAACCTACGTTGTCGTTCGACTGCTAGGAGGCCTTTCGACGGCGGGAGGATCCGTGACTCTGGGTGTTTTAGCCGACCTTTGGGAGCCGAACGAACAGGAGTACGCCGTCGCTTTTCTGGTGCTCTCTTCCGTTGGCGGCTCCGTCGTAGGAGCGGTCATCGGCGGCTTCGTGCAAGAGTACAAGAGTCTTCCGTGGATCTTTTGGGTTCAACTCATGGTCGGGGCAGGAACGCAGCTCGTCCACCTGGTATGCAACCCGGAGACGCGAGCGACCATCCTACTCGATAGGGAGGCGAAAAGAAGGCGCAAGACTGGTGAGGATCCTAACGTGTACGGCCCGAATGAACTCAAGCCTCGATTGAACATGAAAGAGATCTGGACTATTTGGTACCGTCCGTTCTATATGTTCTTCACCGAGCCAATCGTCACGTGGCTTTCTCTCCTGAGTGGTTTCAGTGACGCTCTTATCTTCACTTTCCTGGAGTCGTTCAATCCGGTGTACAAGCAGTGGGGATTCGGCACTATCGGAGTCAGCCTTGCATTCATCCCGTAAGTTATGTTTTCACCCAGATATTCCAAAGCCATTTCGTTACTCACGTAATTTAGTCTTTTGGTCGGCTATTTCCTCGCGTACTTCTCCTATCTTCCATCCATTCATTACTTCCGAGGCATTCGACGAAAAGATCCTGACCGACTGACGCCTGAGGCCCGACTGTGGTGGCTGCTTTTCCGTAAGTAATCCAACTGCTCACTTCAAGTCAGGACACTGACTGACCACGCCTGCTAGTCGCACCATTGGAAACCATTGGCCTTTTCGGTTTCGCCTGGACAAGTCTAGGCCCTGGCTACGGCATACCATGGATCGCACCCATGATATTCTCCTGTCTCGTCGGGATGGCCAACGTGAGTTTTACATTCCCACTCCTTACACGTACAATCTAGGCTCACACATGACAGTACGCTATATATCAATCTTCCATCGACTACCAAACAGCTGCCTACGGTCCTTACGCGGCGTCCGCAACTGGTGGGAACGATCTCGCCCGTGACTTTCTGGCCGGTATCGCTGCGCTGTACGCAACGCCAATGTACTCAAACATTCCCGGTCGGCCACTCGAATACGCCTCTACCATCCTGGCATGCATTGCCGTCGTCGTCACCATCCCCATCTACATCTTCTACTGGAAAGGACCGGAGATTCGCGCACGCAGCAAGTTCGCGGAGAGCCTCGATAAGAGCAGAAAGAAGTCCGTGGTTGCAAGGAAGAGTTTAGCAGGAATAGATGAGAAACATCTGCCTGGGCGGCGAAGTACGTCCGGTGCGCAGCATGTGGAAGCAGTCTAGAAAAGAGCAACTATTTGGAAATGCTCACTATATTATATTTTACCCGTGTAATTCGTAATGATACCAAAAGTAGTTTTGGAAAGTGCAGTAATGGCGTGGACAGTTCAAGCAACGCGGCGATGATCACAACATAAAGTCAATAATTTCGTCAAGAGTAATCCCACTATAGTGGACCGTCGGTCTGAAACACTTGCGACGCCGCTCTCACATGCACCTGAAGATTTCTCGGCTTTGATGTTCAGACTTGCGTCGGCTCACGAGCGACCCGAGTACGATGTTTAACCAGAATGAAACTCTTTTGGAGTGCATTGCAGTTACCCGGTTCCAACTCTCATAAGATCCTTACCAAGTATCACTGAGCACTACTGTTCAACTCACTTCCACTGATGCATGTTTTAGATTAGCTATGTAAGGAGTACCTTCCTAGACAAATTTACTGCCATGCTGATTCAATAAAAAGCTATACAAGGACTTTCCAGATATTCACCAACGTAATTTTTTCCTCGCCTTTTTGGGCGGCGTTCTCTGATTTAGTCTGCTTGAAAGTTAGCGGATCACCTTTTCATTATTCATCGCGCAGTAGCGGATACCTGAAAGCTTCTCGTTCACGAAGTCGAGCGCCTGCTGTCCGTAAACGTAGCCGTAGCTTTGATGAGTCTGCGCATTATTCCCATTAGAGCAGTACGGATCAGCGGCGTCGCAGTAAGACTGGATTTTGTCGGCCGCCGGGCAAACGAAGCCTGATGGGCGGGGATCGAACTAGAACATCACAGTCTCTAAGTTAGCTGAGGTGGTCTAAGGGCCTAAACTGGCTGTATGAAAGGAGTCGATTGATTGTGAGATATGGGATGAGCACTTACGCCCGGGGCGTTGGAAGTACCGACATTGTAGGGCAAGCCTGGAGTATGACGCGGATCGCCCATAAGGATGACGGCCTTAACCTGGTCCGCGACGCTGCCCGTGATGAGCACGTCGGTATTAGTCCAGCCCTGGCCCGGATCGCCGCCGCCGCAGATGGCGTTGTCCATAATTTGGGCACCCTAAATACTCAAAAAAAAAAAGTTGAAATTAGGGCAGCTATTCACCAATCACCTGATACGTTGTCAAGCATCACGTCCAACGCACCTGTGAGTATCCGACTAGTACGAGCTCGGTGTCCGGGCACCGCTGCGCGAACGAATTGACCTGATCGGCCACGGCCTGCGTGCCCTGCTGCACGGAGCTGCCGTAGGCATTGTCGCCCGCAGCCGGGTAGTTGATGGCCTCGGATGTCGCTCCTGGGTGCGCTTGCACGATGCTGTTGACGACTTGGCCTGCCGAGCCCATTCCGGGCGGCACAGTCGTCTCTCGAGCCCCGAAGACGTGGACCGGCGGGCAGTTTCCTTGGCGAGCTCCTAGACCTCCGGAAGGTACGGCAACCGCCCCGCTCGCAAGCAGCAGAGCTGCGGTAGTGAACTTCAAAGCCATATGTCTTTGGGGGATGTTATGAATTGACACTCCTGTAAGAGGATAGCCAGGACAGAGAATCGAATGCAAGACTGAGAGATAAAGAGAGAGGAAATATTCGGGCAGTAAAGGAAGGCTGGGCCATGGCCAGTGGGCCTTGCAGTTTAAATATGTTGTAAAAAATGACTCCGCTTATTGGATGTCATGTCGTGATCAGGTTTCCTATAAATGCGGAAGCCTTTAACTAAGCTTTTCCCGGTCGTCCGTAGAAATATGAACCTTCCCCGCAAAAGCACAATATAATCCCAGCCGCCTTATACAGAGTGTGATTAGATGAAGTTCCACAAAGAATGAAACAAAGGGGAAAGTGCCGCTGGCCCGAGCCCCGAGCTATGAAGTTAATACGCATTGCATTGCATTCTTGTAGCATGACTACAAACCTTTGACTCAAGATGCCAAGGTGTCCCCTACAAAGCGCATGGACGCTGCTCGGTGGCAGGGATGATCCAACTTATCGATTCGCTCACTGATTCAAGAAATTCATTAACAATTGAGGGGTTGGACAGGGCAAAGAAGTCATCACGTGGGCCCTGGTAGTAAGACACTCAGGTTCGCCGCGACCGTAAATCACATAATTCGAGTGATGTCAGGTAGTTTTCGTTGGCTAACCTGAGTTTGGTAGCAAGTTAATTTGCTCATCGTCGTGGTATTTGAATTTTGAACTAAACCGCCCTAGTCGAATAGAATTGCACCAAATTGAAATGTGAAGGACGGAAAGGTATAGTGCTACTAAACTTGAAAAGGCAAATCGGACTTTAGCCTGTCGGCTGCGACAAGCACGTCGAGTTTAAGGCCGGGGATATAAACGTAAGGTCGACTAAAAGGGGAAGAGATAAATAACTTCTCGGGGTCCCCTGACCGAATGCATAAACAATCTGATGCGGATCTACCAAAAAGAACTTCGATGTGCAGAGATGGAGTGGTAGATGTCGTAATGTTGTTTCAAATGGCCCAATACCTTGATCGCATTGGACAACTCGACGTCAGTGGTAGTAAGCGAATTAAAGCAGGTATGGTTATATTAGTCGAGCCTCTGACTAACTATTAGCAACACCCTACACTCTAGGACAAAATTGGTGGACTTCGTTGAAGTGGTAGGTATCAGTAAGTTTAGAAGAGGAAGTCAAAGTACTGGGATAATATTCGGTGCGAATTGGGAACCCGAGTTGGTTTGAAGAGGTCTTCTGTTAATGAGTATCTTGCGAGAACCTTGCCGTCAAGGTGGAGCTTGAAGACCGCTAAACTACGGGGAAATACCGGAGATACAAAAGCGCCAGATCAAGAATAAGACCGAAGACTCCTCGGCATACTTTACAGAGACATATGGGTGGAATTTATGCCGCGAGCTCTTACTCTAGCGGGCTTCGGTGTCTTCGACGAGGTTGGACTCGGGAGGCTTGTGAAAGTCGAATGCGAGAACAGCTGTAGTGTAAACAAGTGCGCCTAAAAGCTTTGCTGAAAGCGGGAAGCTTGACCTTTCCGTTGGGTTCTGATAGGCCGTATTCACATGGCAAGCGGGACGCGGATGATGCCTATCCGTACCACCCTACTTGATCGACGCACATATCAGAAGCTCCTTTGGTTCCGAGCCTTGGAACCAAAGTGGAGCAGCAAATTCAAAACTATATGGCGGATGCCGTGTAGGTGCGACTTTTCAGAACAGCTTCAACCAAGCGAAGCGGTGTCTCGTCAACCAGAGGCACACATGCACGTTGCTAAAGCTGTACTTACCTAAGCTTGGTAGTCAATGCAAAGGAAATACCCAAATTTGTTGAAGAGTATCGGGCTGGCTACGAGGAGGTCTCTTACGTTGACGCTCATGCGGCGTTCACATCGCGGAGGAAATTAGACAAGCACCGACACATGATTCGGTCAGAAATAAACCTGGTAAGTTCGGCCTAGAATTAGGGATGGTGGTGGCTGTCTGGAGGAATTCCTTAGACGAAGCACTGGGCCATGGCCAAGCTGTAGCAGTTACTCACGATGACGCGGACATGGGACGAAATAACCGATGAAGGTGGGCAGTAGCGGTGCTCTTCGCCCAGGCCGTGGAACCGAAGCCGTCGCGGTATAAGGTGAGAAGACTTGCAGCGGGAAAACAGCTACTTATGCCGTGCGACCAGGTCTAAAGTAGCCTTGATAGAACGACTCATGAGCTTTTGGGCTTTATTGAGTTCGAACTGGAAGTTCGTCGCGGGCGCGGAAGTACGGCGGGGGCGGATCGAACTCGAAGGACAAAGACATGTGATCGGCGGCGACGAGAGGCGCGTGCGCGGTTGAGGTCCAGAGGGAAGTTGTGCTGGGCGGGATTGACAGATGTAGGTGTGCGGCAGCCATGGCACCATGGTATCACAGGGTCCGGGCCCTTCCCACGGGATGAAGCGGGTTGCGACCCAGGCGGGGAAACGGATCTAGTGCTGCCTGGACCCCGGCCGCGGGACTCCATCGGCCCACGAGGGCGCCGTCTAGCGAATGCCGGGCGTGCGTGCGTAGCACACGTGCACACGAGCCGACTTTCGAGCGTGCACATCAGCTTGAGACCCCGACTCTTTGAAATTGCGACACGAGCCTGGACCCTAACCTACGCTCTACAGCCGCCTAAAACTACACGAAGGCTTGCGGAAAAGGGCATCCAAAGGCGGCCCAGTGATCGGGTGGCGATCGTCGCGGCCCCGCGATCTCTGGTGGGCGCCCGGCCCTTGCACCTACGGTAATGACGTCGTGCCACGCCGCGGTTGGTCGACGCCGCCAGTCCAGGCACCGCGGGCGCTGAGGCCGGGGTCGTTGGACCCCGCGGACGGTCAACCAACGGCCCGCCGAGGGCCAGAAATTTCTGCTCCAGGGCCTGGAAAGGCAACCGCCGCAACGAATAGTGAGCGATTTGCGTGCGCTGCCACTGGCTCGTGCCCTGTGATAAGAATTGGCCTTTCTGCTCTCCGATAGGCGAATGTGCACTGTCGCCCCGGGCGCGCTGCAGTCCCTAATCCATCGACGCGGTGATGCAGCCGTGCTGACGCAGAAACAAAGAGAAGGACCTGCCTGCTAGCGAGAGTCGCGACTTGCGCCCACCGCTTCTTCCCAATTCGCCGGTCACGCTCCACCTACTCCGTACGTACGGCTTGCTGCAGCGGCGCAATTCGCAACTCCTGCTGCACGCCAGCGCGCATTTTGTCCCCGTTAGCTTTAACTCGCGCCAAGACGGATATCCCTACGCGCCCGATAAGATTCTACGACCTCCCCTCGAGGCGCTAATTGCTTTCGTTTCCCGTGTTGCCCTGTTCGCTTTCCCCCACGTCACACATTTTCCTACCCACCGGAGCCCATCGTCACCTACCACGAACCGCCCCCGAAAGCTTCACTTGTCGTGTGACCTCCTTCACTCTAGTCAGACCTGCGTAGCTTTGCCTACCGCTGCAGCGAACCCTCGCTATTGCATCTGTGAGGTTGCGCCGCCAGTGTGGGCAAGGGAGAAGGGTTCGGCTATAACACTCTGGCTCGGCCCCCCGCGATAGTCTCGGACTTCCACTCCTGTGCTCTGTCCCTTGTCTTCAATCTTCGGGTCCCATCTCGCCACTTCGCCTCCTGGTGGACCGCGCTTTGAACATCTGTTGCTGTTGCCGCGCTTCCCATTGTGTTCGCTTGATCCCGTAGTAGTCCAGGACAACCACCCGGGAAGGCATCATTGATAGTGCGGACCATACCCTGCTGACCGCCTCCCGCCGTCTCCTTGCCCTGCGCGCGCTCCTTGCCACCGTAGTATGACCTCGCCATCTGCCAGTACCAGACTTCGTACTGAATCGGCTGGCGATCTCGATCCACTGTCTGCCGCAGATATTTACTATGGCAAATCTCACTCGTTGGCGCGGAAGAAGGAGCGGGTGCGGACCTACTCCGGCATCGTCCACACGGGCGATGGCCGTACCATTGCACGCGCAGCTATGCGCCGTCGCAGCCACGACGAGCAATCGATGAGGCCGCGACGCTTTCTGATCCGTGTGGAGGACACGCTTAAGAATTTGTTGTCGGAAGAGGACACGGATAACAACATGCAAATTACAATTGAAGACGAAGGGCCCAAGGTATGTTGCCAGCGCTAGGATTGCATTGGCTTTCCTAAGGGCGATTCCACTGACATGATTGACAGACATTCTCCGTCGGCACCGAGAGTTCCAATGGTTTCAACAGGTTCGACGTCCGGGGCACGTACATGCTGTCGAACCTTCTGCAGGAGCTCACTCTGGCCCAGGACTATGGACGCAAGACCATCGTGCTCGACGAAGCGCGCTTGAACGAGAATCCGGTCAACCGGCTCACGCGTTTGATCCGCGAGTCCTTCTGGAACAATCTGACGCGCCGCATTGACGGATCCAACATTGCTCAGGTCGGACGCGACCCGAAGGACTGGACCTCGGACCCGCGTCCGCGCATCTATGTCCCACGCGGTGCGCCGGAGCAGTACGAGTACTACACCCGGATCGCAAAGGAGCAGCCCGAGGTGCGCCTCGACGTTTGCTGGCTCAAAGAGCCTTGTGATGACCCCGCATACGTCCGAGACCTCAACGAGGCGCCGGGTATGCTAGCGCTAGAGATGGGAGAGGTGACCGATCCGGAGACGGGCGAAAAGGATCTGCGGGGTCTGCCATTTGTGGTTCCCGGAGGCCGGTTCAATGAGCTGTACGGCTGGGACAGCTACATGGAATCGCTGGGACTGCTAGTGCATGACCGCGTGGATCTGGTCAAATCCATGGTTCTCAATTTCTGCTTCTGCATCCGGCACTACGGCAAGATTCTGAACGCGAACCGCAGCTACTACTTGTGCCGCTCCCAGCCACCTTTCCTGACGGACATGGCTATTCGTGTTTACGACCGCATTAAACACGAGCCTGGAGCTCTCGACTTCCTCCGCACCGCCACTCTTGCCGCGATCAAAGAATACCGCCACGTCTGGATGAGTGCACCCCGGTATGACCCTGAGACCGGTCTCTCCCGTTACCGGCCTGGCGGCTTGGGCGTACCACCGGAAACCGAGGCCTCCCACTTCACCCACCTGCTCGAGCCGTACGCCGCTAAAAACAATCTGAGTTTTAGTGGTTTCGTGCAAGCCTACAACGCCGGCACTATTAAAGAGCCGGACCTGGACGAGTACTTCTTACACGACCGGGCGGTCCGCGAGAGTGGTCATGACACGTCATACCGGCTTGAGCGCGTGGCAGCCAACCTTGCCACGGTCGACCTCAACTCTCTCCTGTACAAGTACGAGGCTGACATATCTCGCGTGATACGGACCTACTTTGGTGATGCGCTTTCCGTACCGGCCGAGTGGTGTGCTCCCGGCATGAAGCCTGGTCAAATTGAGCGCTCTGCGACGTGGGATCGCGCGACGAGGCTCCGCCGTACCCGCATGGATAAGTACATGTGGAACCGCGCCAAAGGCATGTACTTCGACTACGACACGGTGCGCCGCGTCCAGAGGTCGTACGAGTCAGCGACGACGTTTTGGCCCATGTGGTCGGGCGCTGCCAGCCCCGAGCGGGCGGCCATCTTGGTGTCGCGAACCCTCCCGCGCTTCGAGGTATTTGGCGGCCTAGTCTCCGGAACGGAGGAGAGCAGGGGTGCCGTGGGACTGGATCGGCCCAACCGCCAGTGGGACTACCCGTTCGGGTGGGCACCCCAGCAAATGCTGGCTTGGGTCGGACTGCAGCGGTACGGTTACGAGGCCGATGCGGAACGCCTGGCGTACAAGTGGTTGTATATGATCACCAAGGCTTTTGTGGATTTCAACGGTGTCGTGGTGGAGAAGTACGATGTGACGAGGCCAATCGATCCTCATAGGGTTGAGGCAGAGTATGGGAACCAGGGGAGCGACTTCAAGGGTGTCCCGCGTGAAGGGTGAGTATCCTAGGTCCGTGACATGAATACTAGGAACTACCACTTGCTAACAAATTCGAAACAGCTTTGGCTGGGTGAACGCGAGCTACGTATACGGCCTACAGTTGTTGCGGGCCCATGCACGCCGTGCTCTTGGCACTTGTACCACGTGGGACGTCTTCTCCAAGGCGACGGAAGAGGATGTGTTTGAGGGAGAAGATGAAATTGATTCCGACCAATAGATTGGCAACGACAAATTGAGAGACAAACTGCAAAATAGGAGGGGAGACGGTGGGACTAGTCCGCATCGTGGCCAAATCAACTAGTAATCCGGAAACTTGGCGAATTCTTAGGCATAACGGCAGAACCCTGGCGGCCTTGTCCATTCACTTGTTCAAATAATCATTAGCGAAGACTTGCGGGTGTGCGGGCTGGGCGTCAAGGTAGATTAGGTCTTTATTCCTTTGCAAAGTTGTCACATTATTACCTTGCTAGCCTTTTGAGGCTTTTTGCCTCGAGGCTTAGATGCATGGTCACTGTCATTGGAGGCGAATAGAGACGAGACTGTGAAGACAAATTGTTTGGTAATAGATACTTTCGGTAATAACGTACAGTTCAGTTCAGTCCTTTGCACTCGGGATGGAAGGGTGAAGTTGCTTTCAAGATTGCAGCATGGTTGAAGCCAAGTGTCCCTCGGCAACGCATGTAGAAATAGTTCGTTGAAAGAGCGGAATAAAGTAGAAATAGAGGGCTAGCAAGTGAAGTGTAAATAGGGAGTTTAGGCTAATAAGACTTTAGAGTTTCATTACATATTCGCTTGCGGCTTGAACTTTTAGCAGCTAGTCTACGTACCAATGCCAATACAATTTAAAATAAAAGTCACCCGTAATGAAGCAACAGACTTGGGGAAGAAAAAAAGAAGTTCGGAACTTGACTAGAAGCAGACCATTGTGTAAATACGCATTGCTATCGTATTGCCCTGTGCTGAGCGCGTTTCAACCAAAAGTGACGAAGATTCCAGAGGTGTGGCTGACAAACAGCCCAAGCCACCAGTTACGACAGGTGGCGCTCAACGGAGCGGCTCAGCCCCAAAGTCCGAGTCACAACACTCTTAAAGCCCTTCCGCCCGCTTTACTACTTTTTCTTCCTTTTCCAACGAGTGTTCTCCTTGAACAACACTTCCGCTACACTATCTTTGCGTCGCTGTATCCCTCAAAGCGATATATCGCACTTTTACACTGCAAAGACCGCCTTCCTCGAGCAACCCAGTTTTATAGGGAGGTCGCTCAGCTCACCCGACACCCCACGAGCCTGACCGCCACTTCGCCCACCCCAGCATACACCGCACCTCTAGCCAAAATGTCTGACGATTGGGAGTCCGTCACAAAGATTGGAAGCAAGGTTCGGACTGGTGGTTCCGGCCCTCGCGAGACGGTCGTCCGTGGCAAGAGCGCCCTGAACGCCGCGCAGCGGAGCGGTGGCGTTATGTCTGAGAAGAAGTTCCAGACAGGCAACGCCGTACGTTTCCCCCTCAGCTACTTCAATCCATCGACGAGACCCGCTACGGGACCTTTTTGCTAACGCGGAAATATCGCTTTCATAGTCGTCCCGCCCCGGCGTCGAAGGCCAGCACCTGACCAAGGTCGACCGCAGCGACGAGATCATCAAGCCGAAGACAGTGGGACCCAAGGTGGCCGAGGCGATCCGCAAGGCTCGCGCCGAGGCCAAGAACGACAAAGGCGCCACCATGACCCAGAAGGATCTGGCCACCAAGTGCAACACGACGCCAACCGTCATCGCCGACTTCGAGCGTGGCTCCGCGGCGCCGGACCAGAAGCTGCTATCTACGATCGAGCGGGTGCTAAACGTCGTCCTGCGTGGCGAAAAGGTTGGGCAGCCCAAGTTCCCCAACAAGAAGAAATAAATTAGGGTTACTTGGAGCTGCTGGCTCGGATGTTTTGGGATTTGGAAATGACGGAATGATTATCTGCTTTGGCCTTCTTGCTAGCGAGAGGAGGCAGATTGGCTTGGGTTATGGAGTTTTACTTTATTGATCTTCGGGCGCTACCGAGGTAGCTCACCAAAATGACAATGGCCTACTTTAAGCTGGTGATAGCTTCATGCTCCCTCTTGTCTTCTGCTTATCATTCCTTCGGTGCAAACGTAGAATAGCGTTTTAGACCTGCAAATATAAAAACCTTGAGAACCTTTCTAGGTTAGAACTTAGCGTAGTAAAACCAAGGAGAGTACTATGTCGATTATGAGGCTAGCGGCCGCTTGCATAATGACAGCCTGCCTATCGTATGCACAATGCGAAATTGGGACTTTCCTAAATGACTTACTATTCGGGCCTTGAAGGATTCCCTGGGACTCTTCGAAGTCCTCATAAAACTTAAAGCATTCTGTTTAAACAGCCCGTTGAACAAGAGCGACGACAAGCTTTGCAAGGGTATTTACGGAGCTTAACTTTTGAACTATTTACATGCTATTGTATGAGCAAAGCTTCACTTCAGTCGCGTTGTCCGAGCGTGATAACACTTTACAAAGTATGATCCTCAGCATCTAGAGGCCCAGTACTCCACTCGATCCCAACAAGCCACTTCCCAAGCTCTTCACCCATATCCACCTCCCAGCGTGGATTTCGCACCTTCAGTAAGTCTCCCCTGCTTACTGGTTTTCTCTGATAACCGGTCACATCAAGACCACGGCCACTTCTCACGCCAGGTCCAATTAGGATCACTTTCTTCCTTTCCTGGTCCCCCTGGCACCTCTTGCCACTAATTAGGACAAAATCTTTCCCACTGCCGCTCCCATTTCCGCTGCTAAACCCCCTACCGCCCACATCTTCAACCTCAAATCCCACCACTGTAGAGCTTACGTGCTCACAACGCCCCTGGTGCTCCGTACTGATCTGCTGCGCAATATCGAGCACCCAACCGCGCATCGACGCTGCCATTCCACCTGCAACGTACTTTTGCCCCCGCCGCTGCGGCGAGAAGAACGTTGGTAACGGGTGGAGATCCCGAGGAGGAGCGGCATCGATTTCCGAGGGCGGCGCGAGCTCGTCGGATGAGAGATGGCCTGATGTGGACGATGCGGGGCCGAACGGACGCAAGAATGGCGGCCGAGTGGCAAGAAGTGGTAGAGGGGCACCGGTGGAGGCATCGAGTCTGGATGAGGCGACTGGGGTGTTCAGGTGGAAAGTTGATCCGCGGGGACCGGCGGCAGTGCCTTCGGCGTGAGCACTAATAGGACATATAAAGCGACGGTGGGATGGCGGCGGCGTGGCATGGCGTGGTTGAGGTGATAGATGTGAAGAAGGATGTGGATTTGGCGGCGATGCGGAGAGAACTCGTTGGCGTTTGGTGGGCCGTGGAGCGCTCTCATCGGTATCGAGAGCGGAGGTGGTAAGCCCTTCCACTTGCTTACCCATGTCATCTTCATACCCATCGCCTTCGTCCTCTTCAAACCCTTCTTTGCCGTCAATGTCTTGGGCGTATTCGCTCTCATGGAATTCGCTTGCAAGTTCCTCCACTTCTTTCAATTGTTCATCCGTCTCAGCATTATGAAGAGCTGGTAGATCGCCATCATCATCAGCCCACGTGTCTTCTCCCCCTTCGCCCTGATCTATCCTATCTTCATCAATCTGTTCGCTGACTTCGTCAAAACCGAACGCGTCTTCCCGACCGTCTGTTAGCCGCGGGAAGTCTCGCAGAGCTTCATGCCCAGTCCACTCTTCTCCGCCCGATATCTCCTCAATCTCTTCTTGTGCTGTAGTCTTCCTTCCTCCCTGGATGAGCAACCCGCTATCAATGCTCTTCCTCACAGCTAGGCCAAATGCGAGCCGCGCGTCTTGTGCGTCCCGGCAACTATCGCCGTCAACATCCGCCTCCCGAGGTACGCCGTTTCGTTTTCTCTCGATTGCAAGCTCGTCATCACTCCCCGCCTCTTCAATATTTGATCGCTGCCGACTCGGTGAAGGGATGAACCGTGGTGCTTTAGCGAATTGCTTTCCAGCCTCCTCAATTCTTGGCCGCTGCTGATTCGCCGAAAGGTTGAACCGCGGTGTTCTCGCAAATTGGTCTCCGCACGACTGCAGCGCACCAGGCGCTTTAACGGTTAACAGCGGCGGAGGCAGAAATGCGGTGCGGCGAGCAGGGGTCACTGTTTGGTGTAGATGGGAAGAATGTGGACGGGAAGCCGACGATGCATTTACGTCGCTACTTTGTGGGTTATTGGGGAAACGCTGCGGGTTGGTTGGGGTGGGACGCGCTCGCGGGAGGAGGAAGCGGTGGCGTGGAGTCTAGGTTGCAATTCACAAGAAATTAAAGCGAGAACGCTATCAGACACGCCGCTCGGGAAATTTGAAGGTGATCAAAGCATACCACTGGTCTAGGATCAGGCGTCGGCGCCATTGCAAAGCATTTGGCTGAGTGTGGTTGGGATGAGACCTATGGAGGTTCGTCGCCATCCGGTGGGGGACACGTTGGTAACGCGGTTGGCGGGGCATGATATCCGTAGAGCGACGCGCCGCATCCCGTGCAACGCCTGCGGGACCTAGCCAAATAATTCTAAAACTGTGCACTTGTGCGTCGTCATTGGGTGAGCATGGAATCCTGGTAATCGAAAAAGTACGCCAAGCTTGAGTTTATAAACTTAAGACCTGGCTCCGGTGGTTGTTGAGTGGCCGAGTTAAATGGGAGTACAAGTACCTCGTATCACTGGGCTACATCAGTGCATTGACAACTGACGTCGATCTACTGCAGTACAACGGACTAGATTGCGAACCGTAAAGCTTCGCAAACATGGTATGGGATAGAATCGAAAGTTCGGTGGATTTATTGATCAGCGTTCGCCCTCTTCGAGCTTGGCTTTTGTGCATCTGACTTCAAACCAGTTGCGCAGTAGCAAGCTAGATCTGATTCACTGACATATTTCAGATGTACACTAACTACAAGGCCGATCTCAGTTCCAAGTTCAATATGATCAGTGGACCAACTGTTGCAGATGACCTTTAAAGACACCATCTCCTCAATGCCAACACTTGTAAGGACTAGAAACGGCGGTATTCCATTACTACAAAAATTATGCGATTAATACAGAGAAGGTATTCGAGGTATCAAAATCGTGGCCGTCAACGAAAGACGAAGAAGCATTACAATCCCAAGATAGCCAACAGCATCAGCCCGATAACGGTGCTCGCAATAAGGGGTATCAAATTTATAGCAAACCGACCAAACCAAAGGCAGCCAGAGCCGCGGCGGCCATCGGGCCGACACTGGCGGCAGCATCGGTGGGCGCAGTAGTGGTCGTCGCCTCAGCGGGGGTTGGGCTGTTCACAGTACGGGAGGTCTGGTCGACGGGACGGGTGGCAGTCTGATGAGGATGTTAGTCCATGGCTCAACAATAAGCACTATCCGGCTCGCTGTCTCCCCCCAAGACCGTATTCAAGTACTGCATCGCGGTAGATACTTTGGGACATGTTCTTGCAAGGGGCGGACTTACGAAGGCATCATCGTCACTATCAGAAGTCGACTCGGGGGCGCTGGTGCTGGCGGCTGTGGTCGGGGACGGCGTGATGGCCGTTGCCCCGAAATCAGCGCAGCAGCTAGGGCCCGTGTCGCATGAGTTGCCATCAGAGCAACAAACTTCACCCTCGCTCGGACGGTAGCACAGGCGCTGTGGCCAGCCGCCGGAGCACCAGTGCCACTGAGACCCGCCGCGCTCGCAGCATTCCTCGTCCGTGTCATCTGTATAGCAGTCCCAGTTGGAGGGCTGGGAAGTAGCGGCCGTACCGGTAGCCGTGGCCGTGAAGTCGAAATCAGAGCTCGACTCCGTGGTTGTTACGGTTAGGACGAAGGAGGAGAAGTCGAAGGCATCGGATGTTGCACCGGGAACACCGTCGGTCCCGATAGGAGAGGGGTTGCCGCCGATGAAGCCGCAGCAGGAATCGGTCGCACCAACGCAGTATGCTATGAGAGGAACGCGTTAGATTCCTAGCGCAAGAAGCATTGCAAAACACCTCATACACAGCATTAAGGCTGAGGAACCGGGCGTCTAGTTTCGAAGATCTCAGATATCCCGCATAAGTGGGAAATGCACGCGCGCACAAAAACACCTGATGAAACACGTTTCATTAAAATCAACTTACAGCCGTCGGCACAGCACTGCTCGCCATCAGAAGGATTGTAGCAAGTGTCTTCTGTGCAGAGCACGTTGCCCTCGCCAAAGCAACCCGAGCAGGTGTCGTCCGTGTAGCAATACATGTCTTGGCGTGCAAGCAATCGGTGGCTCGAGTCGCCATGAACGACTTTCTTGAGCGCGGACGCGCCGCCTACTAGAAGTAGGGAGAACGGCAGAGCGCGATACATGGTGAACGCGATCTGGGCTTTGTGGTTTCTAAGGGTGGGAGAAGTAGAAAGATTACAATTATTACAAGTGCGCAAATGAAGGAGACGAGGACTGAGGTAAGTATGCCAGTAGTACTCGAACAGGAGACAGCAACACAAGCAAATTGATTGACTGTTACCCAAGAGTACGGCAGCGAATGGCCCGGAGGAGGTTTAGTAATGACCTTCAAGTGTAAGCCTTGTGCAAGGAAGTTTGGGGTTGCTACCCTTTTATCTATATTGCTGGAAAGCCTCAGATCAGAGTCAGGAGGGCGCTGTCATAATTTCCTTCGGGCTTGGCAGCTGAGGCTGTAAAAGGCGCGGGAGAATCTCCAGGAGAAATTGGTTTAGCTCGTTCGTGTTCTGGCCGCCCCCAAGCGATGGTTCAAAGACCAGCCGTGGCGCTGCACTGTGGGAGACAAACGCTGGGCGCTGCCTGCGGCCTGCGCTTGGACTGGCCGGGCCAAAGTGTCTGCAACTAGCGTCGCTCCACTAGTGCCCTATGGGCGGAAACAAAAGCCACGGCTGTGACGGTCCACCAAGGTCCGACCGGTGATATTGAGGCTGAGGCCTTTGCGTTCGATCATAATTGGTTTGAACTCCCAACTGGGTCGCGCTCTGGCCGTTTGTCTGCCTTGCACTAACCAGAGGGTGCGAGTTCCGCTGTGGTGCCCGACAGGCGTTCTTGTGAAACCTCGTCAATCGGTGGTACGAATTTAGGAGGATCTTAAGAGCAGAAAGCGTTTTGCAGGCTTGGGAATGCTCGACCGGTAAAAGTACCTAGGCACTATGTACATGAGTTTCTAACGACCGTTCGACGGTGTCGTACAAGACTCCAGCGATCATCCACGTACGAGAAAGTCGCCGACCGTGATGGCAGTCTTACCGTGCGGAAGATAACTAGCTCGACCGGACACCAGAGGGCTCCGCCAGGGGCTAACCCTGCAATGTAGAGCAAGGTGACTGATTGGATAAGGGGTGCGCGCGTGGACCCGCCGTGGAATGAGGCAGAGCTAAAATTGGCTGGCAGTCGGCGCGGGGTTTGGCCCTGCGAGCCGCATGAATACGTTTATTTTTGCCAGAGTCCCGCTGCGCTGGCTGATAGGCCGGAGACGCAAGGTTGCAGGATTGTGCTGGGGAGCTTAGCCTGCCCACCTATTTGGTCGAGAACCAGGTCGAATCCTTCGCTTCATGCGGGCCGCAGGAATCCTACTACGTAGGACGTATGGATGAGAGGGTTGCATGCCAGTTACCGCCACCCAACCGTATCGCATGAGGTGGGGTGGCTCCCTTCAACTATCGCACAGCCTCGATGGGGTAGTTAATATCGTGAAGCTTCGTTCGATGCTTGGCATTATTGGGTTGACGTTCGAGACGACATTCATGATCGACGGGATTTGCTGCATCATCAAACGGCGAAGTCTGTTAGAAGGAATCCGAAAATCCGAAGTCTTTGTTGCCGCTAGTGGATACCCGTACCCGACGTGGCTTGACCTATGAGGAAATGTCAAGCGGAATGACGGCTGGCAGATTTTTTGACTTTCTGGTCTTGTCCGCAACCCCACGTTACTGGACATTGGGAGAACAAAATCAGTGGTCACAGGTGAAAGCTCCAAAAGCAAGAAGGCGCTTCTATCCATTGCTGAATTACGTGCAACCTAGAACACCGCCGCCCCTTCATTTAGTTCTAGCTGTGCTGAACTGGTACGGACGAATGATTGCGCCGGTCGCCCGAGAGATTCGCTCGTCCGGGTGATCTGCCTCTTCCAGATCCATTGTTGTCTGTCGTCCATAGGGTTTTCCTCTCTATTACGTGTCGTGAGTTGCGATGAGAGTGACATTGGACCAGTCGGCACACAGTGTTGCTGCGAATAGTGAACGAAGGTCGTACTAAGGAGTAGGACTGAATACAAGCAACATTCATACGTTTGTACACCACTAAATCTCCTTTATTCGTTTCTACTACTGTAGATATGTCTATAGCTTCGTAGCGGGAGGGCGGATCCATATTTCCGGTCCAAGGCGTATATACATACAGGGTAAATCTAGCGGCCTGGCCCGGCACGTGGCGCAATCGACGCCGTCCGCACCGTGAGCGTCAAGATGTTTGTCGATCATGGAAGGTTTTATCGGGCCTGGCGCCAACCAAGGGTGGAGATCTCGCGTTTGAGTCGATATCCTAGCGAGTGCTCCGTACGGAGTACATAGGCGCGACTTATTCATAACCTTGCCTATGTAGAGTCATGAAGATAATTGATCAGGAAGTCGTAGTTGATGAAAGCTGCCCATTTGCTGACGCGCTACTTCGCATGATGCTCGACGACGTGCTGTCGTTGGAATTGCCGGAACTAAGCGACGCGGGGAAAGAGTCTCCGTACGTGTTTCGACACGGGAGCTCTCCTCGCAGAACTTATACTGGATGCCGTTCCCGTGCTTGGCAGCAAAAACGAAGCCTTTTGATACTTGCTAACCAAGCGCGGTCTGGCGGAAAGGCCTTGGTCGGCCACGCGAGGGACCAAGACATTGGCAATGCGACCAATCGGGCGCAAGACCTTTGGAATATGCGCCTTCAATTCAGGAATGCCCTCGCGCTTCCACTTTTGAGAGGTTTTTGAGCCGACCATCGAGCAGGGGACTTGGAGGGTTCAGCGTTCCCCCCGAGGCCGGGGGCAGCAGCGTCCCGGCCCGGTTACATACTCGCGGCGGCACGACCGCGGCCAAACACTTCGCTTGAGCAGAGCGTCGTCGCAGAGCGTCACTGTGGGAATACCCGCCCCTGACGGCCGGACCGGAAGCGCGTCGAAGTGAGAGCGTGCTCCGTACCTGCATCGGCGCGCCGGTGGGTGGCGCACCCGGCCGCGTGTGGCTGGAGTGGCCAGTGCGCCGCGCCGTCGCCAACCACCTCACTTACTAGCCACATCCGGGCGGCCCTGGGGCCTGTCAACAAAACAGACGCGGCCGCCGGCTCTTCCGGCTTGCACACACCTGCAGCAGCACCTGCTGCGAGGGAGCGCGCCTGCATTCCCGACCTTTTTTCGTGTCACTCACTACGTCGAATTTACGCCTGCGTTTTCATTCCGGGTCCACATTCGAAGAGTTGGGCGTCCCACCTGCACCCCCTCCGACCGATGACGATTGCTGAGCCCTGTGCACACGCGGCGCCAACCCACCTCGTGTCGTCCCTCTTTCCTCTCGAAGCACACCTCCCGAGGCTCCCTTGCCGGCGCTCGAACCTTCCGCTGGCTGCTCGTTCTCTTAGTTCACCATGGCTTCCAAAGTCGCCAACACCGTTCCCCTCAATGCCATGCCGGCCGCTGGTATCTTTGCCGACATGACTGTTGACGGGCCGCTCATTGGCGAGCTGGTTGTGATTATCGACAGAGCCAAGAATCTACCCAACAGGAAAACCATGGGAAAGCAGGATCCTTACTGCGCTGCACGCCTGGGTAAAGAGGCTCACAAGACAAATACAGACCGTCGCGGAGGGCAGACGCCCAAATGGTACGTACAATCACTCCACTTTTCCCGCCTTCCCTTCTGCACCAACTGAGATGAAAGGTTTGCTGACCAATTCAAGGGATGGTGAACTGCGTTTCAAGGTCCACGATTCTCCAGACTACCACCAACTTAAACTATCAGTTTTCAACGATGACAAGAAAACGGAGCTAATCGGCGAGGCTTGGATAAACATCACCGACATCTTGGGTCCCGGTGGTGGTCAAATCGACACATGGCACACCCTTAATTGTCGAGGAAAGTATGCCGGCGAAGTTCGTATGGAAATCACGTTTTACGACCAACGCCCGCGGCCGAGCAAACCATCTGCTGCTGAAAAACGACGTGAGGCTGCGGCCCAATCTGCTAGCGGAGCCGTTGAGGATAGTCATAGTCCCGGTGCCTCCATTACTGCGCCAGGCAGTGCGCCCCGAGGTACTCGCCAGGAAACACCCGTAAAACGACGGCCCCTGCCAGCCGACCCAACAAGTGGCACCCCGCCGGCTTCCGGGGGTCACAAGAGCTACCAAACTCCTCCCCTTCAGCAGCATGGACAAGTCCATTCCAGCGACAATACCCCGGCAAGCCACCGACGCGGTCGTTTCAATGACCAATATGCGACGCCATCTTCGGAGTCGCGCAGGCCGCTACCGGAGTCGGTAAATACTCCTTCGCCTCGCAACTATCAGCAATCGAGCCGTAGCTCTCGATACGGACAGTACGGAACACCCGGGGATGGCCATCATCCGCAGCAACCAGCAGATGGATATGGCAGCGGTCAGCGTCATTCACAACCGCCATCTCAGGCGCAACCGTACCCGTCTTATCACAGAAATCACGGCCAACACCAATCATATCCTGGTGACCAGTACCCGGCCTCACCGCTGGACGATCTACCTCAGATCTCACCGAACCCTCGCACAAGGACGACTGTGGCACCTCAACCTACGCACAGCACACCCCCGCGACAACAGACGCATCCACCTCCGGTGGGGCGAGAGCGGCCTGCGGAAGTTTCTCATTCCCATTCAGCGCCGGAGGTCCCAACTCATCATTCTGGTTACGATAATCCTGATAGACGTGACGAGTATGACCCTCGATACGGATATCCGCTGCCTTCCGGTTATCACCAGGACTATCAGGATCGGCGTCTAGTCGAAACGGAGCACTTAAACCGTTACGGACACGATGCCCCAGCGTACGAGCAGCCGCATTATGAACACCCAGAGAACACTTCACGGCCGCCAACTTCAGGGGACCCGTATGAAATGAACCCACCGCCATCGATACAGCAATACTACGCGCATCCGCCGGTGGAACCTCTCTTTGGTTCTCATCGTCCTCCGCATGATATGCAACCGACTGTGGAAGACGAGGATGATCGACCACCACCAGTGCCTGCGCACCGCAGCACAGCTCCCGCTGCAGTGCCGTCACTAGACCAGACAAAGCGCCGCTCGAACTACGCTCAGGACATTCCAGCTCCGCTTCGGATTGCCCCGAGTAGAGAGGATCTGTCACGAGATATGTTCCAAGGGAAGGCTCCCGTAGGCTTTCCTAGGCGGGAATCCTATGGGAACGCCCCAGCATCAAATACACCTAGGCGTATCTCGGCCTCTCCACAGCCTATATTCGGAAGCTCAAGTGAGCAACCCCGGGCTGACCCTGGGTATGCGGATGCCGGACCCGTAGATCCATTTGTGCCACCTCCAAATTACGACTATTCGGGTCCCCCTCTTGCAGCATCGGTTCCAGCTCCCGACAATAGCTACCACTCTTCTCATCATCAGGATAATAGGGGAAGCATTCCCTCGTACCAGTCTAAGGAAGCATCGCCATATGCGCCGTCGCCGTACGAAACTCCACCCTCACGACAAATAGGTCCTCCTGCTGGTAGTCCGAATGGAGAAGGGAACATGCCGCCAGCGCCTCCACAGCATTACCAATCCCAGCCTCTATCCTCATACCCGAATCAATCTCAGTCATATGGGTATCGCTCTGGCCCTCCAGAGACCGCGCCACTCATCAAACCTCGCGCTGTCTCACCGGTCCCAGCGGTACAAGTTGCGCCGGTTCCACCACAGCAAGCTGTCCCGCCTCCACAGCTCGACTCGCGGTTTGGTAGTAACGATCCTCGTATGTCTCGGCCTCATGTACGAGGGATGCCAAGCCGAAAGAGTGTGTCACCGAGGCCATCAGCGAACGCTAGTATTAGCCCTCACGAGAGTGGTAGAGACGCCAACGCTGCATCGCATGAACCACATTTGTCTGGCGTGCCTTTTTCACCGGACTCGTTCGACGCTTTCAACCCCCGCGCCTCGCTCTACAGTTCTGGTACCAACAACACACTCGCCCATCCTTCGTCCGTGCACCATCAGGTCTCCTCGGGGCCGCATACGCCTGACGACCGACGCCGCCGTCTTTCGTCTTCGGCATCGAACTCCCACACGACTACTTCTGCGGTGGACACGTCAAGCCCGCAGATTGACTTGGACGAAAATGGCAAAATCCGTGCCGCGGACGGCCGCGTTATCGACCCGACAGACCATCTACCTGTGGACTCGTGGGCGCCTGAACCGGAGCGCAAAGGATCATCAGCGCCCAACTCGGCTTCACGCTCAGGGGCTCCCGGTCCGCGCGACCGCGACCGAGAACGTGAGCGGTTGACCGGAGTGCGCGAGTTGGGCTCCGTCACAGGGGCTGTGGGCATCGTTAAGACTGGGGCCGGAACCAACAGCGGGGATAGGAGGAAGGGCCACGGAGCCAGTCACAGCCAAGGCTTCATCGGGACGACCCCGGCAGAGGACTACAAGGCGCCTTTAGGGCCGCAGCACATGTCCCGCGAGGCCCACTCGGCGGGCGCGTCGCCCACGGCACTAGTCACCGGTCGGAATCGGTTGCAGAAGCGGTCGCGTCCCGTTAGCTCGGTGGCGGCTAGCCCCTCGCCGTACGCCGTGGTTGGCGGCGCGCTTGAAAGAGAAAGGGAGAGGGACAGCCGCGAGCGCGAGGTCCTGAGCGCGAGAGGCGCGGATGCCAGGGGGAATGTGGCTCCAGCGGCGCCATCTTATGCACATAGGTCTAGCGCGCCGGGCGCTCCCGGTGCTCCACCTATCCCAGCCAAGATTCCATTGGATGAGTCGCCGGGTGGTGCGCAGGAGGAAGATTTGAGGGGCCTAGCAGAGGAGATGAAAAGGATCGATATTGGGCTGGGAGCTGGGAGTGGTGGAAGACGGAGCAGGGCGATCATGACGCTGGGGCACCGGAGAGGGTTCTAAGTTGGCACCTAAGTCAGAAGCAGCAAGGTTGCTTGAACCAAGCGAAAATCCGGGACGATGGGCTAGGAGGTCTGGAGCCCTAGATGCCGGTAATGTCTATGTTTCTTGCGCCCGCAGCGGGTGGCAATTGCGACATGCTCGGCCGTGTTTGCTCCGCGCATGGCTCGCTCTTTTGTGCAATCTTCATTTTCTCTTGTCCTGTTACTTTTTTTTTTTCTTTTGAAGCTGGTAGGGCTCCTCTGCTCCCCCTTTGCCGCAGATGAGTTTCTGCCACGGGTTCATGGGTAGACTTGGCGTTCGACGCGGTATAAGGTCTGCCTAATTTGAGGTGACCGTGCATATTCTCATTCTAGACCGCTTGGCGTTGGTGCTTTGGGAGGCTGCCTGAATTGTTTTCATAAGCAATGGCCTTGCCTTCCGGTATGTGCACGGACATAGTACGTACTAATGGCAATTAAAAAGTCGACTATGCTAAATTCTTTGTGATGTTTGCTGTATATGCAGAGTATTCATTGCTCTCGGCGGGCGACCTTGAGACTTGGGCGTCAAGCGATCGCCAGAAAATGACAAAATGCGTTGTAATTCGCTTTTCGCATTTTCGCGCTTGGGATTAACAATGTTTATTTCTCCTTCGTCTTCACTCTTCAGGGTCCGAGGGTCCGCGAACCCTAGGCGAGAGTGACTTCATATGCCGCTATGATGTAAACACTGCCTCATCGGTTCCACTCACGAGTCGCAGGCAAAGCTACAAAACCGCGACACACTCTAACCAACATTAAAATTGTACTTCATCATCCGAACTTCTTGAACGAAATCTCCAATAACAACTCCTGCTCTTTTAAATTCGACCTCTACCTTAAACTTTGCTAAACGCAATCATGTCTCAGGAATACGCCAACCAGGATCTCAACGTGCTAGCCAAGCAGGCCGAGCAGGATCTCAACTCCCACGACGCGAAGACGGGCCACGACAAGACCCGCACAGCACGCGGTGCCGGCGATTCTAGCGACTCAAGTACGTCTTCGGCCCCTGAATCAATATCCTTCCAAGATCGGTTTTCGACTTTCGACTATAAGCCCTCTATTCAGCACGCCAAGCATTTTCAAATCGAAAAGTGATATCCATGACAGTTCAGCTAACGTTTGACTCTGTTCCACCCCCTCAGCTGTTGAATCAGGCGTCGACGAGTCCGTCCGCTACAAGTTCCCGGGCGCCGACGTGCGCTACGGCTCGTCCGCCTCCGGCGCCGGCGACAACCGCCGCATCCCGCCCGAGGAGGGCGGCGAGTACAGCCACAGCTCCGGCCTGTACGTCTCTCCCTCCCTCTCACATGTTTCTTGTCAGAGCACGCTTGCCTGTCCTCCTGATTGAGGTGTCAAAGTGTGGAATGAAGGTCACGTTTCTCTAACGATCTGTCCGCGCAGGCCGGCCACCAAGGCAGCTGACTTCGAGGGACCGGGCGGCCCGGAGACCAAGGAGAAGTTGTTGGAGGAACAGAATCCGGGCAGCGATGAAGTGCGCGGAAACATCCGGCAAGGTGGAGACACGATCAGGCCGGCGGGTTCCATGAGCACGAAGTAAGGAAAAGTATATCGGAAGGGAAAGTCACAGGGATGGGGCTAGACACCAACACCAAAAAGTATTTCCGAATTCCATCGAGATCGTCGTGAGGCCATAAACTCACGGTATGAATTGCCTACCGACTACGAATACCGTTGCACTATTGTAATTTATCACTCTCAAAGCGTTAGTGAGGACACCAAACAGGAGCGCAATCCGCCAACAGTTGAGCACCTAATTTGACCGTCTTCTCTGTTTACTCCAATGCCTCCTTTCAAACACGTGATAACACATACGCGTATGCACCGTATGAATTCAACAAGTGGAAAGTAAAAACTAGTCCCGAGACGCTACGTCCATAGCCTAGGCTAACCACATAGAGCCAACTAACCAAACTATATTTGACTCAGCCGTCAACTCTACCCCATCCTGTTTGAACATCCGAGATGTAATTTAATGAAAAAGAGATCCCGCAATCATCTGAGCACATTTCTCATACTATTTGTCGTCCTCAGGCCCTCGCCCAAAAAATACTGCAACCGTGCATCTCCAGGAGCACCGTAGATATTCTTCGCTCAACTGGACGTCTACTCCCACAGAACCTGCTCAATGTGCCTAATCATGTCTGACCAAGAGTCAAATGACCCGCCTTTTTCACTTACCGTTGCATGGCGTCCAAGCCCTGCAGATCCTGCTCGAGCGCGGCGTTAGTGCCGGCGTTAGCGTACGGTTGCTGGCCGCCTACTTCGTGCGGCCTCGGGTCATTGTGGTACGTGTTGTGGTCGTAGCCTTGCGGGATGGGTACGTTAGAGGCCTGGTTCTGCTGGGTGCCCATGTGGGCCTGCTGGGCGGCGGCCGACTGGGCTGCTTGCTGCGCGAGCACCTGGCTGCCCACGGGCTGGACCCTGACAATCTGGCGGAAGCGCTGCACCTCGTGCAAAATCATCTTCTTCATCTCGGCGATGTCCTCTACCACCTCGAAGTGGAAGTCAAACGTCGTCGGACACGACGGCTCGTCCGACGCGTCGTGCCAGATCTGTAGGTAGCGGTGCTCGAGCGCGTCCTCGACGCTGATGCGCGCCGACGGGTCGAAGGCAAGCATCTTGTCGAGCAGGTCGAGCGCCTCCGGGTTGGCGTTTCGGAAGAGCGCGCCGAACGAGACTTTTTGCATGTGCGGCAAGTTACGCACGTACTCCTGTGCACGAGGGGAGCCGATACGAGACAGCGTTTCCTCATTTGGTGTGCCAAGGTAATGTAGGATCTGGTTGAGCTGATCGACATAGTCGCGGCCCTTGAAGAATGGCTTGCCGCCAAGGAGCTCGGCCAGGATGCAGCCAACAGACCAAACATCGACTTTGTGATGAAAAATGAAACTGTCAGCTCTGATGTATATTTAGGGGTACGAATTGCAAGGTAGCCTCTTAATGTGTATAGTGGGGGCTCAAACACAATAGAAATGTACGCGGTTCGACTCACTAGCTTTTGTGTAGCTCTGAAATGAGAGCATGATCTCCGGGGCACGGTACCAGCGAGTAGCAACATACTCCGTCATATAACCCGCGTTCTCCTCTGGGTCCATCGAGAAACCACGAGCGAGACCGAAGTCACAGATCTTAAGCTCGCAGTCGGCATTGACCAGCAAGTTGCCTGGCTTCAGATCACGGTGGAGAACGTTGGCGCTATGGATGTATTTCAGGCCGCACAGAATCTGGTAAATGAAGGACTGGAAATGTGCGTCTGTCAAGGGCTGGCCCGAGCGGATAATGGCTGCGAGATCGCACTCCATGACCTCTAGAGGAAGTGCAAGATGCCTCGTTAGCTAAGAATTCTTCACCATGCCCAGAGTCTCGTAAGACGCGCTTGCCAATAACGCCCTTGAGCAATGCACAAAGCGTTCTGCATGCGAGTGGTGTGTCATCCCGCACGACCAACTCCGCCATATCCCGCCGTTCCATTTGAACCACTCAATTAGGACTCACCTTCATAGAGATAGCACTCATTGAAGTTGTCCGGTTTTGGAATGTCCATGTCGTACAAACATGTTATCTAATCGGACAATGACTTTCGGTCAGTACCACGGTTATTTCAGCCACACAACAACTTAGGCCATGGTTGGTGGAACGGCAAGCGCGAAGTGGGGCGGAGGGTGGGGCGTGACGCGGAGATTTCCTAGGGCAGGAAGGCAAAATGCGGCCATGTAAAATGGTGAGGGGGGTCGTACATTGCGGTGACCTGCAAAACCGCGAGCAAGTTAGCGATCTACACCGCTCTGCTTCAGCGAAATTGAGGCGCTGAGGTCCGCCCAATCAAGTTGAAGCTAGACTGGCAACTGTGGATATACGCGCAGTCTCGCAACACATGGCGGCTCTGAGGGCTCTACGTACCTCTAAAGTGCTGTAGCAGCTTGATCTCGCGCAGAGCGCGCTTGGCGAGGATCTTTTTGCTAAAAACATTTGTGACCTTCTTGATGGCGATACCCTCGCCTGTCTGGTTGTTCGTCGCGGCGCTGAAAACGTTATTGTTAGGAATCTTGCTTGCTCAACCTCCTTGCTTTGGGCGTGATAGTCCACGTCAATCCCGTGACCAGATACTGCAAACTAAAAGAGAGCGTAGGGAAATGTACATGCATTTGCTTTGCACACATCAGGATTGAACGAGCAGACTAGGACGCTGGAATGGCCCACGTAAGAAAGGGAACATCTGAAAACAGCCTCACGTGCGCACCACGTACGCATACCGATTCCACTCAGCTGCACAAACTTAAACACAAACTTGCCGAAGAAAACGTGAAGTCACCCTGTGTACATCCGCGCACTTGCTGCGCCGCAAGACGCGGGTGCGCGTCCTCGAGGAAAGCAGATGGCGGGGTATGCAGGCGGAGGCGGGGCAGTGGCACCTAGGCCGCCGCAGCGACGAGACGGCTATGAAATAGAGAGAACGGAGGAGCGGCAACGCGACCAGCATGACGAGAGAAAATCTTAGTCCTACCAGACGATTCCGTAGGCGCCCTGGCCAAGTTCCTTTGTCACAGTATAGCGCTCGTCGACGATGAACTCCTGGTTGAAGACCTTGAAGACCTTGCGGCCGGTTAAGTCTGCCATGACGGGCTAAGGTGAAGGAGGACGCCCGGGCGGTTTCGCTGGGTCGCGGCTTCAGAGGGTCGGGTTGGACGCGACGTTTGAACCAACGCTGTAGAATACCGTGTGAGCAGAAGTGGTTCGTCGCGTTGCGGATGGGGCGCGGATGGGGCACAGACGCGGGTCACACGCGGGCGTGCTTGTCGACCGCGACGGAGAGGGGGGCAGCAACGACGTACAGGGAGGCTTCACACGATGGACTGAGGGCCGGAGCTGAGATAGCAGGACGAGGCGTGGGCGGAGGGAAGGAGGAGAGGAAGGGGACGGAGAGACTGGGAGTGAGGAGCAAGGCGGCGGCTGGATCCAAACCAGTGGCTCGTCGGGTCAGACGGGCCCCGCCTTCTGTGACTGGCAGCTTGCTAGCGCGGGGAGGGGAGGAGCGACCTGCGCAGGCACACGCCGGCCGCGAGCAGGAGCGCAGCAGTGACCTGAGTGGGACGGCGCGTTCTGCAACGGCGCAGCACGCAAAGAGGAAGGCCGGAAGTCGATGGCAGTTGGCGGGCGCGTCGCCGGAAGCGCATATAATTAGAGCTGCTGACTGGGCGCTCCTGGCGAGCAGCAAGGCAGGTTTCGAGGAAGCGCTGCGGCGCTGCCCCTCCCCCTCGTTCGTCCTCGGCCGACCTGCTGGCTGCTGGCTGCGCCTCTTGCAGACCGACACACCAGCCCGCGCCGTGCCCGCGACGGCGCGTTCGCGCCCTATAGACGTGCGGTGTGCGTACGCCCACCGTCAGCTCCCAGCCTGGCCAGCCAGCCTTGTGTTTGAGTCGGTGTAGCGTCCGTCCATCCATGTGCAACATCCACCGTAGTCTTCACCCCACACGCATCCCAGCTCAGCCTTACCCTTTCGCCCGCATCTGGTCCGCAGACCTGCTATGTATGTACTATTTATCGCATCCGCTTCCCGGTGACACGGTGCCCAAGGCAACGACCGGACGATTGTGACCCTCGAGATTACTTAACCGCGGTCGCCGCCCAGCGTTGTAGCCCCTCTATGTAGGTGCAGCTGTGTCGTATCGTCCCCTTCTACCATGGTTGCAGTGCCTGTCTACCCACCAGTGTTCCGTTCCATTTGGGAGAGGCTTCGAGCAATTGGCGCATACATCATGGTCCGGCCAGCTGCCAGTGAGCTTATTACCTACGTAACCAGGCGTTAGAGGATGCCGAGGCAAGGCAGACTCCGGATTCGGCCAACCGCGCGCTTCGCCAGTCCGGTAGCACAGCGCCTCGTAGCCGGAGATGACAATATTGGGACATGGGTCGACCGCCTGGTCGTGTTCGCGGCAACTGCCGACAGAGAGGCGAAATGGTGGCGAGGACTTCAAGTTCACGCATTGGCCGGAGGGTTCTGTTCGGCGTGTCTTCCCTTGCCTGGCATCCTCGCGCTGCCACGTCGCGCCGGGGGCCACCTCCCAACAGCTTGGGACTCATTTCGGAACCACAATGGCACCGCAAGGTCAGGAGATGTCTTGTCCTGAGGGTACCTTGTAGATTCCAGGTCCCCAATACCCCAGGAAATGATTGAAGAAGTCCTACGCTGAGCCTCGCACGTTCGCTGGCTTTCAGGGTAAGCACGTATATCTTCGTTGACTGACACTCAAACACACATTAGTTGGATTAAGATTTAGACGCGTGTTTTGCAGCGAGTGCATGAGACCAGTTAATGCTGTATATACCCCTGGGTCATTATGATCTGCAGATCTGGGTGGCTGTTTGGTTGTTTTCTGTCGGTGATCCACATGCTGCAACAACTCTTCTCCTTTGAGACCCGAGTCAATGCGGATAAAAATGCTCTTCGCCATTGCTACCGGGGACGCCCGGAGTTGATACAAACCTCGAAAAGTTAAATTTGAACTCGGTCCACTCTATTTGCTACAATTGCGGTCGCCAAACCTTGCCCCAGGCATCGTGAAATTTTCAGTTCTCTCTATCATGGACTCTTCTTTGTCCGATTTGCTTGAAATCAGAGAATCTTCAGTGCGTTTTGTCTACTATTTACTAATACTAATCCCAACCGGCATCGCCACCGTCATAACGTCATCCTGCACTCGTTCTCGTTTTGAACAGAATTGCTATCACCGCAATCGCTCCAGCAATCCGAGACCCCATGTCAGATCCAACCCAATGGACGGTCGCGGGTCATTCCCTGCAACGCTCCCTCCTTAGCCAGCAAAACCCAAAATGCGTCGGTAAACACCATGGAAACAAGAAAATAAAAAAGTCCGTTTAGACTGTGTGGCGTACGCACACACGCACGACTCAATTAGTTTCAGGATATGTCGGCCAGGTCTGCCCCCTGCTGTTGATACACGCAAGTTCTCGGGGATTGCCGTCGTATAAACAGGGTAAGGGAAATATGACAGGTAGAGGGACGGGAGAGCGACAGCGACGCAAGATCAGTCATCGTGGCTGTCCAATCCTGGTGCTGGGTAGACCTCGCCCCCTCAAACAAATACACAAGAGCCACCTCGCGATCGGGTACCATCCGTAAATAAGTTGAACAGCGAGCATCCACGAGCACGGCTAGCCCCGTCAAACACGGAACTGTAGCGGCAACAACATCAACCCATAACCGGGACAAAAGCACAACTGGAACGCCAGGTCACTCCCAGACTCCAACGCTAGGACCAAGCGATGGATGTCAGCGTACATTAAGGAAATGAAGTGATAGACATCAGAGCCCAAAGAAAAGAAACTGAAATAAAGCGACGGATGGCTGAGGTCTGGAGTGGAGACCTCTCCTGCGCAGAGAAAGATGCCCAACTGCATCAAAAGGGCCAAAATATGTATATGTAAACTCTGTTTTGTGTTGGTAGACCCAAAATAACATCATTCGTACGAGAATCTTCTCCTGTTCATGTTCGGCGATCCATCTCCTAAATCCTCCATTGGGGGCATAGGAGGAAACGCGGCCGTATTCTCGCCCGACGGCGGCCCCATGGGCGACAACGGAGACCGTCGCCACCGTTCGAACTCGGTCCCGGCTTCCATTGGCGTCACCGGCGACAACACATTGGTCGCGTACGCCCTATCCTGCTGCGTCAGGTCCACGGGCGTCATGGGTGCCACACGCCGCACCTCTACCACGTCCGCGGGCGATACGGGGGCCTGTCTTCGGCCGCCGCCGTTACCGCCGCCGTTACCGCCACCATTACTGCCACCGTTACTGCTGCCTACGCTGCCGTACTCCGGAGGCGGGAATCCCGGCGACGGATCTGACCCGGAGCGTGTGGGCGAGCTTGCCGACGCCCCCGCATCAGGGTCCACGCCATTGATGCGCCGTTCCCGGTGCACCATGGCCTCCTTCTCGCTCATCTGCCGGCCGTCAGCCTCCTGCGCCGCCGGCATGTCACCGGGCATCTCGTAGATCTCGCGCTCCTTGTTCTCAACCTCGAGCGGCGCCCAGGGGCTACCCGGCTCGGCCGTGCCCGGGCTTGGAGGTAAACCCGCCGAATTCGGATCCGGCGTCTGGCCGTCGTCCTTGCTGCCATCCATCTCGTGGCGAATAGCCGCCGTCTCGGTAGCGTCGAGCTCCGCTTTCGGGAAAACAGCCGTAGACTGGTCGCCGTTGGCCGCAGCCGTGGTATTGTCGGTGGTGGTGTCGGATCCGCCACCATCGGTCTTGTTGCTCGTGTCAAGTTCGGCCGTACTTGTTTTGGCCTTGACAGCTTTCCGCTTCCGGCGCCGTACGAGGAGCACGCGCCAGACAATTATGAAAATTGCAGTGATTGTTATGGCAGTAACACCAACAGCAATGCCGACAATAGCACCGGTGCTCAGTGTCGCGTTCTCCTTGTTACCATTCGCGCCGGCACCATCGCTTGCGGTGGGCTCGCCATTGTTGGCCGCATCAGCCGCAGCGTCTTCAATCGACTTGATTGGGACGATCTGCGACTGCGTATCTTCAAATACACATTGGGATAGGGAGAAATTCCGTCGTTCCCAGTCAACAGTAAGATAGGCCTCTTGCAAGAAGGTGCGGCCGAGCGTGTATTGGTCTGATTCCGAGGCGCGACGAAGGGGAAAGTAGCGTTGGTTCTCAGTGAGACCTTGATAGGGTGGCTTTGCTACAAGGTCAAAACTAGCGTAAGGAAGGACAATATCGATAGTGTCGCCACCGTCGAGTTCACGGGCAAGAGTGAAGGTGACATTGCCATTTTGTTCAATCAGTTCATCGTGTAGGGTATCGTTGACGAAATAGAGATCGGTGTTGTTGTCGTAGACAATCCCGAAAGCATCCTCGAAAGCACGGCATGCTTCCATAGGTAGCCATATTTGCGGAACGGTGGAATCGACGTAGGAATATATGGGATCGGGGAGCAGTGATACGTCTTGCTGGGTTCCATCGCTCATGGTGATAGACTGGATGCCAACGAGGAGCTCACGCTCATTGTCGGACCCGAATGAGAAGGAGAGGTCATTAGGTTCGAATTTTGATTGATCGTATCCACCTAGCGTGAGACTCGCTAAAACTTTTCGTAGCCCTAAATCAACTTGTTAGCCGAACCGGCCTATCAAGATCATGAATGAGGTGAAAAAGATTAAAGACACAAGTCAAAGAGCAGCGCGTAACATCAGTGCGAGACGAGCAGCGTGAGAACTGCAACATTGCATCCAACCGCAACGTGGCGGAAGCGAACCGGCATAGGCGCAGAACGCTACAGCGAGGCATCATACATGAGGTCAAGCGCTGCGTCGTGAAACAAAGAAAACACGCAATGGAAGGGCGCTGTGCAACTGCAGGAACAGGAAGGTGCTCAATATCCAATTGACGCCATCTGCCACATACGGCTTTAAGGTCAGACAAATTGGACGTATTTCCACGTACTGTATTGGTTTCCGGCTGTGTACCCGAATGACAGGCTCGGAATCCGGTCCTGATCTTTGAGCGTGGACATGAAACTCGGCGACGGTTCGTTGAAAGAGGTAAAATTAGTAGGCTTTGGGTGCAAGCCAAAGATGCCCAAGTAAAACGATGTCACGGCGAAAGCTCCGACAGTCATGTTCTCCAAAGCCGGCCCTCCTTCACCAGGCGCGCCTAACCTGACCGTGTCATAGCCGAACTGCGCGTTGCCCTGGTAGCCTAGATTGCGCTCGATCCAAAGCGAGTAGATGCCAACCGTCTCGAAGGTGGACGAGCTCGAGTTGTCGAAAAACCAACCTCGCATGTCCCGACACGTCTTCCACTCGTCCGAATCTTGCTCATACGGACAGCCCAGCGGCAGGACGGCCCACGTCTGTTGGCTGGCGGTGGAGGCGAAGACGCGGACGTACTGCGGCGGGGTGCCGACGCCGACCGTGAACGACGACCACTCTCCGTCGATACCGTCCCAGTTCTGGTCCGGCGCGTACATTATGGGCGCGGGCCTGGTGGCGTTGCCGGCGGAGTCGCCATCGTCGTCGGCCTGGCGCGACTCGAGGACGGCGACGTCGGTGGCGCAGCGGGCGAGAGCTAGCAGGTGGAGGAGCGCGAAGAGGTTGGCGAGGACCAAGGAAGCGCGCCACCGCGGGCGGAACATCGCAGGCGGCCAGCAACGGCGGCGTCGACGGGATGCGGGCGGAGGTGAGGCGGGTCGGCGATGGCAGAGCACCGACTTGAGCAGCTGCTACTGGCGAATTCGGCGGTGGCAGGCGTGGCTCGGCGGCGCATCTTAGAGACGGGACGGCCTCGTCGAAGGACGGCGTGCACGAGGGCTCATGTTCCGAGCAGGCCTCGTCGAGCAGCTCCTGGCGCGGGCGGGAGCGGGCGGGGGGACGGGGCGCGGCGGCGAGACGGCAGCGAGAGAGCGTGGACGAGCACAGAGCGAAAAGGAAGAGCAAACGAGGGGAAAGCGAGACAGGCTGGGCGCCAGGCTGAGCGGAGAGCGACGCTGCGAATTTGCGGGCGACGGGGTTCGAGAGATTGAACTGGGATTGACCCACACCGTTACATGGCTGGCGGGCGAGGGAGTCCCGCCGCGCTCGCCCGGCAGCGTCTGGCACCAGTGCCGGCGCGCCCCGTGCCCGCCAAACAAGGGGCCCGGCCACCCGCGGCCGCCGGCTGAATCAATCTGCCCTCGCCGCGCCAGGAGCTTGCTCGCAGCTCGCCCGTCGCCCGCGAATCGACGTCGCCAATCGATAGTAGCATGGCTGTTGGTCTGACCTGCCTGGCCTCTCCCTCGGCGTCTTCTGCGTGCTGTGCGGAGTAGAAACGCCTACGTAGTGTATCTATACATCATAACGAGGGCCCTTGAGACGCATATCCCGCTCTCTGCGTTGGGAGCCTGTCTCCTCCTCTCCCCTCCCGCTGCTGCGCCGCTGCGGTTCTGTTGTGCTGCCCCACGGTCTTACTACGTGCTTCTACGGCGCCCGAGACGCACCGCACCCCTGCCTCCCCGCGGCCACCCTGTGTGGATTGTGGAGAAAGGAAAAGTAAAAGGAGAAAAAAAAAAGGCTATCAATCACAAGCGGCGGGAGTGGCGCGGCCCTGGGCGTCCACCCATGCTGGGTTTAGGCACCGCAAGCCGCGTCTCCGCGCGAAGCGAGCCCTATTTCGTGCGTCCTTCCTCTTCCATTCGGTCCCTCGTCAATCTTGAAGTACTGTACTTCTAGCCCCCGAGCGTGCCCTCCGCGACCGCGCTCTGAACTAGGTATCGAGTTCATGAGGTACTCCGCTGCACCGCCGCCATGCGCATGTATGGTGCAATTGCTGCTCCAGGCCAGACTTTTCCACCTCATTCCCAAGGCTTGTCTGAGACCCGACCTGCCAGGAACTGACCGAACCGCCGGGCGACGGGAAGACACCGCAGCGCTCCAGACAGATGCTCCGGAGAATCTGCAGCATGCGCGACGCCGTCGGACGCTCTGTTCCGTCGACATGTTGCTATTCCGAAGCTTCGAATGAAGCCAAAAGGGGCGCCAGCGCCAGACGAGACGCGCCCGCAACGCATTATGTCCGCTGGGCGTACGCATCTAGATCGAACGGCGGCATGCGACAGCCCTTCTTTTTTTTTTTTTTTCACTCGCACTTGGTGGGCGAAATGGGCTGACAGGCAATCCAATGGGCAGTCAAAATTCAAATATGTAATTTCTCCTGAGGCCGGGTTGGGCGATGGGATGCTGGTCGGCCCTCACGTGCGTCCATATAACAGAAACTCGAAATGTCCGCTTGATGAGCCCTCTTGGGCTGCTTCCGGCATAGTGCGGCGAGGGCGGCACTCGTTGGCCACAGCTGTCCATCTCATCATTACCGTAAGAGGAGGGGGCGAAGGGGGAGGGGCCAGGCGGGCCCACCCATCTCCAGGCCCCGGCGGGCCGCCCACAGGCCCACACCAACCACGCCCGCTTGCCCCCTTCTTTTCCCTCCGAGATCCTCGCTGCCGGCTCGCCTTCCCTTGGCGACGCCCTTCTTGGGCCGCGCCCTTTCAGGGACCGCCCGCTCCGAGTGGCCAACCGCCACCGCATGACTGCGTGCCTGCGCCCAGAGTCCTGCGCCACCTTGCGATGCTTGTGTACTGACGGGCAGCCGGCCACGGCCTGCGCCCGCCAACGCCCGCCTGCCACCCATGATCGGTGGGGTCAGCGCACCTGCAGGCCCGGCCGTCGCATGTGGCCCAAGCGACAAGCCGGCTTGCCGAGAACGAGAGACTGGAGGCGACGGGGCGGCGGGTTTCGGATGATCTGCACGCCTCAGTGGATGGCGGGGGTGCGTCGCGCCCGAGGCCAACCTGCCAACTGAGGATAAGGCCATATCGGTAATCGTCGAGCTAAAGCAAGCGCAGCCTCTATGTATACGGAGTACGTATGTAGTAAGCCGCAATTGCGTCTGTACAGACGATCAACGGGAGCACCGCACGGCTCAGCTTCGCACGCTAAGCGAGAGCCGTGTACCTCTGCAATCGCTGAGAAGACGACGCTCGAGGACTTGGCATTTCGAGGGGCTCGACGCGGGAAACAACTGGATTCCGAGAGCATGGACTGGCAATTGAACTCAGCCCACCTCAGGCGGGCTCGACGAGGGCCAACCCATTGCGGAGATCCCCGGGGGTCAGTACCTAGTCAGGATCAGGGCCGGAGCCCACGGTCAAAACAGCCATGGCGATCACAAACTCTGGGGTCCGCACGGAAGCGGAAGCTTGGAGAAAAAGTACCGTGGCACCAAAAGAACGTGGCGGACTGGGAAATTGGGCTCAATACCGCAGCCCACCGCTTGCGTAGCCAACAGCTGAACGCGGGCTCGATGGTGACGCGGACACCGGGCTGGTCGCCGACGGGCTGGATCATAACGGGAGATTACTCACCTCGAACCCCTTGCCTACCAGAGGGCGCCGCGGGTCCTCGCCCTCGCGCGCAGGACAATGACATGCGCGGTCTCCGCCTGGACGACGCGAACGACAGCGCGGGCATTGGGTCTCGGCATGCGGGAGATGCACCCCCAACTGTCAGAATCGGGACGCGAGCTGGGGACGCGGGCGGCCAGGCTGCTGCACCTCTACACGGCGGTGGGACGGAGTCGGGTTCGCGGGCCCAGCGGCGATGCGCAGCTGCGGCAGGCCCTGTTCAGCCGGCCGGGGTGTGCGACCACACAGGGCGCGTTGCGGGCGGTGGCGCGGTGCGGATAAACAGGATCCCAATCTCCATGCCCGCGCCGGCGGGCGCTCGTTGGCCACGTCCGCACGCGGCGCCCATGCCCGCGGCCGGGGAGCCCTTGCCCGCCCGCCGGAGCTTGGCCGCTCGGCTCGCGCGCCGTTCGGTCGTGGTGCGGTGCTTCTTGCTGCTGCCCGCTGCCGGAGCTGCTGCCACCACTGCAACGTGTGCCGACAATAGCTTGCGGCTCCGGTTGGCTGCTGTCGTGCTCGCCTTCGCCGGCTTACCTATATGTGGGCGAGCCTTCGTCCGCTGCCAGGCGATGCTCCAGCGGTCCGTCCTTGTCGCCATCGTGCCCGTCGTTTGTCGCTGAACCAGCACCCGTCGTCCCCGCCCGCGGAGAGGGAGAAGCGGCGCCATGGCATCGCCGCGCTCGCCCGGCGGCGCCTGTTTGCTGCTGCTGTTGCTGCTGCTCACCGCGGCTGCGTGCGAGCCGGTCCACCATCGCCGTCTGCGGGCCCGCAGCCGGGACGACACTTCGCTCGGTACGTCTGCATGTCCGCTGGGCCTTTCACCGGGACGCAATAGCCGCCCAGGGCGCCTTCGTGGACGGAAGCGAAGCGCCTCGTGTTGGTCGCTTGCAACGCTTCGACCGCCCGCTAACCAGGGACACGTCTAGTTGCCTTCTGGAACTCTTCGACTCCAGCCATTTCGTATTCCCAAGAAGAGATCGTAACGCCCACTCGTTCTGATCTGCCACTGACGTCTTCGTCGAGCTCGTCTACGCCCCCGACTCCGAGCACTTCGGTTTCCGAGGGATCGCCATCGCTAGGCCGCCCAGGATCCTTTCCGTCGTTTGACCTTCGTCCGTCTGGCGAGCAAGCGTCCTCGAGCTCGTCTGCGCCCTCGGCTTCGAGCACCTCGATTTCCGAGGGATCACCATCGCTAGGCCGCCCAGGATTCTTGCCGCCGCCTGGCCTTCGCCCGTCCGGCGAGCAAGCATCCACGACGGCATCCTCCTCGGCGGACGAGTCACCATCGCTTGCATCTGCTGCATTTTCTATTCCATCGTTCAATCCACCGCCGCCTCCCCCTCCCCCTCAAAGACCGACTGGTTTTGTGAGCCTTTCCCAGGGGTCAAACCGTCCTCTGCAAAGACCGACCGGCTTTGTGGGCCTTTCGCTTGGGTCAAATTCTCCTCCCCCTCAAAGACCCACTGGTTTTGTGAGCCTTTACCCTGGGTCAAAGCCTCCTCCCGCTCCAATTGGAACCGCTCCAATCACCCTGGCACCACCAACTGTGCCAAGGCCTAGCTATGGTACCGGTCTTTCGAGCATCCTCCAACCCAATGGCACTAGGAACGGCACTTGTGGCGGCTGCACCGTCAATGTTCGCCGGGCCAACCTCGATTGGTGGTACCCGCAAACCTATGACTACTATCCGTCTCGCGCTAGCGACTTCTACGACAATACCTCATCGGTCTTTGGCTACACGATGGTCGCAAACCCAACGTCGTTCAATGTGACCAGCGCACTCATGTCAAGCACCTGGGCTGAAACCACGACGTATAACACGTACTTCAACCGGTCAATGCTTGGGTTCGTTGACGTAACCACTCCGATGCCAACGGCAGCTGCCACTGAGGTCGTGACCGTTTCCATGGTTAACGATGTCCCGCAAACCGGGGACTGGGGCGACCTGATGGCCTCGCTGTACAGGGATCCCTCCCCTGCCACCATTGACGTCCCGGTCCCAACCGGCCGAGACATCGTAGCGACGTCGGCCACGCCTTTTGTCTATTACTCCAACTATGAGGTCGTGAGTAAGAGCAAGTTTACCGGGCACGATGGACATGTCACATGTGCCTCGGCAACCCAGACCTACAATCTATCTTACCCCTTCGTCCACGACGCGTTGGACGGTAAGATCGACCCTTACGCTGTCCGGACCTCCTTTGATGGCAGCCCTGTTGTTACTGGGGCCATTCCAGACTACTTCGAAAGGGCTATTGCGCCGCAAGCCGCGTCTTGCGAATTTGGCACGTTCGAAGCAGTTCCAACTGTCATCGTTGTCGTCGGGGTAAGCTATGACGCTTTCGCGCCATTCATAGTACATGTCGAGTCCAGCGAGCCGGGTATCGATCTGCCTGATCCTACCGGCGGGTCCACGGAACCTGATGATGGGGGTGACACTCACCGCGCTCACGTCGAATCTTCTGGCGCGGACGTCACGCCAACATCCGGGGCGGGGCCTGGAGGGCAAATTCCGGAAGTCGCACACGCTGAATCAACTGACGCTGGCGGCCTCGTGGTGCCCGTGATCCCCACCCCAACTCCACCACCATCTTCATCTGGAGACAACCCTGACGGAAGCAATTATGGTGGTGACACGTCGATTGACCTAGGCCGCCTCATATCTGAAATCATTAATGTGGGCTCCTCAGCTGGAGCTGGCCAACCTTCGGCCGCTGCAAATCCGCCCTCTCAGCCGGGTAACAACAACCCCTCCCAGCCTGGCAACAACAACCCCTCCCAGCCTGGGAACGACAGTCCCTCCCAGCCGGACAACAATCCTTCCCAGCCGGGCAACAACAATCCCTCCCAGTCCGATAATAACAACCCATCCCAGCCTGGTAACAATAACACACCGTCCCAGCCCGGTAGCAATAATACTCCCTCCCAACCCGGTGACAACAATACTCCATCTCAACCAGGCAACGACAATTCTCCATCTCAACCGGGCAGCAATAGTCCGCCATCTGAGCCAGGCAACAATAATCCATCTCAGCCTGACAGCAACAACCCCTCTCAGCCCGTCAGCAACAACCCCTCTCAGCCTGGCAGCAACAACCCCTCTCAGCCTGGCAGCAACAACCCCTCTCAGCCTGGCAGCAGCAACCCCTCTCAGCCTGGCAACGATAACTCTCCATCTTCACCAGGCAATGTCCCCGTGGACGTTTCCCGGCTTGTCTCTGCAATTGGTGGAGCAGCCACAGCGGCTTCTGGGCAAAACAACGGGGGCAGCCCCACCGACGGGAGCGGCGAACGTGTAGAATTGCCTGGTGTCCCAGGATCATCCTCAGGCACGCAAGGGTCAACCGGCTCGCAGGCTGGGGACGTGGGCGGTCCCGAAAATGCAGGCACCCCCGGTAGTCTAGGTAGTCCGGGTGGAGGGGCCCAGCCACCACCATTGCTTACGATTGGCGGGGATACGTTTACGGCCAATGCTGCGACGCAGTTTTTTATTGAACCAGGTCAAACGCTAACTCCGGGCGGAGCCGTTACCGTCGACGGTACATCTGTCAGCCTTGGCGCCGGTGCCTCTTTTGTCGTTGTTGACGGAAGCACACAGAACCTAGCACCAGTAGTGACGCCTGCGCCTGCCATCAATGTTGGTGGTATCAGGTTTGACCAAGGCGAAGGATCCGCCTATGTTGTTGATGGTTCGACCCTCGCCCCCGGGGAGACTATCGTCGTCGACGGCAACACGTTGGCGCTTGACAATGGAGGATCTGTTGTTGCCATCAACGGGGTGACTCAGACGCTAGTTGGAAATCCTTCGGCGCCGGCAGTCACTCCTGCGCCTGCCATCAATGTTGGTGGTATCAGGTTTGACCAAGGCGAAGGGTCCGCCTATGTTATTGACGGTTCGACCCTCGCTCCCGGGGAGACCATCGTCGTGGACGGCAACACATTGGCGCTTGACGACGGAGGATCTCTTGTTGCCATCAACGGGGAGACTCAAACGCTAGTTGAAAACCCTCTAATCACCCCTCCTCCTATTCTTACATTTGGAGATAACACTTTTTCGGCTGCAACTCAGTCCGGCCTTGCGTACGTAATTTCAGGCCAGACACTCACACCCGGAGGAGAGATCACCGTCGATGGCACACCCATCTCTCTTGCTCCCTCAGCAACTGCCCTTGTTGTTGACGGAACAACCCAATCTCTCACTCCCGGATCACCTGTTTTCTTGCCTCCCGTTCTCACCATCGGAACCGAAACCATCACCGCTCAGCCAGGCACTGGCACCACATACGTCTATGCAGATCGCACCTTGACGCCTGGCGGCATCATCACGGTTTCAGGCACCACTATTTCCCTCTCACCAGCCGGTACCGCGCTTATCATCGACGGCGTCACGCAAACGCTAGCCCCTGGCTCTGCCGTACCTGTCGTGACGAACCCGCCTTTTATTACTGTTGACGGAACTACCTACACGGCCAACGCGGGCACAACCTATACAATTGGCGACCAGACCCTCACGCCAGGAGGCATTATCATTGTGGAAGGTACCACTATTTCTCTGTCACCCGCAGCAACTGTCCTTGTGGTCGACGGCAGTTCAACAACTCTCTTCCCCGCCACCACTACCACGGATGGAGATAGCCCAAGACGCACAACTAGTTCTTCAGGGCTCATCACGGCCACACTCACGACAGCGCTTGAGGGCAACCCGACAGACACGGGCGGGCTCGCGCCAACGTCAAGCGGGGCAGCTGCCTATGGAAGAGGGATAGGTGTGGAAATGGGTCTTGCTGCGGCATTGATGGGCGCCATTCTTGGTATGGCATAAGTCCTTCAACGAGAACTCATTCATCCACTTGAATTCGTTAGCGCTCTCTTTCGGTGGCAGCCTCTACGACCTTATTTGATTCAGTTGCATCAGCCTGACGAGCTTATGACCCACAAATCATCGCTTTTCTCTTCTTGGCACCGGGAACATAAGCAAGAGCTGTTCCCTTGCGTTATCTATTCAACCCCTCTTTTTGACTCTTCACCACAAAATCTTCGTCGATCTAGCGTTCGTGCATCTTCAGCTTGGCCTTGACTGCATTGGGAACATGGGAAAGTTTAAATGGTTGGCTGGAAATAAATCGTACATCACTGTAATATTTGGGCTAGCTGGATCAGGCACATAGAACGAGGCTTCCCAGTCATTTCATTTGGGATTCAAGACGACATTATCTCTGCCGGGGGTCAACTGTTCAAGGAGGAGGACCGCTTGGCTCGATTGATTTACCTTTGGATGGGCTATTAGCGTGTTTTCTGCGTCGCATTCAGCGTTCGTTAGTCTGCCGCGAGCCTCTTTAGGAGATAATGAATGGTTGGGTGGCTAGGGGTATTGGGGGTAATTATGACGAGATGAGTACATACCTGTATCTAGGCATCTTATAGGAATGAGGCGCAAGATCCGTAGTCGCACTAGTTTCCACTTAGACTAGCAGTGTGAGCTTGATATAACCACACGGTGGCACTCTACTACAAAGGCTGCTTCCCGGCAAATTGTCCAATTAGCAGCCAAGCATGCGTTGGCATGGCACAAGTGTCGGATATTTCCGTTAGCATATACATATGTGGCTCCCATTTGTGCAACACTGTACCACTCTTTTGGTAGATCGGTATGGCAGGACCTCGCGTGTCTGGGCCTTGGCATCTGCCTAGCTCCCTGTCACGGGACGTGCGGCCCAGCCGAGTTCAACGTTCTCGAGGTCACATTAGAGAATCTTTCGCGGAACTGAACGTTGGACTTTTTCTTTTATCTACTACGGAGCTTTTTTAATATTGAACATGCATTGCTTACTCTAGTCCACCTCTTTGGAACCTAATGTAGCATTCTTGAACGGCTGCCTTTATGCCATCCCGGCCTTACCTTTTTGTACATCATGACGCCTACAACTTCAGACAACTGTGCAGTACAATTACTACGGCGTGGTATGGTTTTGATGGGTAGCGCTATTTCATGTAAAATTCGTAGCTAACTAAGCGTGTAAAGATCAGGCCGCAGGGGTAGACCTACCAAACGTGTTACCAGCCGAAGTTGAGACAATAATAGTACGTCCTTTATTCCCTTTCCTCATTGGATAGGAGTGTTTGTGATAAATGTTCCATAGGCCACATCAAAAGCTCAATTCATTGTGCTGTAAGTTCCTTATATTGCAATTCCTAACCCACAACGAGAAGAGACTACATTCAGGAGCACTATTCATCGTACTAATGCTCGAGTTTTACCGATAGGTTTGCCAGTGCACTTCACATTCGTGCTTGCGAACACTGCAGAACTCTGTTCTCGTATCATTTCAAAGTCCCATCTATCTTCTGGGAGAACTCGTGTAAGAAAGCGAACGGGTATTTTGGCTGTCAGAACGTTATACAAGAAAATGGGCTACGTAAAGGCTACAGTACGTCTATATCGGCTTCAGTAGCATGGGAACGCGTTTTGTACCAGCACGTAACTGACTACAGTAAGCTACTTGGCTTCGATTTAAAGTGAAGCAGATGCACGACGTCCCCAATTCTAGCAAAGGCTCATCTGGCTACGATTGGTATAGTCCCACCTATTTTACTAGGTGGTTCACCACCGGTCAGAATATTCTCATCAGTTTCGACACCCCTCCTTCTTTGATGCAGCATATCTCAAAGTCATTGCTATTCGATGAGAGTTCTTCTCTCTCAGCACACGATCCATATTGGGTTCTAGCCAAATTGATCCAGGAAGTCACAGAATCCCAGGACAAATCAGTTTGGGGAATCCGAGATGCGATTCGACGCGTAGAGCAAGTATGTAATTATTCTCTCCAGAATGCATATATGTTCGCTTTTTGCTTGCGAATACGTACTCATTCTAAATTTCCGGCTGGCTAGTCTCGCAACGTGCATCAACAAAGGCCAGAGCCAGATTACCATCGGTTTCACGACCTTGCAAGACATGCCACTCACTCGGTGGAAACTCTTGAGGTAGCCGTGAATACGATTTCCCACGTCATCCAGCTACACGAGGTCTTCCTCGAGGAGAACAAACTATTACCTGGTGATCCAGCGATTGCAACCCGCAAACAAGTAAAGCTGCAACTTCAATTCCTCTCTTGCTTGCTCGAAAACTTTAAATTCCGTGCGCAATCGAATAAGGAACGCCTCCAAAACGAAATCAATTTGGTAAGTGCCTTGATTTACGAATTTTGCATTTGTTGGAATTTGTTGCTCTTATCCTAACTTTTAGTTAGGCGTTCAATACCGTTGCACAGTACGATAGCCGGATATCGGTTCGGATTGGGAAGGCTGTGCAGAATGACAGCGCTTCCATGAAGACCATTGCCGTGCTCACCATGTTGTTTTTACCAGCTACGTTTGTATCAGTGAGTGCCGCATTCGACGACTTGGAGGTATAATTGCAGAGTCTGACCGGGGGAACGAAAATCCAGGCTCTATTTAGCACGACATTCTTCACTTTCGAGTCTAACGAAGATGGGGTACCTCCGAAATGGTTTGTTTCTGACAAGCTTTGGATTTATTTTATTGTTTCTTGCCCCTTGACTGTTGTAGTACTGGCATTCTGGTCCATTTGGCACAGGTCATTGTCAAGCAAGCAATTTGAGATGTGATGATGAAAGGACTCAGTTTGAGCAACGCCCGCGATTTCGGTAGACCTGGCTGCAACGAGATGTATTTCTTTTTTGTTTTGTCTCCATTTCTAGTAATGACGGGATGGAATACCTTTTCCAACCTAAACCACCGAAAAGCTAGACAAGTCACAATGTTTTAGAGAATCTCCACTTTTCACAGCCTTTTCTGAATGGCCCCTATAGATAGACATGATTTGACATAGAATAGGATGCTATTGCCGAACTAGTACACATCATGCCGCGTCGGTTGTGTCGGCCCATTGCAATTTTAAGGAGCTTGAATTGGGTCTGTATCAGGTTCGATAAAATAATCTGTTTCGAGTTCATAGGAATGTGAACCCAAGTCTGAACCTGCGCCATGTCCCCTGAAGTGTTCAAAAAGAGACGGAGGCCTCCACCACCAAGGGTTTGTCGAAATAACGAGAGAACGGTTTGCACTTTATTTGGAACCTTCATAGCTGTGGAAAACCTCGGCGGAAATCAATCCACCCGTTTTTGGTGGTGGGGCATTTCGCACTGCTAAAAGATGAAAATTTGGGGCCGCTGGTACAAATGAGTCGCCATTCGATAAAGGTACTGGAGGGACAACGTGAAGGACGGTAAAACCTAACAACGACACTGTTTACAAGGCACCTTGTCTGCATCTAACTCCGTGCACCTTAGGCAAAAGCATATGTTGTTTTTGTTGCGTTTAGCTCTTGATTTGTATACAAAGAAGAACCTGGGTGCCTGTAGTGATTTTGCCAATCATTTTACACCAGGCCGAGGCGAAGCACCAATATGACGCCCCACACTCCACGTGTATGCCAAATAGCTGCATTTTTGTGTACCATGGCGGTGGATAAATGCGGGCACGTTGAAGGATTCATGGTCGACCTGACTTAGGCGCCCTGTATGGCCGAATCCGTCGAAGGGGGTACACGTACGAGGGTGAAATCGGCTCAAAAATATCTCATTGTCGCTCCACGGCTTCGGTTGTAGATGAAAAAGTTTTCTTTCGGAAAATGGTACTGACAGTGTTGCAAAAATCGGTTGAAGCAGTCATGAAAGGCCAGCCACACGCTGTTTCTCACGGCTACATACCCTCGTCCGGAGGATTCGACGTGGCGCCTGGGGGCCGGGATTAGATAACTGCCGGAATAGAAGTCGCAATTGCCAAGGTGATCCTTGTTTCAAGGCCGGTCGGCAAGATTGAGATGGCTGGAGGGCAATAATAATGCCTTCCGCGATAGAAAACCTCGACGTGTAGAAATACGCCTAGTAATGATTCCGACGTTGGGCAAAGCCTCTGATGGCCAATCTCCAGAATTCGAGGAGTCTGTCTTCAACGTTCCATAGGTGCGACGGACCTGAAGTAGCGTCGTTATGCCTTGGGCGGCTGTAAAAGTGCAGAGGCACCGATAGGGGGTTCTAATTCGTTGCGTTTCTTCTGACCGTGTCCTATGCAAGCTCTCGTGGCTCACCAGGCCCAGTTCCGAGCATCGCTTAGCTAGAAACTCCACTTTCCAAGTCCATGAAGACCCGCTGTGATGGGTGCGTACAGCCTTGACAGCCGAAACCTTTTGGGCAAACCTTGCATGTGTGCTGGCCCCTAGGGATCCACTAGGCCAAGCCTCCAAGTTCAAGACACGAGGGACTAGATATGGGGCACAATGTACCCGTGTTTGTGCTCTTTAGAGAACGAACGAGCTGTGATTGATTAAGCAGGGTGGGCATGGCTACGCTGACCGAGGGAGATGTGCTAGAAATGAAGAATGAAAGCACGAGAAGCAATTCTCAGTATACGGGCCGAAGTGGCACAATGAACCTCGGTCGGAAAGTCTGCGCGGTGACCAAGTTCTTCCGCGATTGGTAAGCCACCGACTTCTGTGAGTACTGCCGCCGTCTCGTCATTGTGCCGAGTAGTGTATCGCGGAGGATCACTCTGCGCAAGAGACCTTGCGTGACTACCGCGTGGTTTAGTAAAACGGTCGCCAAGCCAAAAGGCCGCTTTACAGTGCAATGGCAGACTGTTGGCCTATGGCGTCGTGTATAGTGTTGGACGACGAGAGATCATGGCGGAACCATCGGCAAGCGGCAGCATTTAGCGTCTTGGAGCCATTCCGGCAAACACGTTAAAAGTGTTGGGGTCCTGTCTGTGAGCCCGTGCTGGTTGGATAGCCCGTATCTACGTAGGTACCCACTGCAGGTCCCGTTAGGTGGCTTGCAAGCTTGGCAATCTTGGCCGGGTCCGCCTGCTCATCTCCGCTGTTCACTCGGCGGGCCGTCGCAGTCGCCAAGTTCTAGCCGATTGTATCGCAGCTAAAAGTTAAAGGTGTTCTGTGTGTCCGCGTTGCTCTCTGTTGACGTACTATCCCTTCCTTGTTCGTCGCTTCATGCGGTCCCTGGTTCCACCCACCACAGAGTTCGGCTAGGAGCGTGACAGCAGGGTTTCACGGTTGCTTGCGGACGATATTTCTAGGATTGAGTGGACTGACTCGGTGCTGAATGTACCTCAATTACTCTGTTCTGCGAGGCATAGCTGTGCGTCAGTCATATAACTATGTGTCCCGCTAGTACAATGTCACTCTGTACGTAGAGCGGTCCGAGCTCGCCGGACGAAATGCTCCGTCGTCCGTGGTGATTCCGATGGAATCAGCTACGAATTAGCAAAGTTAGGGAACCTAGGCTTTTCCCTGCTTTAGTCTTCAGCGTCGTCTCATAGAAATCCGTCCGATGGCGCATGATGGCATCTGTAGGCTGGACATCTGGACAGAAGTTGCGAGTCAAGAACCAAAGTCGATTTTTCAACCCCTGTCTGTGGTAAACGCGACTCTATTTTCAGATTTGAAAACAAGGTGTAGCATCCGTGCATAGATCTGGACAATTTCTTGCGAAGAGGCCTCTTCTGGTAGGCAGTCACTGCAACTTTGAAACCGAGCAATTCAACCTAAAGCATTGATTTTGCGTGTTGGTAAGTCGGACACATTTCGGAAACATTCCTTGGCTTGAATTTTTGTATAGGGGTGCGGTCCTCTTCGGCGCGAACGGGGCCAATCAGCATAAAGATCTTAGAAGACCTGAACGTTAGACTTTACCGCTTGTACCCAACACAATTGGAGGAGAGGGCCTGTATTTTGAGCTGTTGGACTTCCAAAAATGGCCTAGAGTATTAAAAATACCCTAGTTCAAAGACCTCCTATTCACGTCGGAAGTGGTTAAGCCCGGCATCACCGTAGGTTCTGATGTAGTACTTAGGAGTCTTCCGCCTTCGAAAATACTTCCCTAGGCGAGTAAATTTACGGCCATGATCACGTGTCACTCTGTCCCGTTCGAGAAAAAGGTGGTCAACCGTGGGCTTGGCAGAGTGGGTAGAACATCGCTGTTTCGCGCCGATCGAGCGGTCAGCTAGAGTAAGCGAGAATCCTTCGCGGAAATATGAAATCACGGGGCCTATTACATACGAGAAGATGGAATAGGGAGCATGTCTAATACCTATTGACCAGACTGGCCGACTAGTCGTCCTTGAAGCGCACGTAAATGTTACAAGGCCAATTAGCGCGCAGCTTTGGAGAAGCAGCTGAGCGCCTTGGGAGCACCCGTGCTGGCGAGGCGCGACTGTACAGTACTGTATCATTATGAATCATGCTGGCGTCGCCATTCCGATCGATGTTGTATTTTGGTAGTCGCCTTGTCGTTGCCACGATAGGCAGTCAGCCGTTTGACGTGCGCACGTCTGGGGATAGTGCCACAGCTGTTGGTTTAGCTCCCCGCATTAGGACTCCAGCGACCCTGGGCTACCACTGTGCATGTCCAATTTGCTGGGGTAGGACCCACTTCCAAGGTTGGGTTGACGATAAGGTAGTCCTTGAAGGGCAGGCCGTTGATAGTCATTGCTGCGCAAGAGAAGAAAAATGGTAAGAAGAAGATATTCGCATAAAACATCAAACGGTTGCTCGTCGGCGATTGCGCGTCCAACCTGCGAGAGGTCGCGATGACCTCTAGCTAAGGACGTAGTTAGCTGCTACTGTGCGTCGGCCCCTATCTCGAAAAGGGAGCTCGCTTGTGGACCGGCGCTACCGATAGGCTGGTTCATACTACGCATGTACTGTAGCAACAAGGACTGTGATCCAAGCGTTGCAGCCGTAGATTGTCACACGGCGCGCAAAATATTGTAAGCGCCGTTTGCCAATCAAGAATGGGCAGTTGAGCACAGACGACGACCTTGTGAGCCTCGAAACCTCTTTTGGGGGTGGCTGAAGCAGCCTCGCGCTAGGCGTTTACTAATTAAGATTTTCGGGGGTCCCCAAACTCCGCCCCGAGCAGTTCTTAACCCCTTGACCAGAGCTCAGTCCACTCACCGCTGGCGGCTGGCCTCCCGGTCCGTACCCTGCAGCCCACTCTTAGGGCTGAGTTGTAAGCTACATACGCCGCTTTTCCCCGCATAGGAACCATCTTCGACCGATCTCGCGCTCCACGATTCGAGGATGCAAGTGGCGAACGATATATCCATATTTCCATGCTCCGATTTGACAGCCTAGAGCTGAAGTCATCCACTGTAACGGATGCGGCGATGGTGGGGATGCACAGCGACATTACTTCGACCACTTCCGCAGTCCGACGCTCTCGACCAGTGCCTGCTTGGTCGTTCTAGAAGGGGGTAACGCGGAACCTGTCCCGGAAGGATGGTAGGAAGGCGGGCCGACGGCACAGATTCAATGCTGACCGTTCGGACGGGAGCCCACGAGGTTCTCAGCGCGGCTATCACCCGGTGGAGTGGCATGCGGGTCGGATGTTACTCAGGCGGGCCGCCTGGGCGACCTCGACCAGCTGTTGTCCACCTTGATACCATGGTATCTAGACCTGTTGGATTCCAAATCCCTTGGGTAGGTCGGTACTGTGCGTAGTACATACTGAGCATGGCGCCCTGTGGATCGAACGGTCACAACGGTGACGCTGGGAAATACCGTTCTTCGACGCAACATTGCCGCTCCTGGCCCGGAGACTTTTGAATAAAAACATACCGAGGCCAATAAATCAACGCATAGGTGGCTGAGAGGGAAAGGCGCTCGGCGGCCGAGCTAGGCCAAATGCATGCGCAACGATAGGTATTAATGTGAGACTAGATGTTTTGCATACTGAATTGAAGTGGCGTGCGATTGCCAACAGGAAAAAACCCAGCCACGGCAGTGGTGATCGGATCAGATGCTCGACGTACAACGGCAATTGACGTCCGGCAGGACCTCGCATGTACGTATTGTACAAGAGCGTTCACTTGTCGGGGCCTTCGGGCGTCTCGGCGTGCTGGCATCGGGTGGTGTTTCAGCGGCCCAACCTTGGACCGCGCTGACCGCCTCGAACCGCTTGTTCCGCTGGCAATTCCTTTTTCTGGGCCAATCCGGCAGCGCGAAGCTCATCTGATGTCGGCAAAATGAAAACGGTTCCTGCGGTGAGGCGTTTCAGCACGCGCGCAATGGGGATATACACACTCACCTGTGCAAAGGCTGGCCGGGCGTCTTAGCCACGACGAGGACCCGGTAGCGTCTTGGTCGCGGCCATCCCACGTAACAACGGTGTGGCAGCGGCGACGGGGGACGGGCCTTTTAGGCTAGAGACCCTGCACGCCAACCAACATGTTTGGAGCGGGCTGCGCGGCCGTGATTGGCGGCGGCGGCGGCGCTGCCTTGCGGAAGGGCTGTTGCGGGCGGTCCCCAAGGCGCGCTGCTCCTCGCGCGTGGCCGTGGCACCAACCGCGCACGCGGCTCCGCGGTTCCATGCCGCTGCGCCCAATGGCCGCCGGCGCCACCCCGACCCGGCCGCCTCCCAACTGAGATCGCCTGCTCCGGGCGACCTCTAGCCGCCGAGCCCCGCGGCCGGCCCTCAGACCCCTCCTTGGACGCCTGCCGGGCCTGCTGGCTTGCGACAGCGTCTCTTCCCCCCTCCACGCGGGCCGCGCTGTGCGAATATTATTGACATGGACCTCCTAGCAACCACCCGAATCCTTCGCAGATCGTTGCCCGATGCCCGCCTGCGCCCGGGGCATGGGCGGTCAACGGCCGGCGCCGACGCCGCCGCGCTCACCAACAGTCTGGCGATCTCGCCCGCCGGCTCGCCGGGACGACGCTCGGCCAGCGCGAGATGGGCGGACGATCGCGGGGACGACGCTCGGTGGCAGCGACGCCTTGGCTCTGGGGCTCCCCGGGTGCGGATGGCGTTCTGTCCATGGCGCTGCGGCGGTGGAAGCCCCCGGTCGGAGGCGGCGAGCGGGTGCGTTGCGGAGGGAGCGCGGCGCCGGCAGCCCGTGCAATTTGCGACGGTAGGGCTGCGGCTTTGGCGCGCCGTGGCTGTGAGTGGCCGGCGGGCCCCGTGGAGGGACGGGCCCAAAGAGGAAGCCCGCCAGCCTCCCGCCTTGGAGGAAGCGTCAGCTCGAGCTGCTGGGAGCTATGTACGTGCGGGCGCGGACAGAGCCCATCTCATCTCGGGCTGCGCGGTGCAGAACGCGTGGGCCCGGAGCCTTTTCGCAGGGCCCGTGCGGGTGGCCCGCATTGCGGCAGGCGGGCTCGGGGCCCGCAAGCCATCGACCCACCGGCCCACCGCAGCCCGCGTCCTTGGCCGGCGGGCGTGTTGCGAGGGCACGGCCGGGGGGTGAGGCCATTTGGCCGCTAGCCTGGGCCCAAGCCCGTCCCGCAGCGCCCACCTCCGTTGGAAACCAAGCTTCGGCGCCGTTGGACCGCGCGAGCCCGCCTCAAAGCCCGCGAAGGACGACTCGTTCCTGGGCTGCCGGCAGCAGCATGGCGATCCTCTGAGTCTGCCGGCCAGCCCTGCAATTCCTATCGCTGGAACGTCAACCCTAAAAGGCCCGCTCGCCCAGCACAGCCTTGGCTCCGCTCCGTACACTAAGCCCTTTCACTCCACCCTCACTCCGCCGTCTGCCATTCTATTCTTGTCCGCGTAGCAGCTTCCTCCAGCCACCCCTAAATACCGCCCTACCTCCACCTGCCTGACTTCAGCCTTACCCGCTCCGGCCACTCGTCGCTTGTCTCGCCGGCCGCCAATAGCTGCTCGTCGACCGTCTTCTCCCGCCGCGGCATCTCCACGGGGAGGATCGCATTACTCATAAGCTTGTCCTGCCTCACTTCAGCTCGTCGGCTTGCCACCGCGCCGGCCCTGGCGCAGTTTGGGCATGGTAAGATAGCTTGTTCGGAGGCTTATTCGGAGGCCCCAATAGCGACAGGAGCTCGCCACCTTTGCGCGTCGCAGCTAGTGCCATCTTTGATTTATACGTTTCGGACCTTCCCTTGATTCCATAATGGCCTCTGCGCTGGTACAGTCCCACGACCACCAATTGCGCGTGCCCACGGCCCCAGCCAGCGTTGGCCCCATCTTGCGAAAGACAACGCGACTCCGCCAGCTACCGCCTCCGAACCTGTCCACCTCTTCAGAACAACAAAAAGTCCCAAAACGGACCCCAAAACGCCGCCCGGCTTCGCAGGAGTCTGAAATCGCAGTCAGATGTGCCAAAAGCCCAGCCAGAAGAGCCCAGTCAATCATGCAAGCTCCCAGAAGTCTTGCAGGCGGCGCTTCCGGTGTAACATACACCAAAACTGGCCGCATAAGCAAAGCAAAGAAAGGATTAAAAGTGCACAAGTGCGAGGTGCGCGGCTGTAACAAAGTAAGTAACTGTTGACATGTCCGCCTTTTTTTTTTTTGGATCCTTTTTTTTGTATTTTTTGTATTTTTTTTTTTGATTTATTTTTCTACGTGAACACTCTATTTTCTTGTGACAAGTCTTCGCTACAAGTCTTCCCTACGACTCGGCGTGAGTGCGCGATCTTCCGTTCGTGCCTTTTCACAACCTCTATCCTACGGTTCGCGGTCTCAGGCGCTCTCAATCTCCGACGTGTTGTACACACTCCAGCCTCGAGTAGGCTGTTTTGATCTCTTTTCTGACATACTTTCGAATAGGTATTTTCGAGAGCGGAGCATCTACGGTATGCTATTTCGTGCAGTCTATCTCCATGGTCACTTCTAACCCGGCGACTCCAGGCGTCATGCGCAGAATCATGCACCAAAAGGCCTACCATGCGAGCATCCCGGGTGTGGAAAGGCGTTTGCTCGTCCCGACCTACTCAAACGTCACAGAGAACGACAGTAGGCGATTCTTGTCCTAGCGGTATGACTAGAAACTAATGTCTTGAGTAGTGAAACTGAGGATATGTCTCCTCGACGAAGTTCTTGCAACAGCAACACGTCAACATCCAGTTCGGATGCTTTCACTGGCCCAATCGGGTCGGTATCTTCGATGGTCGATGCGCCGATAGATCACTCTGTTGCGCCGAGTGCTCAATTCCAGCCGTCCTACGATGTGTTTGCTGAACCAGTGTCTATTACAAGGTACCCCTTACTTTCTATAAAATATCAACACGTCAGAACTAATCAGTTAGATAGCGCACCAAAGCCAACATATTCACTTTCGTTGGAAGATAACTTGGATCCTTCCTTGACCGGTCCGCCTGACGGCCGAAGCAGTCATAGGTCGGACTCATTTCAAGATAACCAGTGGAATGACGAGCGACGATTATCATCATACGCTTCTTCCGAATCTCCAGCGCAGAATTCCTTCGGGATCCAGCTTTCCGTACCATCATTTCCTCCCGGAGAGCGAACAAGATCCCCTTCCAGTTCTTCAGCTCCTGATTCATGGTACCCTTATCCGATCGCAACCTCCCGAACTCCAGCTTCTCCTATGTCACCTATCACGCCCTATTATTGGCCTCCGAACACGAGCGGTCCAGAGCTCAGCTTGTCCCACCCAGTGGACCTCCCGTTCGCCACATCCACGACTTTCTCACTATCTTCGCCTTTAGACGCTCACCTAAATATTGATGCCTCTCCGTTCCCATGTCCGACTTCGTACGCCGACATAGATTCGGCCGAGCTGGTTGGGTTGATGGGCGCAGCACAGAGTTTGATGGACGGGCGCTCGCACAACGCTCGCCAGTATTTCAACCTATATTGGGAACATTTCCACCATCTACTTCCAATATTGCATAAACCCACTATCACATCCGAAGTCCCGCCTCCGTTGCTAAGGGCGGCTATGATGGTTATCGGGGCACAGTATTCGGAAGACAGATCGGCGAAAGAGACTGTGAGGCCTCTGCACGACGCATGCGTGAAAATGATCGGAATGGTTGGTCTTTCCCGCCCCGAAATTGTGTAGGTCAACGTGGTGCTAACATCAATTCAGCGGGATAAGGCGAGCAGCCGCCCATTACGGACATGTGACAAGCAGGCCACTCTCCTGGTGGAATACTATTCACAGTTCCGGGGGAAGAGAGCTACGCGCGGGCTTTCGAAGGCTTTTGTGGATGTATATACAAGCGTAAGTGGCGTTGATATCGATACGTGTTGTCATTCGTAGGCTCACGAATTTTGCAGCTCTTGCAGGATGACGAGGTAACGTCACCACATACCCTGGATACTCTGGAAGATCCCGCACAGGGCGAGCATCGGTGGCAGGAATGGGTTGAAATAGCCACGAAGCACCGTCTATTCCAGGCGTGCATCACGCTTGACTGCCAACAATCGGCACTTCTTGGCAGAGTACGGCCGATGCCTGATATTGACTTTCTTAACTTACCTCTGTCGTCTTCGGCGGCACTATGGGAAGCTTCGTCGTTGGAACAATGGATTTCCCTCAAGAGTCAAACAGGCGGAAGGCCATCGACGGTTTCCGATGCATACGAAGCATTTAGCTCCCATCATATTCCGTCACATTATACCCTCGACGCTTTCCAGTCTAGATTTCTCATATCTGCCCTCTACTTTGCCGGAGTCGCGGACCAGAAGCTTGTATTTTGGCCCTATTCCCAAGTAATCGATGAATCGTCGTGCGTTCAGCTCCCTTACCACGCCGCCATGCTGGCGCGTAACACGCCTATTCGCTCGCTTCTCGGAGTCACCGGCGAGTCCTGGATCCCCAGCGAACGTCTTGCACGTGACAAATACACAGAAGCGAAGCTCGAGCTTCGCGTCTGGGTGGAAGAGGCAGCGAACCGCTCCTTCTTCCTCGCCAACGATCTCATTCAAGCCTCGATGACTGTGGACGGCCGCTCTGTCCGCATTGCCGCCCGGCACGCGCTGTGCCTCCTCCGGATCGCAATGGACCAGCCGCCGGAACAAAGCGACCTGGTGGACGACTACGCGGTATACGAAGCCGTGCTCGTCCTTTGGGCGATCACGTACGTCGGCCTGGGCCGGCACGCCAGGGCCCGTCCCCAAGTCACCAACAACGCAGCGGCGGGCTTCGGCGCCGTCAACTTTGAAGGGCCGCCCGGAGCCGTCGCGCGCGATACCGTGCTCACGTTCCTACGCAGAGCGGAGCTGCTTCTCGACCGCCCGGTGCGCGATGGCAGCCCGCGATGGCCGGACACCGCTTCCGTACTGATCGAGTGGAGGCGCGGCGTGGATGCGGCGCTGAGGTGGGTGCGGTTGCGCCTTTGCGGCAATGAAAGGAAGACTCTGGGTGAGCTGATGAACGGTTCCGTGAGGGTGTTGGAGGAACTGATTGCGAGGGGATGGGCTGAGGGGTGGTTCTAAAGGTGCGAGAAGAAGGAAATTGGATAAGTTCCCTTTTTTCGCGGCCTTCTGTTCTCCGATGCGATCTCTATGGTCTGTCTCTCTCCCTATTTTTTTTTATTCAATTCTTATGCATTCGCGACGGTTGAAAGTTTTTAAGCGGCTTTGATTGGGCTCTTGGTTGCATGTATGAGAAGGAGACAACTCGGCTCTGACGGTTATGGGAATGATTTGGTTGGCACATACCTTGGTTCTGTATCATCTCGCCGTCGTGTATGATCATTCTGGATCGCTTTTTTCCCGGTCTGTCAATTTAGCATAGCGCGGGTGGAATTTCTGGGGCAACTTCAGCCAATGTTGAAACAACGATGTACGTGGGTCCGCGCCGCCGTTTGCACGCGGAGACCAATACGCTTTGCAAGGGCGCTGGCTTGTGAAAAGGCCCAACACCGACCTCTAGTTGATACGCAGTTGACGACAAGCCACGTAGAGTCCGATGCAAACAATTCCTGTCCCGATCGTTTCAGCCACTGCATGTCCGGCTCATGGAATCAGCACCCTCGGGGGCGATGCCGCCCTACAAGGCTGAAACATTAAGAGCCGACGCAGGGGGCTGACCGTTCTATCCCCACCACTCAAACATTTGAGGATAGGGTGTGGTCATTAAGGCATGCCGCTAGCTTCAAGCTAACTTGAATCCTACGCGGGAAAGCATCAGCATCTTAGCATGTGCGCTACAGAGTCACTGTGTGACATTCTACGACCTCAGCCTGGCGAAGTGCCGTTGGTTGTGCACCCAGTATGTAGGCCGTACAACCGCAATATGCAACGGCGTGCGCCCTTGCATGATCTTATGGCACCATGCGGGCCAGCTCTCGATCTCCTGTCGCCCGCAGCCCCTGGCGCTAAGCGCGCTCTCCTGACCTCTATGTGAGCGACGGAATTGCACGTTCTTCTTTTAATCTTCGAGAAAAAAAAAAAAAGTCAAGAAGGATCATCAGAGTTGCGACGAGCAGTCTACGTGGACAGCTGTGGGTGGAAGCGCGGGACGGCAACAATCCTTAGTGCGGTGCACGTCTGACTGTGTGTGGCAGGGGCGCCAGGTCCGGCACGAACGGAAGACGAACGGTGAGAACATATTCCCCCGAGTCTAAAAGGAAGCCGCGCCCAACGGGCTTGGCCCGAGTATCATCCCCACTTGAAAGAGAGAGAACGCCCAGCCACACTGCATGTAACATCTACATACCTATAGCTCTTCGGTGGGAGGACCTGTTTGTGGTGCGTGCTTCGAGGTCGACATGGCGCTTTTTAACTTTGTGCTACATACGTAGTAAGCCCCACCGCGAAATTCCCGCTAAGGGACGGGTCGGCATCCCGCTGTCTGTCCCCGTTCCCGTCGCCCCACTGCCCCGGCGGTCCCGTTGTTGCTATGCGCTCAGCCATGCCCATGCCCTGCGCTCTCTAGCCAGTGACCCACTGAAACCACCATTGCGGTCTGTTGTTGGTGGCGAGCATCACATTCCATAATTGGTCAGAATCAGAATCGAGCCGTTTACGCCCCGCTCGTGCATGAAGCTTGCAATAGTGCTTTCTTCACATACAGCGTGCCGGAACACATGCGTTATACAGCGCCTTCCGGTGTATGGGTCTGGCTGTGTGCTGCTATCTTGGCCTCTGGCTATTGCTTACTCGTAGACTCTCAGAGGTTAGAGTAAAGAACCAAACGCAGCCTTGAGCGACATCATCCCACTGACCCAAGCTAGTATTTGACCTGAAAACTTCTGCAAAGGCACAAAAAAAAAAAAAAAAGCTAGTAACACCCTCGCGGGATCGCAAATTCGCGAATTTTTCAACGTCTTTTGACCGCAAACCCCATTTCTACACTCTTTGAAACTTACAGTAGTTGGCATGCTTTCTAAAGGGTTCTTTCCACTTTTGATCATCCGTCCATTTGAGTTAGGTAACTAGAATGAAAGCCCTTGTAAGTTCTTATCATCGTTAGAAGACTTCCTTAGGCATGGCGTCTTCACAGTGGCGGCTTTTACTTGTCGTTGTGCTCATGCGCATCCCAGGGGCGTTCGAAATCAACAGTGCGGATAATTCTGCGGCCTGGCAGGCTGGTTACGCAAACAGACTAAAAGAATTAAAAGTGAATTGCTGTCCGGATGACTCGAGTGATTTTTGCCCGGCATGATCTGGGCCGAAGTGTGCCGCAAACAGCTGCATCGTGAAATAACCGTCGCAACGGTTCCCGGGAAGCCGCATGTTTGGCCGTTAGGGGCCGCTGGCTCCGCGGCATCGCGTTAAGCAATCAGGTTTTGTGTGCCCGGCAGACATTTCTGGCCCGTCTGCGGCCACTCGGCCGCGTCCGTCCCAGCACCCATTGAGTTGGGACTACCGCCCTAGATATTGCAGGTGACGCCAGTTCGGCCTCGAGTTTGCGCTACTGCGTGTCCGTTTGCGGCGGATAAAAGGAGCGAGGAATTACACCCAAGTCCTGAAAATCGCAAATCTTGCGGTGAAGGTATCGCAACGGGACGCGTAAGAAGGCAATGAATGGCGCCATGCGACCCAAAGCCAGGGGTTCGGGTTCACCGGCCTGGCTGATACTCTGAGAGCAAATCGTGCTTCCAACCGAGATAGAAGTCTGCAAATCAAAGTGTATCTGGGACGTGCCTTGCGCTATCGGGGGAGAAGATCAGCAGAGAGGCATGATGCGAGTTCACTCAAACGTCCATGGCCATTGGAGGGCGGGGTTGGTCCGCGGCGTAGTCCACACACACTAAACCCTCTAGCTTTGCAGTACGGAAGGCGACCGGGGTGGGAGAGGGAGGGGTTGTCGGGAGCTCACTTCGGGGAGCGGGATCAATGACCCGCGCTTGCCATTCAACTAGGCGTGTGAATACGGGCGGAGAGGGAACTTTAGGTATGTGGTCGTCCCGGCAGAGTGTTTTAACTCGACGCTCAGAGAGAGCTAGCCGGGAACGGAGGGACCCGACGCCGTGGGCGCGGGCCAAACGGTAGCGAACGAGGCCCGAGAGGCCCGACCCGCGCGACCCGCGACCCGCGACGATACGAAGGCCGTCGGGCCGAATGCCCTCTCTTAAAAGCAAAAAGGCAATCAGTGGAAATCGCTTGCCCGGAACGAGCTAGAAGCCACTGACGGCTCTTCGTGCATCTTCGGGAACGCCGGCACACCGGGCGCTGCAATTGCGAAAACCCTGCAACGTTTCCCCGCGCCGGCGGGAGCGTTGCGCGGCCGGCTACAGCTCCACACCATTAGCGGCATTCTTGGAGCGCCTTAGCCCGAGTCATGAATGGCAACCATGACAAAAAGCACTCTACAGCGGAACGGTCTTGGTAATCACTCATACATGTCTAAGCCTCCATCAGTTCACAAGCGTTTAGAGACAAGCATCGATTCCTTCCCGTGATCTGGAGTTTACTAAATGTCAATTGCCCGAAAAATATATGCTTCTAAGATGTGATCCGGCTACAGCGCCCTCAAATAATATTTCCATTCCGGTAATATCGAGAGTCGCTCTAGAAAACAAACTATTATACTTGCTCAGTACGACGTACTAGCCAATGCGTCTTCAGCTATTAGGTCACTACTCCATAATAAATAGCCAGTGTAGAGATAGGAAAGCTAATGCCTTATAATGTTAACTCTCACCCCTACAGTCGTCAGCATTGCTGGAACATGTTAGAAACTAAGATAGTCGCAATTTGTGGCACAATAGACTACTAAATTGGGTTATGACATGCATGCTCTGGAAAATTGCAACCTGCAGCAACCACTCCAATACATAGGACGATGCCACGACCGCGTCGACATCACACCGCCGCATTTGTTGCAGCTAATCTCAGCTAAGTATATGTTCGCTCTTGCTTGTGCTGAAGGCTACGAGTTCGAAGTGCCTGGAGGACGCAATAGTGTCCGGACTTCATTCATCCCCGATTGATAACAGTACATCTCGGCTCTATGTCGCCTTGCAGATCAAAAGCAATTCAGGAAGATCATGTCATTAGAACTGGCAGACCGTCCATTAGTGCACGATAAGCATGGCGCTAATGACGCTCTCCTGAAGGCGTCCAAAGGACCACAGAAGGCGGATTGCTGGCGCCGCGGATCATGGCTCCGAGAGCAAGGGCTTGCTCCCTAAGCGGCAGGCGGCATGTACATACCGGCCAACCGGAGCCCTTTATACTTCCCGCAACACGTGGCCCCCCTGCACGCGATCGGCCAACAACGAGCCCCTAGTGGCCAACATCCTCCCCCTCCCGAAACACCCCCGAAATGGAATTTGCGGGGGGGTTGCCAACCGCGGGAAGCAGGGTTCCAACTTCGGACGCGATGCCGCAGGGCATTTTTTAACATACGAGTCACCTTTGCCGGCTTTCGACGGTGAGGCGGGGTGTTCATGCTATCTGTGCATCACTGAAACGAGATCATGAGGACAAGTTACAACGGCAGCTCCTGCACGTTTGCCCACACTAGGCATGCATGTGTCCCATTTTGCCTCTTCTTCGCAAGAACACAACGAATACGATAGGCTCAACTAGCCACGAGTGTGGGCCGGGTTGCTCGTTGAGAAATCATAGCTACGGTTAAAGAGCATGCTGCTCAGACCGGTCTCAAAAACACTAACACTAGTGTGGCAACCTCTGGCGCGGATCCTTGGGATTCCCGCGAAGAGACCTTCGACCATTGCGATTGAAATCGACACCTCTACAAAATGGGCGCTTTCGACAGATTCGCTGGACCCAGCTAAGGCTAGGCTTTCAGTTCAGCTCTTGAGGGTTCAGCCCTTCAGAGGCATCCCTGCTCGTCGCGCGTAGCTCGTGCATGGTACCCATTGCCAATTGGGTTCCGCCCTTTTGCCCTCGCATCGGCCCTTTTTTCTCCCTCTGGCATTCGGATGCCTATTTCTACAGACGCAGTCTGTGCGATGTGATTAGTACAATCTTCTAACTTCTTCCGAGCCGTGTGGTTGGGTCCGTCGTACTCGCCCTAAAATCCCCTTGGCGTCGCCCTGTTTCCCGCCCTCCCCATCCGCACGCTTTCTAAACTCTCAAACCCGTACCTTTTCAGTAATTCCTTGCTTCTTGCCCGAGACGCATGCTGCCCATTTTTATTTGGACTCGCCAGAACTTATTTGCTGTTCTCTACGTTCGAGACTAACCCACCGTTTGATTACTGGAAACCAGTCTACAGGTCGCCAACAGAGCCGAGAAGTGAGCGGTACGTTTAGAAACCCATTAACGCCGAGTCTCCTCAATACCCGAGCAAAACTAAAGGTCAGGAAAGTGTCACAGTGCACTGTCTGAAAACAAGCTCTATTCTTCAGTCCAAAAATCAATCAGGAAACATGAACCCTCCTTCAAACGACACTGCTTTCCGTTTACCTTTGCAACTTGGAGAAGACTGCGTGATGAGCTCCTCACACAAGCACCTTCATCAAGGAGCAGAAGAATGGAGCTTTGACGCACCCAAATGTGAAGTTGACGGAAACGACAATAACTCTATCACGACTAGTTGCTATACTCAAGAGAACAAACTCCTCCTTTCGGAAGCAAACCTACGGAAGCACGATAGCGATATTATCAAGGCCGCAGTACGTTAGCATATCTCAAACAAACTGTCAAAAGTATTAATGCAATGAGCCAGAGCGACGACGAAGAGTCCGTGGACAATGTTTTCGCCGAAGAAATTCTGAAAAATGAGGGTAGACTGAAATATATGCGGAATCTTTACCAGACTCAGCATGCGCAAGGTATCGAACTTCCCTCAGTTGCTCTGGAGATAGGTGGACTAATGCAATTTAGAGTACATTCACTCAGGTTCTATGGCTTTGTGGACAGAACCTCAGCCCAGGCAGTCGTCCACTCGGCCGTTGCCCCGTTATCTCCACGCAAACGCGGTCGAAGACCCTAGCATTGTGTATGCCCGACAAGAAATGAAAGAAAACGAGATCGCAATTGGCGAGATGTCTACCGCGCCCTTGCGGGCCCGGGCTGCGGCCGAGCTTTTGCGCACTTCCCAGAATCGAAGTCCCACGGGGAGTCGTGTTCGGGTTTACAAGCGCAACAGGGTGGTGAGAAGGGTTAGAAAGGATGGCGGCAATTAAGCCTAGTCCAGCGGAAATTCTTTAGGAACCATGCCCGCAGAGGTCTTTACGGTCTTCTGCGTCTGCAGCATGGAGTGGCCGGACCTTAACATCTCTGCACATTTCAACTACCTGCGGGAATCGGGAGCAATATTACATGTGCAATGTAGGGGACTGAGGTTGATTCAAAGATGATAGATACGATGGAACGTTCAGGACAACATGTCAATGTGGAGTTCTTCGTTTATTGTGGAGTTTGGAGTTAAGAATTCGGCCGGAGTGGCACTCCCTTTTCCGAGGCTCTGGGAGAATCGGCGAGATCGAAATCAAGGTCACGACCACAGCTAGCTTCGGTAGATATGAATCATGATTTCCAATCAAATGTGGACGTCTGCGATCCTATGCTGATGTGACATTTTCACTCGACGCCCGTCAGTCGGTCGACACACTGAGATACCTCACCGCTAGCCTTGTTTCCCCACGCAGCCCCTGGCTTCTTGATTCCAACCTGCATTGTCAGTTGCACAACGTACACCCACAACCCTCGCCAGGTGTCACCGTCCCATGTCGGGACCCGACTTCACGTTTGTGGAATCTCAACTGATTGGGTAGGTATCGATCGAACGAGGGATGAAAGGAAGTCGGGGATGAGGACTTACTTAAGAAAAAAGAGATCGGGGCCAACGGAGCCGTTGGCTCAGCAAGTCGCTTATCGCTCATCCCGCCCGAGAACGTGGGCCCCCATCACCTCCACGCGGGTTCGTGGCGTCGCTCTGGAGGTAGAATTGGTCAAGTTGGCGCAAACCGGCAATTCCAAGCACCAAAACGGTAAGAGAGCAACGGTTTCCGACTGCCGTTCTAAATGGCCGCCGGCATTTTTGGCTTATCAGGTATGGTATGAAATCCCTTCATTGACGAACCCTTGCACCCCGATATGCCTCCGCTTCAGCGTATTCCCCACGAGATTGGCCATCCTTATCACGACACTTAAGTAGTACGTCGGGAACACCCCACAGTCTCAATTCCGAGAAAGTCGTGCAATCTGAAATCGTGAGGTAAAGGCTTGCCGGTCGTTGTGGACAAAACACGTAATGCAACAGCAATCCTCCAACTATATCCAACCCAACATACAAAAAACCACACGAACAATTCTCCCGTGCTCACAAAATCTACACCGTGGGCTCGGTCGAAGACGCTCTTTCCACAAATAGCCACAACCCGGTCATTACACTTTGGCAAGAGCAGCAACAGCAAAACGAGAATGCAAAGCCACTCGATCAGACCAACTACGCTATCCTACCGATTGCGACGCAACCTCTTACATTTTGCCCTCCCATAAGACAGACACACTCCTAATTCGGGAACTCACCGAGTATCCCACCTAGGTAAAACTCCCTATCCAGTTCGCAGTTTGCCATTCCACCAAGAGTGCCAAAAGTCACGCCCCCACCAACTTAATCGCCCCCATCCGCCAACTGCACAATCAACCTCCCAGCCACATCCAAAAAAGGAAACGGACTCGTCGCGTTCTTCTCCGACGGCGCCCTGCCGGCGCCCCTCTCCTCCTCCCTCTCCCTGATCTCGATCCTCGGATCGCCCAGGTCCACGTTCTCGCCGTCGGCCACCTTCCGCCACTCGATGCCCACGTTGAGCGACTCCCCAGCCGCCCGGGTGTCGTGGCCCAGCACCACGCCCTGGTCCTGCCCCTGCTCCAGGTGGTGGAGGTGCGAGAGCTCGCTCAGCCCCATCTCGCTCGCGACGCGCGACCGCACCTCGCGCACCAGCGCCGGCATCACGCGCTCGTAGCCCGCGCACTTGAAGTCCACCAGGTAGCAGTCGCGGTCGATGCTGTACAGCTGGATCGTCACGTAGACCCACACGCTCTCGTCGGCCGCAGGGTACCGGCCGCTGCCGCTACCGCTGCCGCCGCTGTCGTGGCCCGACGATGGCGCCGCGTCGCCTACGACGCTGCCCGTCGCGCTGCTCATCCCGGACCCACCAGTCTGTGCCGGCCCCGCGTACGCCGCGCTGTCGCTACTGCCCACGCTACCGGCGTGGCCGTGCGTCATTGTCGAGTGGCGCCTTAGCTCGCCCAAATCGACGCGGGACGAGTGCGCGGACGAGGAGTACGGGTGCGCCACGCCGGGCGGGAACATGCCGTCTTTCTTGAAGCGTGCGTTGATAACCCATGGGTCTTCAGGCACATCGTAGCCCCAGTCATTGTGCTCGCCGTAGCGGGGTAGACGGCGATTTTGGGCGCGCTGCCGTTCGCGGCCGCGGCGTTGCTGCGAGCGGCTACCCGGGCGAGATGGGTCGGTGTCGGAATCGGCAGCTCCGTTGTCGCCGTCGAAGTTGCGTTCTGGATTGAAATCCGGTCCACGATACGAGGAGCCGGTCGATGATGACGACCCCGACCGTGAGTACGAACGGCTCCGGGACCTCGAAGCTGACCCCGCGGTGCCGCTAGAACCTGCCTTGCGAATCGTTGGGATCTCCCAATCCGCGCCAAGAGCCCTCAGGGCCTTATAGATAGCAAGCATGGCCTCAGCATGTTGGTTTCGCGAGCGGATGCCGAATTGCCACTTCGTCGGACGTGGCTTCTTTTGCGGGAGCGGAGTCATGCCTTCGGGCCTGCCGGTTTTGTCGAGAGCAATCTGGCTGCGACTGTGAGGCTTGAGACGACGCGCAGTGGCAGCTTGCTGCTCGGCTGACTGTTCGCGTTGCGGTGATCCAGAAGTGCCCTCTTCTGGCGGGGGAACGCTAGACTTTGGGTGGCCTTTCATGTAGGCGCGGTGGTAATCGGGCAGACTGCTTGGAAGAACAGCCACAGTGTTTACAGGGCTACGAACATCACCAATATTCTGACTGCTAGCTGTAGAACCATGACGGGGCCTCTCAGTAGCATGTGGCTGCTGTTGCGGCTGTTCCTGCTGTTGGTGTTGTTGCCGGTGTGCTGAAGAGGGCCTCATCGCCATACTCAAAGTAGACTGCACAGGCGGTGGAGACGCGGACACCAATGGCTGAAGACCAGAATCCCTCCCTAAATAAGCTAGTTAGACAGGTTAGTTAGAAATATTATCTAGCGCCCTTACGTTGTAGATATGGCGAAGTGCCAAAATACTTACGATTATGCTTCATGATTTGGTTTTCCCTCAGAATGAGATAAGCGTCCTTGATCGCACTAGGTTCGTCCTTCCCTAGCGCCTCTTGAACGTCTGTTTTAGCATAACCCATCGTTTTCCCCAGTTTATTAACAACAGTCTCGTGCAGTTTCTGGACGGCAACCGGAGATTTCCCCGGCCCAAGATTGCTCGGATCGATAGCCCGATTGGGGTCAACGCCAGTATCGAAGAACTCTTCCACCGGGAGCTCTAGATACGGCGCTAGATCCTTCTTGAACCACGGATCCTGCCGAATTTCTTGGATGGTGATGCGGTGCATCGGGTTCGTGGCTAGCATCCGTTGAATCAAGCTGCGAGCGCCTGCAGACAGGTAATTCGGAATGGAATACTGTCCCTGGGAGATCTTCTTGAACAAAGCCGGAATGTATTCGTCGTCGAAAGGCAGGCGGCCCACGAGCAGAACGTACAATATGACACCGCAGCTCCACACGTCAACCTCTGGTCCTGCATACAGCTTCCCCGAGATGACCTCGGGCGCAGCATAATTGGGACTGCCACAGCTGGTTTTGAGGAAATTGCCGTCCGTCATGATGTTGCTCAGGCCAAAGTCGGCTATCTTCACATTCAGGTTCTCATCCAGTAGTAAGTTCTCAGGTTTGAGGTCTCGGTGAACGATCTTGTGCCGGTGGCAGTACTCAACAGCGCAGACAATCTGCTGGAAAAACTTGCGGGCTCTATCCTCGGCCATTTTGCCATGATGGACAATGTAGTCGAATAGCTCGCCACCAGCGTACTCCAGCACCATGATGATCTCGGCTGGCGTGGTGATGACGGTGTACCTAGCGGAGGGTCAATTAGCACTTTGAATATACTGATCCAACAATAGCGGCGAACACTTACAGCTTAATGATGTGCGGGTGCCTCAACAGCTGGAGATACTGAATTTCGCGTTCGATCCGACCCGCCATATCTCTCGTGATGAGCTTCCTCCGAGCGATGATCTTCAGCGCGACCTTCTGGCCGCTCACCTGGTGAACCGCCAGCCTAACCTTCCCAAACGAGCCTTCGCCCAGCGTTTTCACGACGGTGTACTGACCGAGCCGGGCCTGGCTCCTTGTCGTGGATGAAGCCTCGGAGGAGGCCGGCGGCGGTGGCGCGACCGGCTTCCTCTCCGGCCCTCGCGCCGGGCCACGGCGCGCGTTGGCATTAGGTATGGATATGGAGAGATCGTCATCATCGATGGTGGACGTCATCTTGGGTTCCGAGGGTGCGACTCGAAAGTTCGCTTCTCGGTTACGGGTTCAAGACGCGGTAGCGTGTCTTAGCGCGGCGAAAGCAAGAGGTAGGACGATCTGGACAGAAGCGCGAGCTCGCGGATGTGGAGAGACGTCTCGGGAAGTGGAACAGAAGCGTCAGGACTTGTGTGAGGCGGCAAGAGCGACGAGAGACAGTCTCAGGAAGGTTGGCGCCGGCGGAAGGAGGCTACTTTCACATGCCCCAGCTCGCCCGCTCTCGCTCGTGTCGCGCGGGCGTGAGCGGTTCGACCGGTGGCTGCAGGGGCCTGGTTGGCTGCCAGAGCGAGGGACGCTGCAGCGAGCGCTGGCCGCGGTGGAGTCGGCACTGAGAATGGCACGATACGGGAGGATGCGCGGGAGGAAGAGGTGCGCCCGGCCGCGGAGCGCGGGAGTTGTTTGACCCCGCGGCGAGGCTGCAGCCCGGGCCTGAGGTCGCACGTGGAGCTCTCCGGCACCGAGCCGCGATATGACGTTGTGGTAGGCGAAGATGGGGGCGGCCAAAGCTGGCAGGACCACGCGCTCCGACGCGCTCTCTCGCTTCTTCGTAGGCTGATAAGATGGAGAGACAGAGTAATGTGCCGCGCAATGAAAGGGTGTTTTGGAGCAAGTTCGGGGGTTGCCTGGACGGCACAAAGCCAGAGCGATCCGCAGCCTTGGGGCCCGGGGGGTGGTTATGGGTTGGAAGACGTGGGGTAAGGCTGGGCGGGTCAACGCCAGCCCTTTTCGGTCCAATTGCAGTCCAAGGTCGCCTGCGCTTCCGGTTGATACACAGCCGGAGAAGACGGGCAGTATCGCATTCGGAAGCACTCAAAATGTTCTATTTAAAACAAAAAAAATTAGGTATAACATCGAAAGAAAAAGACGGTTTGCTATCTGATGATCCGTATTTAGGTAAGTCACGAGAGGCATCGAGTCCTCGGTAGGCACGTGCGAGAGTGCGACATGCGTGGTACGGAATATGTAGGGTACACAGCCGCCCGGCCAGCCACAGGGTTGTCCAAGCCACCAATCAGATCCCAAGCGCCGCCCCGGAGCTCCATCAGCGTCATAGCTTCGCTAGAAAATACCACGGAGCTCCCGCCACTGCCAGACGTCCCAACTCCACCTAAACCAATCGAGCCACAATGCGTTCTTTCTCACCCCCTCTTCTCGTTTACATGACAGCGTGAGCTGCCCACGATGCTTCATCTTCATTCCGTTCGCGCCACGCGCGCATTCCCTCGAACACAACAGCTCCTTCGGACACATCTCCGCAGTCTATCCACGTTATCCAGCAACCCCAACATCGTGAGCCGCCAACCCCTCCCCATCCAGCATCATTCTCGCACCTCTGCAAAAAGAAACCCCTAAAGAGATCAAATCGGAAAAACCACCGCTAATCAACCGGTCCATTCTCCTCGCGCCAGTACGTCCACGAAAACACGCCCCGTCCCTCCACGCACACCCTCTCCCTCCTCCCCACCTCCCCGCCCCTCCCCTCCCTCTCCCTCGGCACCACAACGGCCCTCCCCCCGACGCCGCGCACCTTCGCCGAGAACCGCGCCTTCCACGCCATCCTCTCGACCGTACTGCGCCGGCACGCGCGCGCGGACCCGTTCGCGCGCTCGCAGGCGGCCGCGCTCGCCTCGCCCGGCGGCCTCTCGCTCGGCAGTCCGACGTGGCAGGACAGCGCCGGCGGGGCCAGCGCGCAGGGCGGCGCCGGCGGGGCCGGCGTCGGCGGCTGGATCCACGTCAGCGACCTGCGGAACCCGCCCGACTGGGGCCGCGTCGCCTGGCCCGAGGACATCCTCGGGAGCTTGGAGGTCGATGCGAACGGCCGGTTTGTGGGCCAGGACGGGAACTGGCAGGAGAGCGGGACGTATCGTGTTTGTACGAATGAGGGCATGTGAGTTTTATCTCTTCTGGCTGCCCCGGGCTAGGACTGATGGGATGGTACGGAGGTGCGCTGACTGGCGTGTGTAGATTGGGATTGAGCCCGTTCTTGGTGGAGAAGTTGGTGGAGCATTTGAAGATGCTAGACGCCCAGGAGAGAGCTAAGGCGTGAGGAAATGGCCGGAAAGACTCTACCCCAGCAGGAGCCAATTAACAGGTGTGACGCATCGCAGCTCGACTTGGCGATATCGTAACGGACTACGGGCGAAAGGTAGGTCGTTCAAGTCTTGTGAATTTGGGCATCGTCAGGATCTGACCCCTTCAACAAGGCAGAGCCCTGTAAAGTCTACCTACGATTCGCTTCTGTAATAATTCTCCAATCAAGGGGGATATTTCTTGTAGCTAGATAGACCCTTCATAAAATAAAAGTGTGTAAGATGGTGAGTACGATTGCGATAACGGCTGCGATGATTGGTTCCAAATTTCGCAAATTTCAAAGCAGTTAAATCTGAATGGTGACCACAGAGTATCAAAGGGGAATATAATATTAGCGCAAATAACAAGGTAGTTATTCACGAGCTTAGTGATTTGTCGTGTCTCACATGTTTCATAGAAAAAGCTTCGGCTAGAATGCTTGTTACGTAGGTAGCTTTACCAAATAGGTGATAGCACTCCTCATAGCTGCACATTGTGAGGTTAGTCATCGCCCTATTCAAGGTACCCTTTATCCTAGACTTCCTTCTTACTCAACCCGTCCAAATATCGTGGCCCGTCCATCCTGTCCCCAGGCATTTGCTATCGTTTTATCACTCTCGCTTACCTTTCCTTACCTTCTAAGTGGGGTCCGCCCACTGGTCGATGGCCACAGGTGTTGGTGGTCGGAAAAGAGCCTTGACCAACGACGCGTTGCACGGCAACATGCCACCGGCGAAATCCTCAGCCAGGCCCAACGGCAGACCCAGCCGCAACGGCAAGAGACCCAATTATGTGCGCCTTGCTCTCGGACAGGACACCGATGACGAAATGGAAGACGTGGCCACTATGGATGCAGGCGAGGAGGTGGAGGCACCTAGAGATAATGGGCAGAACCAATGGGCAGCCATGCTTGCGGAGATGAAGGTGGCCATGCTGGCGGAATTGAAAGCGGAACACCTACGAGAGACCCAGCACCTACACGAGACTATCGCCGACCTAAAGACGACTATGAAGAAGTCAAATGAGCGCATGGAAGAGACGATCCGAGGCTTGCAAGACACCATCTCACAGCTCAGCGGCACGTCCAATGGAACCTACGCGTCGGTA
>MU001677.1:568957-590712 GCA_010093515.1 Lineolata rhizophorae | reverse complement strand
AGCGTGCCGGCATGGGAGTAAGAATATACCTACCTACCTACCTACCTACCGACTTCCTTCTTCCTCAACACGTCGCCAATGCGCCAAATGGACAACCCCTTCTCATGTGACTCCCTCCTACACGCACCGGTAGACTTCTATCCGTAAGTTACACGTTGACCTACTAGAATAGTACCAATATATAGTTGAGTACCGTGCACCGTCATAGGCTTACTGCGACTTGTCGGAATGTCTCGAGGATCATCATCCTCTTTTTTGATCTCCATTGGCTTAGTGCTTTAGACAAAAAAAGGGGGGGTTTTTTTTTATCTATTTAGGATCACCAGCCTACTAGGTAGACTACTGACTTCTGGAAAGTAGAAAACTTGAAAGAGCTAACCCGGAATGAGAAGGCTCATCGATTCAGTGCAGAGCACCAAGAGAGGCCATCGTCTCCCACGCACGCTCCTGAATTCATCCCACATAAAAGAAAAAGGTGGAAAGAGAGTAAGGAAGACTGAAAAGGCAAGATGATGCTGCTTCGAGAAAGCAGTTTGGGCAGCCAGTTTCCGTCTTAATCGAATTCTCCCTCTTCAATCAACCTCGAAAATCCGCGGCTAACCAGACCTCCAACTGCAATAGCCAGCAAGCCCGGTACACGAGAATTAAGGCGTAGGGATAGCATCGCCTTACCAGTCACCGGAGGCGCCTCCAACGTCCGCGACCGCATCGTTATTAGCGCCCCAATCACCACCGGTATCGCCGCCCTTGGTATCCCAGCCGCCGCCCATGCCGCCGCCGCCAAATCCGCCGTCGTCGGCCTCCTTGACCGGCTCAGGGCACTTCTTGACCGTATGGCCCTTCTGGCCGCAATTCTTGCACTCAACGCGACTATAGTCTCGAGGTTTGGGGCAGTCTTTGGACATATGTCCAACTTCATCGCAGTTGCGGCAGGTAATGTTGCTCACCGAACGCGGCTTGTCGCACTCTTTGGCCATATGGCCCTCTTCACCGCAGTTACGACAAGCGCGGCCTCCGCCATTAGGGCAATCCTTGGAAAAGTGTCCCATTTGATTGCAGCGACGACACTCGATTCCATCGGCAGAGCGCTGCTCGGTACACTCCTCGGCCTTGTGACCAGACTTCTTGCAGTTGCGACAGGCGTACGGATCAACGCGCTCTTGGGTGCAATCACGGGCACGGTGACCCTGTTCGTTGCAAAGAATGCAAACGACTTGGACGCGATCGGTCAGTTCGACCTTGTCCTGCTTGCAGAATTTGGAGATGTGTCCAAGCTCTCCACAATTGGCGCACTTCGGAATGCGGCGCTCTTCAACAAAACCGGCGTTTGCCAAGCGCTTCAAGTTCTCGTCCTGATCCTTGGGGTAGAGCGCTTTGACCATAAGGCGTTTCGGCTTCAGGCTGAATTGGAAAGTGCAAATGTAGTCACGGTCAATATTACCCTCGAGGTCCACGACAGTAAACACGTCCGAAATGGCATCCTTATCGCGCTCCAAGGCCACAAGGTGGATATTACGGTTATCCGTGCGAAGGGTTTGCTCGATTTCGAGGATAGACACGCCATTATTGGCCTTCGCGTACATGAGCAGCGCATGACGGAAGTCCCCAATGTCCTTTTCGGTATCCGCTTCGATCATTTTGCTCCAAGCCTTGTCGACATCAACAGCAGGGACGCCGGGAAACTCTAGGGCGCGCTTGTTCGTGCAATCAGAAGTGAGGTGGCCTAAAACCGATTAGCCAGTTGCTTCGGTTGGCGTGGAAGTATACGCCGCTTCATCAGAGGTACGTACCCTCTTTGCCGCAATTACGGCACACAACAGGTGGTTTCTGGGGACAGTCGACACGACGGTGGCCTTGTTCATTGCAAATGTTGCAAGTGCCCTCGAAGGGACGGTCCACCTTCGGGTTGGGACAGTCCGCCTTGTTATGACTACAACACGTTAGTCAGTATATTCTGGGCATAGAGCAGTCGACACAAGCATGATACGTATTACTTACCCGACTTCACCACAGTTATAGCATTCGCCAGTCAACTTCTTAGGCTCGGGACACTCGCGGGCTAGATGGTCGACAGAGCCACAACTAGGTGGTTTGTTAGACGTGTTCGGCAGGCGCTAAAAACGGAGCAAACCACTTACTTGCGGCATGTTTTGCCAGAATTTTCGCCGGCAGCATCATTAAGACCGCCACCATTGCCCCAACCAGCAGAATCGCCACCGCCCCACTGGTCAGCCTTATCATCACCACCAGCAGGATGACCCCACTGGTCGCTAGATGGTGGGCCCCAATCGTCACCTACCCTGGCAGTTAGCGAACCAACTTCATCGGAGAGGGTGGCAGAGCAGCGCTTGCTAAAGCGCCAAGTACTATAGCAGCAACACTTACCCATCTTCAAGTTGAGAAAGCTTGGACGGTGGACGTAAGCTTGGAGTTGACCCTCCTGGAATGCGCATTAGTCACCAACAAACAAGACAGGTTTGGCCTAACGTGTTGCTGCTTTTAGGCGGATGTATTATGTTTGGACAAAGGCTAGAGGTAGGTGTGGTTGGAAGAGAGACAGGCTTTGATGAAGCCGAATCCGCGTCTCTGCCGACCACGAATCGCCACCCAACTGGGGACGCGACGCGCGTCTTTTCGAGTGTGTTGAAACGACAAGTTCGAAAGAGAAAGAATTATCAAGTTCAAGCGTCCTTACCTTAGGTGTTGTCTAAACAGCGTAGTGCCTGCCTTGCCCGCAGCTGAGAGTATTGCTGGTTGACCCTACGGGTGAGGGAGCGTGGAGGGAAGAAGGGTGGAGGAAAAAGCGCTAGGTCGGACGACAGAAGTCTTCTTTAGCACGACCGGGCAACCCCTCCTCGGGGCACTTCACTTGCGGAAAGTACGTTCGGCGTGCCCGGCGCACAAAGGAGGCAAGTACAACTGCCTATGGCTGGTTGGATCCGTACCTAGTAATTTGTGCCGGCGATCAGAGGACAATTCTGGCCGACTAAAATCACAGAGACAAGAACTCTTGTCCTATCTAGGCCCGCTGTGTCTTGCTGGTGCCGACTTGGGTGGGAATGTGAGTCTTCCGCTGTAACAGGCGTTCACAACTGGTAGGATCCATTGTGTGGGGACAAAGATCCACTTCTACTTCAGCTCGGCGGCATAGAGGCCCGGCGGCCTTGACGCCGATGCGTTGCTGGAGCAAGTATGCGGCAAAGCCTTAACTTACCCCACAGATGCAAATCACTAAGTTTGATCTTGATACTCCATTAGCTAAGATGCTGCAAATTAATCGATATTATTAATGATTGGTTTGAATTGAAGTTCTTACTATTCCTGTTGCCAAACCACAGCATAGACAATGTTTGTCGAGGGTCAACAAAACGGGTCAGTTCCTTTGGTCGCTGAAGATATGCAGCTACTAATTCGATTAATCCTCTTTTATTGATTTGGTAAGGTCCTAAGTTTTAGAACTATAGCCTTCCACAGCTTCCTCTAGCGTAGACCTACCTGCCCCTCCGATGTCCTCTGAAGTACAACCACTACCAGAAATAGGCTTGTCCCAATTGAAGCTATCACCCCTATTCACAGGCCTCACGTCTAGGTTTACTTTGCTTCAATACCTCATAGTTGACGAAGGATCCGTGTCTAAACTTCAACCTGACGCCTGTTATGTTCCTAGACTGAAAAGAGTATGTTTTAGCGTTAAAGAAGTGCTTTTCGTGCAACTCTCGGAATGGGTTACATTTCATCTAAGTTCTTAGTCTCCGGCGGATAGTTGATACAGTAAGCAATTATGCTACCCTCGAAAGCTGGGCAGGCGGCACGAAGACGAGACTACCAGGAAATTTTTTTTTAAGTATCGACGCCTGGTGTTACTGCATTAGGTCAGTTGGGTTTTGGTACGATCCTATCTTGATAGACTGATATTATGGGTAAGTCTGCGCGTCTCAACCTCTACTAGATCGTATCTTGATATTGCAGCATCATCATCCTGATAAATACCTGGTCATAAATATCTAGAGATATATCCAAGCGCTCACTTCGACAAGTCCTGTATATACAAAACACTAATTTCCTCTCATGCGATACGACTCGGTCCAAACGCTTAGAGTACCGCCGCAGAACAGAACTTACAGATGCCTCTAGAACTGACATAACCACCGTGACCGATCAAATGGCCATCAACTGCTACGCATTAGAAACGATTTTCGAAACCATAATTACTAACGCAAGCTGGACGTATTTCTTAAATGCTCAACAAATCCCCGAGAGCTGACAGTTAGGCCCAAAATAGTTATGATCGCATCTTCGCTTGCATCGCCACCCGCCATTTTGGGCCAAACTTCTTCATGCTATAGACCGACGCAACACAAGTAATGAATGCAATTGCCGCTAGGATGGTGAACAGCCAGCCATTGCCAATGGCACGGATGAGAGGCTCAGCGACAACACCACCGACAAAAGAGAAGATGTTCCGCACGAAGTTGTTAACTGCGATGCCAGCCGATGCATTTCGAGGCATGAACTCTGTCAGCATTGTAGTTGCCATGGTAAAGACAAGCATGCTACCAATGCCGAAGAAGAAGTTGGCGATCATCTAGGAGAGTTAGCATTTTAATCTAAGACAGAGAAGGGCTCGCCTCACGTACTGGAACGATCCAGATCACTCCCTTGTGGGCCGTCCAGCCGTACCACAACAACGCTCCTGGGAACAAGAATCCCGCGAGATATGCATTCTCCCTCATCCGATCCTCCGGTTGAAATACTAGCTTCCCCTTCTCATCGTACCTGCCCGCCCTGGTTGCTTCACGTTTCATAATATGGTCAATCCATCTGCCGCCAAACAGGGCCGCCAATATATACCCTAGGCTATTCGGAATGTACAGCAGACCAACAATCAACGTCGAGAAGTTGTATGGTTCTCTGCCAAAGGTCTCTTGGATACTGATATTCAGAAAATAGAGGCAGCCGAAGCTGATGCTGGCATATATCACGGTTGTGAAAACTGCGGGAAACCTGATGTAGAGGACTATCGAGAGGGGGTCGATAAACCAATGTCGTAGGATGACCACGCTCCTTTTAGTTTTCTGTTGCACGCTCTGACGCGTAGAGACGCGGTGGAGGTCTTCATGAGTTGCTTGCTGGGCTCGTCGATGTGCGTCCGTTTGTTGCCGAGGAAGCGTTTCGGGGAGGAAAAGAGTGAGGAAGACCAATACCACACCTCCATAAATGACCAAAAACCACTGCGTAGCTCGCCAGTTGAATGCCTCGGTCAAGACACCTCCAATGATTGGCGCGATAAGTGGCCCGCAGAGAGGTCCGAGAAAGAAGATGCCCATTGCTCGACCGCGTTCCTTTGGTTCCCATATGTCGGCAATGCTACCGGCCCCGACAGCTTGTACGCTAGCTGCGGCACCACCACTGAAAACACGCATCGTGATGAGCATTGCAATGTTGGTAGCGACTGCGGATAGAATCGCAAAGAGCGTGAAAAGCGCAAAAGAGATGATATAGACTGTGCGCCGGCCGAGGGTCTCTGAGAACGAGCTCCACCAGAGCGGAAAGAAAGCAAGCGACAGCATATAGACCGCAACGGAAAGGTTGGCGATAGTAGGTGTTGAATTGAGATCACGTGATATCTCGAGAAGTGCAGGCATTACTACCGCTGATCCAACTGGAGAGCAAGCTCCAGCTAGAGCAACTTGGGCGGTAAGGATCCATTTCGTTTTGTTTGAATAGTCCCGAGGGTGTGTGACTTCAGGCAGTAGGGTCAGCGTCGCAAAGAGTCCGCGACGTTCTTTCCTAGGAATAGGGACAATTGACGGCGTTGCTGAAACAGTGGATGGAGGTCGGCGAGGTGTTTCTGGCCGTTGCATTGGTGGCGAGCTAGCATCTTCTGTATTAGATGCCGCTATAGACGATGTGGTTGATACTGATGACGCATCGTTGGCATTATCAACACCATCCTGGTGAGTGTTCGGTATCTTGCTTGCAGAATCTGAAATATAGGGTGCATCTTCAGTCTCCTTCCGTATCGAGTCTTCAGAGCCCTCTCCCATTTTCCCTCTGCTGTGTAAGTCTGCTGAAGAATGATTCGATTCCCGGTGAGCGTCGTCGAGAAACGCGCCGCAAAAAAAGTTTGAATCGGCACAAGCTTAAGCTACCGGATTAGGGTGAGGGCAGTGATATGCTGTAATCAAGAGGCGGTCAAGTCGAGACCGGTAGGTTTTCGGCACTGGAGCCAAGAAAGCTAAGGCAAAGCTTCGCTACGCTAGTAAGGCTGTTTCCTACAAGGGTGGACAAGAATTGATCTTCAGCAGATAGGTAGTTAAGAAAGAGCGCGAACACGAGGAACTGGACAAAGGCGTGAGAAGGAAATGGGCTGCGGCACGTAAAAGTACGGCCCCGCGCTTTCGCACCCTTCATCGTCGGAGTCCATCATTTGCCAGTTGGTAGCGTACGGAAACTCCCCGAGTGGCATGGCCGTGATACCGGTAGTTGGAGATGGCGTACGCTATGCCGACATACCCGACCGCGGAAGACACTCTCGTCTTGCACATCCAAGCGCCAAGAAATCTAGGCCCCGTGACGGCTTCCTCGCTATTAATCGGGCCTAGCACTAGGTGTATTATTTTCATTTCGGCTACAGGGAGGGGGCATGGATTAGAAAGATAACCGAAATTATAATTGATATGTCAGCTCGCTGGGCGCCGTTCAGGGTGCTCTACATGGATAAGCGAAACAGGAGCGATCAAATAATGTCTAGCTGGAACCTTACGAGACAGTTGCAGCAAGTTCTCGGCATACACGCAAACATTATTTAGACGTCATAGCTCAATTTGGGGGCTTCATCTTCAATCGGTGGCGATCCGGTTTGTCTCCATCGGATGAAGTCGGAATGTTGTGAACACTCGAAAACTACCGAGGCATCAATACTCTGAGCATGGGCTCGGGTGAATAAGGTAGAAGTGGCTGCAAAGTATTCTAACCTCCGTCCTAAGAATACAAAACAAGCAAGATAATTCTAGTAGCTAGCCAACTCAATAAGCGTGATATAATTCTCCCACCGCCGTTCTCTGGACGGCTTCTATAGCGATTTGCCCCTACGCACTTCTTCCGCATGTAAATCTGAAAGTATTGTTTACCCCTTTTTGGTAACTACCCGCACTTTATAACTGTACAAACTATGATCTTGGTTTAGCTCGCAATGCACCTCGTACGAACTCAAAGGCCGAAAAGAAATCAGGTACCTTTACCGCAGTCTCGCAGGAAATGACCCACGGCATTTTCAAGCTAGGGGCGACGAAGATCATTATTACTGATCAAATGCTCTATTTAGGCAGGCAAGGCAAGCCGTCGTACATAGTTCCGTTGGCGTCTTGTTCACTTGACGAATATTGTACCCAAATACCGATAAAACACCTGAGAAATTGTGAACTCGTGCATCCCTTTGGAGCCGCTGGACATCAGTACTCTGCAGGGGCTCTAGAGTGCCATAGTCACCGAACGAGAAACTTGCATTCGCTGCCATAAACATAGGGCTGATAAAGTATCAGACACTTAGGGCCCAATAATATTCAATTTCCAGAGCTAGCTCGTAGCACATACCTACCTAGGTACTAGGTTACATATGTGCCTCGGAAAGATTCCTGGGCCCGCCGACCCCGCCGAACTCCGAGTCCGGCCGGCCCCACTTTGTGGTTGGGGATCTTTTGTCGACCCCAGGTTTTGGGGCCGTTCCCTATGCACCCCGCTGGTAGATGTGCTGAGAAATGCGTTCACGCAGTTCTTAATCGTAGATTCGTGGTAGGTGTCATAATATTTCTTCGATTACAGAGCAAAAGTCTAGATTCAAACAGCCGAGGTTATAATACCATATCCATTTCTCACTTTCAACTTTAACTCTACGTCTCATCACTATGGCCGAACCCGACGCCCGTGAACGCCTACGCCAGCATTTCCTCGAATCTTCGTTTGAAAGTCATCCGGAAAAGTGGGACGCATTATGGCAGACGAATTTCTTGCCGTGGGATAGAGGCGCGCCGAATCCTGCCTTAGTTGACATTCTTTCCGATCGACAAGATCTTATCGGCGAGCCATTCATCGCCGACGCCAAGACCGGCACGAAAAGGAGGAAGCGGGCATTCGTGCCAGGATGCGGAAAGGGTTATGACGTGCTTCTCTTAGCTAGTCATGGCTACGATGCCTATGGGTTGGAGGCTTCCAAAGCAGCAATTGAGGCCTGCAAGGAGACTGTAGAACAGCACGCAGACGACTACCCTGCGAAAACTCCCGAAGTCGGTAGTGGAAGCTATAAGTTTGTATTTGGCAACTTTTTCGAAAAGGAATGGGAAAGCCAGGTGGATGGATGGGATGGTAGTTTTGATTTGATATACGATTATACTGTAAGTCCCCGAGTTCTACTGGCTTTTACTTCCATCGCGGAGACACTACAGCGGTACTGAGCGGCGCTCCGATCCGCAGTTCCTCTCAGCTCTCCCTCCCTCTAGCAGGCCGGAGTGGGCTGCACGTATGTCGGACCTTCTTGCGCCCTCTGGGTATCTGATCTGCCTCGAGTTTCCAACGTACAAACCTCCCTCCACTGGCGGTCCACCATGGGCACTTCCTCCAGCGGTCTACGAACAACACTTGTCTCATCCGGGAGAGAAAGTGCCTTACGATGCGGAGGGCAACATTAAAGCAGACCACGGCATAAAACCTAACAGTCGTAACCTTCAGCGAATTGCTCATTGGATGCCGGAACGTACCCATGACATCGGCAAGGGCACAGACTGGGTATCGATTTGGCGGCACCCTTCAAGCAAGTTGTGATAGTCAAAATTTCAAAAGCTTTTCAGTCCTGTCTCAAGTCGCCCTCCTGAGTGAGTTGTAGTGCTCCCCAAGACCAAAATTATGCCGGTAGTACGCCAACCAGATTTCCTTCGTGTTGTCGGTAGTGTCTGGCACAATGGTCTCCACGCGGCTGTCCCCTTGCAAGACATTAATACGCACATGGTATGTTCGAGCGAGTGCCAGCAACTCGGGTTGACCGCCCCATTCTCCGGTATCGCGAACTTTCCGCACATGTTCCTCCAAAGGCTCCTCCAGGAAAGGCACGAAGTCGCCGGAATTATTAGAGATGAAGTCCGCCGCCACCTGCCTCACAACTTTGTAACCTGGGAGTTCTTCACCTTCCGAGATTATTGTTGGCTTAATATTCGGTTTTAGACTCAATCCAAGTTGATCGATCTGATCGGCCACGGCGGAGTATAGACAGTGCCCATCGGCCCTTATGACCTTCTCTCGTAGACCTCGCTTCTCAAATTCTGCGAGCATTTCCTTTCTCTCGAGCTCTCGGTAATCTGGCATGCTGGCAGCCTCCTCTGCCGCAGCAGCAACCATCGCCTCCTGCTCCGCCGCCCGTCGAGCCAACCGAGCTTTCGCACGGTTGGGTTTTCGTTGTTTGTTGGATTCCTGCTGTTCGAGGACAGAGGAAAGCGAAAGTTGCTCCACAGGTTTTGTTATGGCGTCGACACTATCCTGCAAAGGCTCGTCTTCAACGATCAGGTCACTCTCGTCGTTTTCATCGTTATCGCCTTTCAGAGTTGCAACTTCTCGCTTCTGGCGCTCCTTTAACTCGCGTTCCAGTGTTGCGCACTCGTCATTGACACCCTTCCGCGTTTTTTTGGTCGCAGCCTTTTTCTTCTGGGTTATTCTCGACTGGAGGTCACGCTGTTCCTTGCGATGACGTGCAAGGAGTTCGTCCATGGTACAAGTTGGTTTGCGCATAGAAGGTGCAGGCACGCTTTGGCCCTATGCTTGGCAAGGATTCTAGTTCAAGTGATTAGCCTTAGTTATATAAAGGTGGTGTGAAACCAAGATGGCGAAAGAAGCTTTACCAGATGCCCTCGAAAATTCATTCATGGCCGCTATTCACAGAGCCGCTAGGATGCTCCGGTACATGTCCAGAGACGATTCTGCCGGACCATAGATGTTCCGTGCCTCGGCCCGCTCTCCTAAGCCTCGGGGAACCTTGGTACTAGTACATAGGTATGAACCTAGCTCTTCTGGCTCCTTACCAATCAGACGGCCCGGTTTTCCTGCTGTGCTCTTCCAGCAACTGGAAGGTCGCCAGTCTTGTCTTCCATCTTTTCCGGCACTTCAGTGAGAGCGTGCGGTAGCTTTTGGTTCTCAACATGGATGCGGCAAACCTTTTCAATGTTAAGGTAAAAGATCGTAAATGCGCTGCTTAATTCTTAGCAGCGTCCCGTCTAATTTGCTTCCACTCAGGATAAAGTCGTGCTAGTTACTGGTGGGGCGAAGGGAATTGGACGGATGATATCAGAAGGGTTCGTGCAGAATGGAGCAAAGGTTTACATCTCTTCTAGAGACGCAAAGGCATGCGAGGAGGCAGTCGAAGAGCTCAATGCCCTCGGCAAGGGCAGTGCTGTTGCCATACTCGCGGATTTCTACAAGAAGAAATTAAGAGGCTTGCCAACGAGCTGAAGCGACGAGAACCAAGTGAGTTCATTCGTTATTGCTTATCATCGTTTGCCAGTAATGCCGGTGAGAGTTGCATCGAGATTACTGACAAAGAAGCTGCTCTATGCAGAACTCCACGTCTTGGTCAACAATAGTGGCAGCAATTGGGGCGCGACTTACGATGATTACCCAGACTCCGCCTGGACTCGAGTCCTGACTCTCAACCTCCAACGTGTATTCACCCTCACCCAAGCAGTAACGACCCTCCTAGAGGCCGCCGCTACGTCCGAGTCGCCCGCTCGCATAATTAATATCGGCAGCATTGACGGCCTCCGCGTTCCAGCTCTCGAGACCTACGCTTACTCCGCGTCCAAAGCTGGGTTGCACCATCTCAGTCGAGTTCTGGCCAACCATCTCGGCCGGCGAAATATCACTAGTAATTCCTTGGCGTGCGGACCGTTCGAGAGCAAGATGATGGCTGCGACGTTGAGGCAATTCAGGGAAGCCATCGAGGCAAGCTGTCCATTAGGTAGAATTGGAAGTCCCGCGGACGTTGCCGGGGCGTGTCTGTTCTTGAGTAGCCGGGCCGGTGCTTTTGTGAACGGCGCCACTATTACTCTTGACGGCGGCACTATCATAAATGCAAAGTTGTGAATAAGGAACGAGAGAATAGAACGAAGTAGATCTAAGAAAATACGTTGAAGACTGGCGAATTTATAAGCTTACGTCTTGCCCTACGAATGGATGCTATGAACTATTACTTTTTCAAGGAGCAGTAGAAGATATCAAGTATTCGAAACCTACCCAGACGTGGAAATGTTCATCAGATATTGATAGGGCGCTGGTGCGCACTTAATTTGCTGAAATCATGTAGAGACGAGGTACCTGAGTTCTGATGTTTTGGCTTTTTGCGTCTACGGCCGACGAAGCGACGCCTTCGCGCTGCAACCAACGGTGAACCCCTGCAATTTCGAATTCGCGTCAAGCTCAACTTCGCGGAACGCGACAGCGCTCCGGTCACCAACCGGCCCTACCTTGGCAGCAGAGTGTCATTCTCGGAACGAATTATCCTACGGCCTAGGCGTTCGGCGCGGACGATACTTTTCTTGCACAGATCTGCGACTATTGCCTGCCGTCGTCGCGATGACTTCGCGTCTCCTAAACGCGCCCATTGTGTTGGACAACGGGAGCGGCACTATACGAGCGGGGTTTGCAGGTCAGGATGTTCCGAAATGTTTCTTCCCGTCATTTGTTGGACGACCAAAGCATGTACGCGCTCTCGCGGGCGCCCTTGAGGGGGACGTCTTCATTGGGCCGAGGGCACAAGAGCTTAGGGGTTTGTTGAAGATCAATTATCCGCTGGAGCACGGCATCGTCACAGACTGGGAAGATATGGAGAGGATATGGCAGTATGTCTATTCAGAGGAGCTGAAGACCGTGAGCGAAGAGGTATGTATCCGCTTGTCCTAGACGACGCATTTTAGGAATGTTGGGGAATTCATCTCCGTTAACAGCGTTATAGCATCCGGTCCTGCTCACCGAGCCGCCTCTAAATCCCCGCCAAAATAGAGATATTGCCGCTCAAATCCTTTTCGAAACCTTCAATATCCCAGCCATGTACACTTCTATCCAAGCCGTCCTATCCCTTTACGCCTCGGGTCGAACAACGGGCATAGTCCTCGATTCAGGAGACGGGGTGTCGCACGCTGTGCCCGTGTTCGAAGGATTTGCGATGCCGAACAGCATCCGCAGGATAGATGTAGCTGGGAGGGACGTGACTGAGCACCTGCAAACTTTGTTGAGGAAGAGTGGCTACGTTTTCCACACAAGTGCAGAGAAGGAAGTGGTCAGGATGATTAAAGAGAAGACAGGCTACGTGGCACTGGATCCTACAAAGGAGGAGAAAGAGTGGGCCAGCACAAGCCGCGGCATGGAGAACAAGATGGTGGAGTACACTCTTCCAGACGGCAACAGATTGAAGGTATGTGCTCTCATCTACTTTCGGCTTTGCATTTCCCGCTAACGATTCCATTCAGATCGGCCCTGAGCGTTTCCGAGCTCCAGAGATACTGTTCAACCCAGAATTGATTGGCCTGGAGTACCCTGGAATCCACCAGATAGTGGTCGACGCAATCAACCGGACGGACATGGACTTGCGGAAATCGTTGTTCGGTAGCATCGTACTTTCAGGCGGCTCCACACTTACCAAAGGTTTTGGGGATCGTCTTCTCCATGAAGTTCAGCGACTGGCAGTCAGAGACATGCGAATCAAGATCTTCGCACCTCCCGAGCGGAAGTACACGACTTGGGCCGGAGGCAGCATTTTAGCGGGGCTGAGTACTTTCAAAAAGGTTTGTGCAATCCATCCTGCAGTGTTCCCTTTCCGTTTGCTAATAGTTGTTAGATGTGGGTCGAGAAGGAGGAATGGCAGGAGAATCCGGACATTATTCACACAAAATTTGCGTGAGAGCGTGGTTGTTAGGACCATGCTGGCCCTTCTCCTACAGGGGTTCGTCTCCGCATCCGAACCCGGCCGCCCAACGCTACCACATAAAATTCTCGACGCTTGCAGGTTTGGCGTTGTCTGCATCCCACCAACGAACTCGCCGGCGGGATCTACGCTGCACCTTGTTCCAGCCATTCGTTGCTCCATGTGGACCGAATATGGCCCGATGCTGGCTCCAGCTCCTCCTTCTCTACCCCGCAAATTGGTCTCCTTGCCTGCAAAAACCCCCTTTTCTGTTACCAAATTCCAAGGCGCGTCGACTAGTCTCCACCTGCGGTGTAGCCATGGCAAGCGCATCCGGAGTAGTAATCTGTTGTTTTCTCTCGTCTGCATGAGCGGCGTTTTGGCGCAGAGGAATGCTGCCACCATACCCCGAGGGAATCTCCCGGCGCATGTTGGATTTCTTATGTGTAAAGAGTTGCCATATGCATGCTGTCCGGCATGAGAACCTTGTCTCGCAGATTTGCAACTGCGGTCACGGAGGTCAGGAGTGAGAGACGCCGTCCGAGAGCATTTGCGGGGAAGAAGCACTACGTTAGCATAACATGGAGTCGCACGGCAGCTAGCAAAACAGTCCAGCTATACAAGGTAGCCAGCAAAAATTCTAGATCCCAGCGTACTGACGAGATGCGTAGCAATTCGGTTGCCAAGAAGTCGTCGACATTGACACGACTAGCGGTCTGCCAAGGTCACGATGCCCAAACGTGTGAGATCATTTATTCGAGTACGAGCACGAGCTCCAGAATCCAACTACGCGAGCGAAGCAAGTCCTGTGACCATGAAAGTGAAGTCACATGCACGTAGATCCAGGCCGCCGACGGGAGACTCGGCAGCTAGCTTCCACAACGTTCCTGCGTCTCGGGAGACCCAAGGAAGTACTGCATGATCTTAGCGAGAGACACTCGACAGCTTCTGGACGTCCTTGGCTTCGCGATGCGAGACAGAATGGGAAAAGTGGCGACACATCAGCCAGGCAGGAGCGAAGTCCAGACAGTGCCATGAGCAAAAAAAAAAAAAATTTTACTTCGTCTTTTGGAGAAAAGAGCGGAAACAAGAGGGCGCCAGGGCAATGGCAAGTGAGAAAAAATTTGTTGACCGTCGCGAGATTCGGTGGCCAGCTGGGCGACGAGCAGCAGTTCCCATTACCCCCAGGAAACTGCGGGCGTCGCATCGCGACAGGCGGCTGGCGACGGAGCAGGCGCGGCGCCCGTCCGCCAGCGCCGACGCTATTACCCCCAGGAAACCGGCGCAAGGCGCGTCTGGCGCATCGCGTGGTGTGGCGCGGCCCACTCGGAGGCTCCTCCTGCGGCGCCGCCGTCAAAAGCAACGTAATGAAAACGACGGCGACTCGGGGCCCAGCGTCAAGTGACGGTGGTGACGTGCCCCGGGGTGCGGCGGCCGGCGGCGGATTTTCAGGTACGGCTGGGGCACAAGCGAATGCGCGCGTGCGCTGATTGGGCCGCGCCCGTCTGGAAGCCGCTGGAACGGTCGGTCGGCCCCGCTGCGTGACCCGGTCGAATTTGGGTCGCCCTGCTGTTAACTGAATAGCGAGGCCACTTCCTGACGTAGCGCATCGTGATGATTATTCATTGCAGAAAATTTGCTAATCGTCGCCTCCACTGAATCGCCGTCCTAGTCCTTACAGCCAATTGACCCCTTGGCCAGATTTTGACCCGGTCTTGACCCCTCTCTTTTCTCACCAAATGGCTATATAAAAGCTCCCCTGCCTTCACTCAACCCCGGAACTTGCCATCAACAATCATCAGAACACTCAAGTCGCTTGACACATTGTCAGGAGAGATCAGAAGTTCACTCAACAATCTATTGACTACTACCTAGTCACCTCCACATACTTGACTCGTACACAAACAACACAACACAACACAACACACAAAACAACGCCAACAATGACTTCTCACGATTCCTACCACATCACCGAGCCCCACCCCTCCGTCCCCGCAAGCCACTACTTCCACACCGGTCGTGGCGGAGCCGGCAACTACCACCACGTAGACCCGAAGCACATTACTCACTCGACCACTGCGACGGGTCCCGCCTCACGCGTCAAGCTGACGCCGCCGCCGCCCAACGCCATCTTCATGGCCGGCCGGGGAGGCGCCGGCAACGCGCACCCCCAGAAGGAGCGCGCCATCTTCAGCTTCGACGAGGAGCTCGAGCAGCAGAAGCTCATCACGGAGCACTCGGCGCCTGTGTACCACATTGGACGGGGCGGCGCCGGCAACGCTGTCGACGAGGTTCACCCGCACCGCCACGGCTCGACCTCCTCGTCGGCCTCGAGCGCCGGTAGCCACCACGGCAAGGCGCGCCACAGCCTCGAGGGCGCCTGGAACCGCGTCAGCCGGAGCCTGTCCCGCTCGTGAAGAGACTTCATCACCCACGGTTACGCTCTTCACTGCTCGCGACGGCTTGGACTCACGGCTACCTTGAATACGCCTAATGCTGTTCTACGACTCCTGTTTACGGTCCTCGGTCTTTCATTTTCAAAGCCGTTTGGAATGATTGACACCCTTCTGTTTCTGCAATTCAGCGATCTCGGGGATCTTTTTTCCTCTGTTTCGTCTCATCACCAGACGATAGCGAGCTGGTTCTGATTCTCGCTGCATACAATTGGCGTCCGCGGCTGGGGATGATATTGGGTTTGGTGCATTTTCTCTTGCAGAAAGGTCTCAAAATGGTTGGAAGTTTCGTTGGTTGGGTCGACTGACTGCATTTTTCTTATTGTTCAATTGCATGATCTGTTCGGTTCTTGCATCTCGTTTCATTTCACAACCTGCGAGCGAGATTCGAGATTCGGATCTTACTTGCGTTTTGAGGGCGCCCGCTTCGGCTCACTTTCGGATTTTCTCTTTTCTTGGCATTACAACCAGCGGTGGATATACCCAAAACCCCCGGTGAGGGCACCAGATGAGACTCTGGTTCGGCAGATTAATTGCCAGCATATTTTATTTTAATAATATTAAAACTCCACTTTTCAAGCGCATGCATTTTCCGCCAGCTCGAGTGATGTACGGACGTGACCCGCAGCATGGCAACTGGGATTTTTAGTGATTCGGGACTTTGCCGCCATGACTAGGTACAGCGGCTTTTGTTCTGAAACGAGAATGCTACCTTACCATTTCAGGTAAAAAAAAGGGAAATCTACTGCTAATAAATACGTCATCGTACAGGATGAGCGGAGATGGTTCATGGTTCAACTATAGCAAGAAACAACATTGGCTACAATAAACTGCAGCTTTGGAGTTTAGTGCGAGCACACTTTGCCGCTTTACGGTATAGTCTACTCGGCTCCAGCAACCAGATCTATCCCCTCACTTCCTTGGCGTAATGTCATATCATGGTAGCCATCACATGACCTTCCAATACTTTTCCGACTTGCTGACATCTCGGTCTGAATGACCTTCTTCGCCTCACCACCTTTAAAGTCCAAGGATCAAATGCAGCGAGGATCAAGGTCAGAGAGAATGATGTCCCAGTTTTGCGAGTCCACGAACGGTTCCATCTGCATACACGTTTGCCATATCTCGTCAATGTTGGCCCCCGGTTCTATCGGGACTTGCGATAGGCTTGGATCAAAGCTATTCGAGGCTTCGAAAGCGGGATTGCTGGCGTCCAGGGGGTCTTTCTGATGTTGCAGTGCGGAAGCTGCGGAGGGCGGTCTCTCATCAGATCTCGTAGATGTAGTGCCGAGATTTTGCAGGCGAACCTTGTGTTTCCGTAGGGTTGCCAATAGCGAGTCCAGAAACTTCTTAGCCATGGCCGAGCGTTCGACCGCATCTTCCAGAATTTTGAGAGCACCCATAACGTCCGCCTTACGTTGATCTTCCAATCCCTGGTCCTTGTTTAAACATATATCCATGACGAGAACGGTGGTCGCCATGAAAATTTGATGTATTACACCGCTAATCCTCAAATCGAGCTTCGCAATACTCGGCCCGCTTTGATCCAGTTGATTGACCAGCCGAACCGTTGCGTGGGCTGAGTCAAGACTCATGTCTCTCGAAAACTGGTACTGTTGATGGAGAGATCCGCGAATCAGGAATGGGAGGTGCAATTTGCAACGCAGAGAATGTGCAAAGAAGTTGAGGAAATAGCGTTGCGTGATCACTTGTGGGCTCAAGAGAGCGTCTTCAGATGAACTTGGGCCCTCTGGACCTACGCGAAAGTGAGATGGGAGCTCGTTGAAAAATTTAACAATGTCGGAATCCACAGCCGCAAATTTGCTGTAAACCACTTGGCCAGGATTTATCATTCCGGGAGACAGAATGTCGACAGCTCGGCGACAGACCGAAGCCAGGCGAATGCGCTGAATAAAGTAAGACATTATTATGGGTTCAGTCAGCGGTCGGGAGAATTGCGGTCCTTGATAAATCAGGTCTTCGTCGGTTACATGTCGTGGACAATTGACAACCATATGTTGAGGCTGAACTGCGTACATCATATCCCACGGTCCACCCATGAACCCCAAAAGCCTGTCCCGGTTAGATATAAGATACCGATCATTCATAGACAGATTACATACCAATCTGTTGAAGCAATATGCCACCAACACCTCCTCCGGATCTCCGTGCCTACGGGGTCATTGTTCGAGTTCCCAGGAGACGGAGCATCAAGCTTATGAAAACCTAGCTCACGTCCGATTGTGATGGCAGAAGTCATCAAATTGCGTGTTCTTGTCGTAAATCCTTCGATATGGAACATGAGAAATCCCGTTATGATCGTTGCTTGAACTACTTCAAGAGTGGAAGGGCCTGTTCGTCGACAGTGATCCAGTGTGTCCAAAGTAGCTTTTGCAAATGTTGTTGGTGAACTGAGGAGCTCTCGATAGGCTCTGAATGTCTCTTCCTGTTCTTCTTGTAGAGACACGAAGTATGCAACGTGGGAAAAGATGCCTAGCAGAAGAGCAACACAGCTCGTATCGACCGGCTGATCCTGACTTAGCCGATCGTAAATCTCGTCTATCATGCCCCGAACGGATGGGACATGGATAACATGCTGCATATAGTCTATATGTTCTGTGTATATCCGAAATATGGAAACAGCATCAGACAGTGGCGGCAGGTCTATTTGCCTCGATCCGTCCTTAATGAACGAGGAACTCAAATATGGATGTTGACTTGATTGGATCTTGAAAACGAGTTTGTCTGACAGGTTGAAGACCTGAACGTAAATGTTCAGCAATAAACATCAATTAAACAAACAGTACACAAAGAACGCACCGTAGAATCGCCCTCGGTTGCTATTCCTTGAAGCCAATGTGTGTCTACTTGGGGGACGCCTTCCTCTGTTGGGAAGGGCGAGTGCGCAGTCGAAAGAGTCGTTGAAGCAGTAGTTGATGGCATCAGAGAAGGCGATCGCCTGTCATTTTGCGGCCCAGAAAGAAGAGTACGGCCTCCATTCAATGCCGAGACTTCGCTTTCAAGACGTTCCAGACGCTCTAGAATGGCTGCTGTGCTGGAATCCGATTCACCCGGACTATTCCCTACGAGCGCCAGGGGAGTCGATCGAGAGCAGGGTAGACCACGAGAAGCACAATTGGAACATGGGTTCTGCCGATTACATTTTAGCTTTTTGCTTCGGCACAGGAGACAAGACACAGGCTCTTGTCGTGGCCTGGAACTCCGTGGAGTGGTTTGGTTTCGCGGCATTCCAGAATGTAAAGAACGGGCAACCTAAACAGACTTCAAAAAGGCATTTTTGCCAAACCCCATTATTCAGCGCAGGATGGAGAGGCTTAAAAAGTAGGAAAAAAAAGTCTGAATGGGAAGTCGATTCGTGTTGTTGGCGATGACGGGAGGGCCTTGAGGTGAAGTGCTAGACAGCATCGGCGTCGGGGCCTAAATGAGCCGAAAGTCACGATCACGTGTACAGAGCTGTGAGCTATAAATTGCAATAGTTAAAAAAATGAAGCAGGAAATGTGACTCTTTAAACTCACATTCCAAAGTGGGCTCCATCCTTTTACTAGTGTTACCACCGTATCAGATACATGAGCAAATTACCTTCAGGGCTAATGCAGCCGTAGCAAATCTTGAAAATTAATCATCCAGTCACTTCCATTGACCGAAGCCACGCAACTATTCTCACTCTACTTTGCCGGTGGATTGATTGTGGAATTATTTATCTACCTCTGAAAATACAGCACCGCTACTGCTGCATAGTTCAATTTTTTGTACGACAGTACGTCATGAAACAAGTTGGCTGCGCGACCATACGCTGTTGTGTAATATGAATTAAAATAGCGAGAGAGTCAACCCATTACCGGTAAATATGCCATAGGCAAAAAGTGCCAATAGAAGGTCAGTAAGAATACACGCTTAAATTTCTAATTTCGTGCTATCTATGCACCGACACCCTCGGTCCAGGCAGAGGAAGAAATCAAAACGCGTTGTCTAAGCTTTAGCAAGCACATTCTTGTTCACCTGTAGCCTAGAGAGCAGGATGAAGGCGGCGCCTGCCAAAAGAGTGGCTCCGCCCCACATGGATAAAGCAACATATCCGTAGTTGATCAGTTGGCCAGCAATAGGAGTGCCAAACAATCCACTGAAAAAAAGCTAACAATTAGTGTTGTGAAGACAACAAGGTTCAAGGAGGCAACACACGTTAGAGAAACTGAGCACAGAGCTACTCCAATCGCGGCTCCATGTATTTCCGTGGGAGTAATATCCGAGGCGCAAGCAAGTTGCGACGCCATCATATTCTATCCAGGATAGATCAGTACTGAAATTTCAAGGATGGCGGTTTGAGGTGAGGGGACAGCAGTATTACGTACTCCAGATGCAAAACCGTATGCTAGAACCCAGACTATGACGCCGGCTGCACTTTCCGCCGCTGTCCAGCACATGCATATTATGCCAGCAAAAAGCATGGACATAAACAGAATGTTGAAGTGGCCATAACGGTCCGCGATGAATCCTGGCAGAATACGGCCGACTAGGCTAGCGGCGTTGACAATGGAGACGAGGTAGAAGCCTAGACTAGAGGACATGCCTAGAGAGACAGCGTATGTAGAGACGAAAAAGAACGGGACAAACATGCCAAAATAGCCGACAGCGAGGCCACAGCAGAAGAAAATATACGCAGGTTTCGTAAGGCTCGAGAAGTCTTTCTTTGGTTTCTGCTTCTCTTCAGTTTGCTCCGTCTTAACTTGCTCGGTCTGTTCCTTGCCACCTGTCGAAGAAGCACCCTCTGTATCCGGAGGTGCTGTAGGGGGCTTGATGAAGCAGGCATAAATTACTGCGAGAATGCCGGTCTCCATGAACCCAACGACCCGCAACGTCCATCCGAAGCTGACTCCGTCATGATTCAGAAGTTGGTTCATCATGATGGGCCAAATGAGGCCGCCGAGTGACGATCCGGCGATTGCGATGCCGCTAGCTAGTCCTCGATTCTTGACAAAGACTCTAGTAATAGTCGTCGTGGGGGCGATGACGAGGAAAGAGTTGCCGAAGCTGATAAGAAGTCCTTGAGCGAGGAAGAACTGGTAGTATTCTGTGCAGAGAGATATCATGAAGACGGCAACTATTGTGCAGGCACCGCCGAAGAGGATTGGAATCTAAAGGCAAACGTTAGAGACTCGCGCTTCTTTTAGTTCGCATACGATAGGGGGTGTACTCGAGGGCCAAGCTTGTCTGTCAAGAAGCCAGCCGGAGCGGCAAAGCCGAAGATTCCGAATGCAGCAAAGGAACCAATCCAGGCAATGTCAAACTCGGATTTGTCTCTCAGAAAGGTGCGTCCATAGTACTCCTGAAAGATTCCGAAAGCGTTTAGGAACCCCACAGAGCAAAAAGTCGAGAGTGACGCTCCGACGACGACTAAAATGTGCCGCGGGCTAAGTTTGCCGTCAACACGCCCATCTCTTTAGTGGAAGCAATCAACGGGAACTTACCTCGCCTCACTACTAGAATCCATACTGTGGCCCAAAAAAAAAAAAAAATTCTATGTCACAGTAGAATTACTAGAAAGCGAATCGAGTAGCTTCCGATGGAGTTTAGCCGACTGCGATGTGAAGTAGTCTTCAAAGAACAAACGTCGTTTCGATTCAGAGGTCCACCACACAACAAAACAGCAATCCGACGAGGTAGACGGGGAACTCATAAAGCCATTAAATGCCATGGCGAGCAGAATGAAAACACGAGGGGCTTGGAATCCTTCGCAAGAGCCGTGAATGCTCAATGTAGGGGGTCAGCTAGCTCGATTGGCGTTGAACTCGTTCGGAGGCTCCGCGGAAGCTCCGAGCTGCAACGCCGGCGCTCCTTCGAGTCACATTTCAAGCCAAGCTAGTGTGAATGGAGCGATGCTGATTAAAGTTTCCCCCGTTCCCGTGCATGCTCTCTGCTGGTAGGTGCACACTGCGCTCCGTCGGGCTAGGCTTGCGGCATTTATCTGATCATCAGATAACAAGGCTCAATCCTCCGGCCATCAGAAGGTGAACTTCAACTGAAATACCTTATATTCTCAACGGCACACCTCTCTTTCCCAGCCCAAGCTTCCCCTTTCCCGCCCTCCCGAGAATCCAAAGCATAAGCCCATCCACGCACTCCACACATCCCCACATGTCGCCGTCGTCGTCCCCGTCCCCTCTCCCCCTCCTCCGCATCCTCCTCAAATCCACCCCCTTCCTCCTCGCCCTCCTCCCCCCCCACCGCCTCACCCACCACCCCTCCCCGTCCCCCCGCACCGTCCCCATCCTCGGCGCCTCCTTCGCCGGCACCTTCCTCGCCCAGCTCCTCCTCCTCCTCCTCCTCCTCCTCCTCCTCCTCC
>MU001677.1:527746-568557 GCA_010093515.1 Lineolata rhizophorae | reverse complement strand
GGTGGCTTGTTTGTCGGGTGTGGTTGGGATGCGGCGATGATGTACCTATGAGCGGGAGCGCTGCTCTGCTCAGCTAAGGGGAGTCTGCGATGGGTTCGTGATTGGTCGGTCAAAGTCGATTCGAGGACGGACGAGATGCGTACCTCCTGAAGCCCAAAGCCTGCCTCGCTCCGCTCCGCTATCCGGTCTTCCACTTACTGTCTCCGGCGGGCCCAGAAGGTCAGCTAAACGTCAGTTCCCGTGTCTACCGTGCATTCACCCGCTCACAAATCCATTACACAACCAACCACCTCTCCATGAATCCCGAACCATTTTTTTGTGTTCAATTGTCGTATCTTGTCTTATCTTTGTACAAAACAAGCAGCAGGCAGGTCAGTCCGCTCGCTCGCAGGCAAAGCGGCTCTCAGCCCGCAAAGCATCCCCGTCCCATCCCATCGCATCCACCCCCCATCTATCGATCGACCGATCCACAAGCTTTCCTTGCCCATTCCCCCCGCAGCCACGGCGGGAGAAACACTGAAATGCCGGTGATGAATGAAGATGAAAGATGCAGGCAGAAGAGATATTACTACAGCCCAGTCCCGGACCAAGACGCACGCAGCTTATGACAAAAAAAAATCATAACAGTACACCGCCAGGAAAGGGTAAGGTACCGAGGATGCGCTTCTTGTCCGGCACCCCCTTCTACTCTCTTTCCTTGCACAATGGCCTCCGCCCACCAAGCTTACAAAATCAACGAGCAACAAAGAGGCGTTCAAGCGTGCAGCAAGCAGGCAAACAAAAAATTAACAACCCACAACCCATAAGAAAAAAAAAAAAAGGCAGAGAAAAAGCCAAGTCGCGTTAAAAAGGGGAGGCAGGGAGCGCGGGGAGTGGATGAGGGAAATTATACTCTAGGGCGGCTTGGCCGGGGCGGCGGGAACCAGTTCAACCAGAAGAGAGCCACAACAAAGCACTTGTAGCAAGCAAAACCAACCACTAAACAGGCGCACACACCACTCACACACCACACATAGGAAGGGACCACTCGAAGAAAATAAGAAAAAAAAGGAGCAATGCAGACCCCAAAAGTCGCCTCCCGTTTTAATAGAAAAGAAACAAAAAAAAAAAAAAAGAGGTTATCAATAATACTTCAAAGCGCAGCCAGCACAAAAGGCAGCCGCACGATGAGAACCATCTCCCCTCCCGGATTCAACGCCCGTAAAGCTCGATGATCTCGCCCGCCACCAGCGCCCTCCTGCCCGCGTCCTCGCGCTCCCGCCTCTCCTCCGCGCTCTCCGAGCTCCACCTCGCCCTCGCCCTCGCAGCCCCACCGTCGTCGCCATCATCGTCACCGCTCCCGTAGTCACTCCCACTGCTCTCCTCTCCGCCCCACCACCGGCGCCCCTCAATGCTCGTACCCGACCCCCCTATTCCACGGACTCGCATTGTTCTGCGCGCGAAACTGCCCGCGCTCCGACCGCAAGCTGCCCGACCGGTCCGCGACCCCACCGCCGCTGCCGCCATAGCCGCTGTACCCGCCGTTCGAGCCCCGCGACGGTGACCGCGCCGCCGCCGCCTCCGGGTTGTACCCGTAGTACGGGTTCTCGCTCGACGCGCCCGTCAGGCTGCGGGCCGCGGCCGAGGGCGGCGGAGGGGGCCCGTGGCGGCCCGACGGGTCGGCCGAGCCGAAGCCGCTGGCCGACGCGGCGACGGGGCTGCGCGGGGGGTCGTTGTACGAGCCGGGGCCGTAGGGGCCGGCGGCGGCGGCGGCCAAGCCGCCGGCTTCCTTGGTGCGATCGGCCGACGCGGACGAGAAGGAGTCGTCGTCGTCGTCGTCGAAGCGGGAGCCGGGCTTGTTGTTGCTGGCGGGGGCGAAGGCGCCGGCGGCCGCCGCCTTGTCGCCGCGAGCCGTGGCGCCTAGCGCGTCCAGCTCCGTCGTCAGCTGCGTCTGGGACTTGATGAAGGAGCCGCGGTCGTCGCGCATGGGCTGATAGCGCGTGTCGGGGTTCTTGGAGAAGACGGCGTAGCCAGAGGCGACGAGCACCATGATCAGGAGGACGAGGGCAAAGGCGGCGTTGAAGATGAAGAAGATGACGCCCATGACGCCCGTGACGATGCCCTGTGAACGCGGTTAGCAGAATAGCCCTTTTTTTTTTTGAATCTTATTTTTTTTTTTTTTTAAAAAAAACCCGTATATTTAAAATGTCATCAATTGCGCAAAACTCACAGGTTGGTTGAAAATATTGCTGAAGACGAGCAGAAAGATGGAGCTCAGGAAGTTCACGGCGGCGATGGCGATGTTGAAGCCGTTGGTCTTCTTGTCCATGTACGGGCGGAGGATGCTCACGCCGATGAGCAAGCCCGCCTCGAGCAGGACGAGCGCGATGGCCTGGACGGTGGGGCTACCCTGGCCGAGCCCGATGAACATGCCCTTCATCATGACGTGGAACAGCACGGGCACGATGAAGTAGTAGGCCGTGGCCTTGAACTGGACGTAGAGGAAGCCCCACTTGTTCAGGGAGACGGGATCCGAGTACAGGATGTAGGCCGGGTTCTTGTGCATGGTGATGGAGCGCTGGGCGATGCGGATGACTTTGGACGAGGCCCAGCCGAGGATGCAGACCATGGTGACGATGGTGAAGATAGCCAAGACGACCTCGGCCGAAGAATCGCGAACGGTCAGTTCCCAGAAGCAGAGGACGACCATTTGAGGGAAGCCGATGAGGACGATGCGGAACATGATGCCCTTGAGCACCGTCTTCCACCCGTTCCTGAAATCCTGAAACTTCTCGCCCTTCATCTTGCCCGCTTTGACGAGGCCCTCGCAGATGAACTTGAAGAGGACGACGCCGAGGATGACGAGCAGGACGAAGATGACGAAAAAGGAGTAGCCAGTGAGGAAGATGTTGGTGGGCTCGATCTTGGCCCGGAAGCCGACGCGCTCGATGCCGCGCACGACGACGGAGCGCGACGTCTCGGCCTGGGTGACCTCGTTGTTCGTCCGCTTGGCGAGCACCTCGTCGTACGCGCGCAAGAACAAGCGGTGGACGGCCTCGACGGAGCGCTTCTGGACCTGGACCGAGGTGGTGGCCAGGCTAGTCAGGAGGCCCGAAGGCGTGCCGCCGGTGGCGCGCTGGTACCACGTCGCCATGTCCTGCAGGAAGCCGACGCGGATGATGCCCATGCTCCACTGGAAGTTCTGGGTCCACGAGCCGACGATGGGCGGCAGCTCGACGGCGGACAGTCCGATGAAGGCCTGGGCCTGGAAGTAGCCGAAGAGCGACATGGCGTTGGCGGCGACGTGGGCGGCGGTGTTGGAGTGGCCCAGGCCCGAGGTGATGGCGGACGCGACGAGGCCGAGGCCGGCGATGACGGCGGTGACCCAGCCGACGGCCTTCTGGTAGACGGTCTGGCCGTTGGACAGCTCGGCCTCGACGCAGGCCAAGCTCTCGCCGGTGTCGGTGTCATTGATGTAGATCTGAACCTTGCCGTCAATGTCGGGGACGGTGTAGACGATATCTAGCATGTCTAGGTCAATTATCTTCACTCCACACGGCAAAGAGGGGGGAAAAGCAATGGCGAAGCGCGCGCGCGCGCGCGCGCGCTCGGGGACTACGTACTCGGCACCTGACGGATGACGTCCTCGGGGATGTCGATGTTGGACTCGATGTTGATCTGGCCCGTGTTCATGGGGCAGAGGCCGGCCAGGTCGGCCGACTCGCACGGGTCGAGCGTCTGCTTGACGGCGCGGTAGCCGTAGGCGAAGACCTCGAGGTCGGCCGTGACATTGCCCGAGATCTCCGACACGCCGACGATGTTGAAGGTGAGGGTGTTGTTGTCCGGGGTGAAGACGACGTTGAAGAGCGTGGCCGAGAAGCTCGAGTTCTCCTGGCAGGGGTTGAGCGACTTGGACTCTATTAATCGCACGGCCGACGCCGAAGGGAGGAGGGCGAGGAGGGCGGTCAGCAGGAAAGCGAGCGGCGGCGGTATCAGCGAGCGACGCATGCTGGGCTAGGATTGCGTCGTAGTCGAGGGCACGGAGGCGGACGAGGATCGAGGGGGAGACGAAGAAGTCCCGGCGGGGCGGGACGACTTGCTTGCAAGAGGCTGCGAGAGCCTCGTGCAGCGAGGAGGCAGACGCGACGTCGAGCTAAGTTTGTTGATGGCTAAGGCAGGGTGCGAGGCTCGGCGTTCGGTGCCAGACCGGGCGGCTGCGAGAGAGGGCGGCGGAGCGACGGAGGGAGGGAAGTCAACGAGCGTGAGCGCGCGGTGCGGTGTTGACGCTGCGAAGCGGCCGGCGATCGCAAGCGGTATGCCGCCGTTGGGTGGTCGCCGTGGAAATGCGTTATACGGAGGCGGGAATTATTATTTGCGGGAGTTTTATTTTTTCCTTTCGTGAACGACAGCGGGGGTGGAGCGAGTTTGGGCGGCGCGCGCGTGGATTGGAGAGAGGTGCAGGAGAGTTGGAGGGTGGTGTTGCTGCGACGACGTCGGGGCGGGAGAGGCGGCCAAGGGCGGCCGGGGCTGGCCAAAACCGGGCAGGCGACTTGGGGGAGGGGGGGCCCTCGGGGCGCACGGGGGGTTTCGTCAGCCGGGGCGGGCGGATTGGCTGGCAGCCGGGCCCGGAAGGGGTGTGGCGGCCGGGGGCTGGGCGTCGCTGATGCGGCCGGCACGGGAACACCAAGGGGCAAACGAGGGAGTGGAAACGGCAGACACAGAGCGATCGTGGGCGCCGACCGCGGGCTCGACAGACGCGCGGGAAAAGGAAACGGGAGAAGAAACGAGGGTGCGAACGGCGGTTCGAAGGAAGGAGAAGCCTCTTCTCTGGGCAGCGAGGAGGACGGAAGGGAGAGAGTGCGGGTGAGAGCTGGGCCGGCGTGGGCGTACGCAGCCCGTTCGCGGCCTCTCCACTGCCTGCCCCTCGTACTCGTCTCCCCTGCGGAAAAAGGGGTCCGCGACGAGACAGGGAGACTCGGAGTCACGAGCGGCTGGGCCGAGCCCGTGTGGCCCCCGGGCCTCTCGCTCTCCACTGCCCCGGGCACCTTGGGGCGGGCTCTCGTGGCGCTCGCTCGATTTGCTGCGGGCTGCCGCGTGTGAAGGAGGGCCAATTGCCTCGGGATTCCTTGCGGAGAGGAGACGGCGGCGGTGGTGAACTCGCTCTCGCCGTCGCTGCCAGCGTGCGCGTCATCGGGCGGGCCCCGGGCGCAAACTCGGCTCCCCCCGGCTCCCCTCCCCTGGCGCGCCCGCTGCAAGGCACAACACAGCCCCCTTCCAGACCCGCCGGCAAAGCGCCTCCATTACGGGGCAAAACCTGTGCTGGCTGAATTGCCCGGCGCTCAAAGCGCCTGCGTCCATACGACGTACGCTTTTCTGATCGCCCTCAAGGGCCGCCCGTTCCTGAGATTATAGGTACGTAGATTGCTGCTGCGCTCCCCCGAGGCCCACCGCCACCAAGCACCGCTGCGCTGCGACCTATTTCTAGCCCGCCTTACATAAAGCGTCCGTGGCCGTGCGCCGCTCCGTGCGGCCGCCGTTCAGCAGCACCGCGGCCACGCCCATTGACCCATAATCCAGGAGACTCGAACAAGAGAGAGCGAACTCAAAACTCAGCATGACAGATAACCTTTCGATGCGTCTTTTTCAAAGAAGGGGAAAAAAAAAAAAAAGAGAGCAAAACTTCAAGAATGCCGACGCATCGCCCGCGTCGATCGCAAGTCGCATCAATCGCCCTTTCATTCTCCATTCCCCACCACCCTCGCCCGGCTCGAGGCCGATCCGGCCCTCTGCGCGCGCGTCTCCGCCTCGTTTTGAGGCGCGATCGGTTTGAGCCTCCCACGCTCTTCTGTCGCAGCCGGCCCCGGGCCCCGGGCGGGGGGCGCCAACTCGCCCACTCCACTCCACTCCACCCCATTGCACTCCACTCGGCACGCGTGGCACGCCGAGGCGAAGGCGTCCTCTCGGCCGCTTGGTCGTCCCCCGGGCCTCTCGCCCAAGGCGGAAACATTCTGGACGGGTTTTACATATGTATGTACAACCCAAACCCCGCATGCAGATAACGCACCTCCTCTTCTTTCCCCCTTCCCAGTAGAAGCAAAACTCGATTCGCCCGACGAATGCATACCACGCTTGCGTCTCCGTAGAACAATATCCCGTGGCCCAGAGCGCCAAAGAACGCGCTCGTACGCACATACAGTACCCGCTCGCTCGCCTTGCCAGCCCACTACATACTACAGACACAGCCCCAAAACAGCAATTTCCCCACCGGGCCAGCTGAGCAGGTAGACTTCGACGCACGCGCGTTGCGCGCGAGCAGCCTCGTACTCGGCGTACCGCAGCACATCCGTCGTTCCCTTAGCGTCCACCAATTTTATTTATTTATTTTCTGCAGGGCCTCTCGGGCGACGCGCGCCGTCTTCCTTTTCGTCAGGCCAGCTACTACGTACCTATCTATGTACATAGCAACCCAACCTCTCCGCTTTCACCAAACTCGGCCACTGTCACCACCACCGTAGATAAACACAGCAATATTCCCCGGAGCCGACACATACAATCCCACAAACCCCCCTCTCTCAAACCAAGCCACGACGGCGCGTACAAGTGAGCGGTCCGAAAGCATCTCACCGCCCAATCCTACAGTCGGACTCCTCCAACGAGCCTGGCACCCGACCACGTGCGTAGTAGATCGAAAAGGAATAAATAAATAAATAATAACAATGATGAGAAAAACCCCACAAACCCAAATGACCAAGCGCCCCGCCTCCGGATTGACATACCGCAGAGACTTGAGCCAAGCCACACACACACACCTCACGGCAAAGCCGCAACCAGAGCATCACCCAGCGAAAAGGCCCCCCCCCCCTACCCCCCCCTCCCAAAAAAAAAACAAAGGGCACAATGTGCATTCCGAACCGCATCCGTCTACCGCATAGTATTTATTGATTACTAGAACCCCGGTAGTCGGCCGGGGGGAAAAACGTGCGAAGCACGGAACTACATACTACGCACGCAGCACGGTCGGGGGGGCGCAGAAGAAAGGCGGTCTTGAAGGAGCAAAGGAGCAAAACGGATGGAATAAAATGCCGCCGGAACCACTTGCGTAGTTAGCATGGATGGGGCGAGCGGGCGGAGGGATGCAAGGCACCGTACAATAAAAATAAAAAACAAGGAAGGACTAAAGTAAAACACTAACAATAAGCCGTCATCGTCACAGTCGTTCGTCCGATCTTTCGAACAATATGATCAAAAAAAAAACCCTCCCCAAACAAAAAAGAGTACAACCGGAGAAAAAAGGCAGGACTAGAAGAAACTGCCCACAAGCTTTTTTCCTTTTAAGACTAGAGAAGAAAAGGGGAAAAAAAAAGGATGAGAGTAACAATAGTAGACGCAATTGCTCGAACTCCATAGGGCAAGGAATTACATTCAGGGCCCGACAAAAGAATGACGAGGCCAACCACCCATAGTAACCCGCCTACAAACAACAGCACACCTTCTGCTCCCTCGACAAGCACACAAATCCATCCTCCACCCGCACGCCACTACCCTCAACCCATCTCCAACCACACATTCGCCCCCCCCCCCCCCTCCTTCCTTAAACCTCGACCGTCAGTGCCCCCAAACGCACAAACTTTCCCCTAAAACGTCTCCCTCTCAAAGCTATCAAAGCTATTCCGATACCCCAGCTCCATCTCTGCTGCAACAAACCGCAAAAAGTCAGCCAACCCTATCACCCCACAAACTCAAACTCAAAAAAAAAAAGGATTTTCGACCGCTCAAGCAAACCACAGAAACTCACCCTGCCGCTGCCCGCTCCCATTACCACCACCACCACCAGAACCGCCCGCCCCCGCCCCCGACCCCACCACCGGCTTCCTCCGCACCCCCGCGCCCGGCGCCGGCGACCTCGACCCCATGGGCCTCGGCCCCGTGATCCTGCGCTGCGGCGCGCCCGCCCTGCCGGCCGCCCCCGCGGCCGGCTGCTGCTGCTGCGACGGCGACGGCGACGGCGTCAGGCTGCGATCCGTCTCCAGGCTGTACCGGACCTCCTGGATGGGCGCCAGCGGGGCCAGGTGGCCGCCCGAGGACAGCGGGCTCGAGTAGAAGGGCTTGTTGTCGGCCTGGGCCCTCTGCTGCTGCGGCTGCGGCGGGACCAGCGGGCCGTCGTCCCTGATCTTGGGCGGCCGCGGGGGCGCCCCGCCGGCGCTGCTGCTGCCGCCGAGCCCCATGGACGGGCTGTGCGCGCCCGCCTGCTCGCTCGCCGAGTGCGCGCTGTACCCGCCGTCCGACGACGCCACGGGTGACAGGTTGCCCGGGACGTATCCGGCGCCGCCTGCGCCGCCGCTGTAGCGCGCGCGGTTGAGCGACAGGCTCGGGTTGGAGCCCCACGTGTCCGGGTCCGGGCTCGTCGACATGGCCAGGCCGGGGATGCCTCCTCCCAGTCCTCCCGGCCCCACTCCAGCTTCCGCTCCTCCTCCTCCTCGCGCATCACCGGGGCCACCCGCGAAGTTCTGCGCCTGTGACTCCAGGTAGGTCTGGTGGCGGTGCGTCGGGCCCGGTCTTGGCTGCGGGTGCTGCAGGTTGAGCGAGTTGCGATGGGAGCGGTACTTCGGATCGTCGATCTCGCGGGCGTCCGGGATGAGCGGCGACGGGGATCGCGCTTGGGCGTGGCCCATGGCGGCGGCAGCGGCGGCCGGGTCGTCATCAGCGGCGCCGCCCCCTGCCAGAGAGCCGGATGACCGCAGCCGGTCGTCGTCGTGCATCATGTACCCGTCGTCGTCCTGGTACACGACGTTGATGTTGGAGCCGGACCGCGAGGCCTCCGAGTACGGCCGGCCGTCGCGGTCGCGGTCGCGGTCGCGGTCGCGGCCGTCCCCGCGCGTCGCGCCGCTGTCCCGCACGTTCTCGGGCGCGCTCGAAGCCGTCGTCTTGGACCAGCGCGAGATGCGCGGCACGCCGATGCCGAAGAGCGACGACGCGTTGGACCTGTGCCGCGACCTGGTCTTCTCCGTCTTGGGCGTGTAGTCCTGGCTGCCGCTGGCGCCGCCGCTCGCCCCGAACCCGCCTGCAGGCTGCGGCGGCGTGTCGAGCGGGTACGAGTTGCTCCGCCGGGCTTCTTGCGTCGGCGTCAGGAGGCGCTCCGTGTTTTCGTACGGGTCGTCGGCGATGTTTCCTCCGTGCTCGTCTAGGTCCTCGTCGCCTTCCGGCACCGTGCTAATGCGATTGTCGGAGCCACGCCGTCCGTCATACCCCGAGTGCATGACGTGCATAGCGCGTCCCGTGGACGGATTGGAAAGATACCCGGAGACATTCGGCGTGGAAGACGTGCCCGCCTGGCCCTCAGGCTCGTAGCCCGGGTCGCCGCTCGCGCGCAGATCACCGTAGGAACCCAAACTGTTCGAGTTCGTCAGCTGCTGCTGTTGCTGCGTGATCTGCTGCATCGCCTTGAGCCCTTCAACCTCGCCCAGAAGCTGCATGAGCATGTTCTCGATCTTGGCCAGATCGTTCGAGCTCTTGGACCCCAGCCCCTTGAGCGCCCGCTTGAACACGTTCTTCCTCCGCGTGGGGATGTCATCGAGGTTGTCCTCCGACGACCCTCGTCGGGTGGCGGTGCGCGGCGAACTACTAGTAGGCTGCGGCCGCGGCCCGTTCAAGACACGCTGCACCGTCAAATCGGCGTCCCTATCCGTGTTGTTCATGATCAGGCGGTCCTGCTCCGCGATGAACCGCTTCATCTCCTCGAACGAGTTGCGCATCTCGGCCGCGCTCCTCACGAGCGTGACCAGGATCTCCGTGTCGCGCGCATTGCGCTGAGCATCGCGCACCGTCAGGTGATCCATGAGCGCGACGATGTCCTTGGACTGGATGTGATTGATGCCCTTGCCGGTCGCGCTGTCGTACAAGGGGGATCCCATGGCGTGCGAATCCCCGCTGAGATGCCGCGTGTGCTTCCCAACGAACGGATCCTCCACGCCCACGCCGGGCATGCCCGGCATGTCCATCTCGCGAGGACCTGTGTAGTCGCCGAGATCGTTCTCGTCAAACAGCTTGGGCGCTCCGCTAGAGTCGTAAGCGTCTGCACCGAAACCAGGAGACCGTGCTTGGGCGGCGGAGATGTACCCTTCGTCACCAGCCGGACTGATATGCCCAGGCTCCTTCTGCGCGTACGTATCCTGCTGATACGGAGTTGCGCCGCGGTCGAGGTCTTGCTCGTAGTCATCCTCCACCGTAGGATGAAGCCCACGATTGCCTTCTCCCGGCTGCTCTTTCCCCTTCCCTTTGCTGCTCTGGACGCGCGCAGCCGCAGCCGCAGCAATCGCAGCCGCAGCCGTAGCGCCAGCTCCACCCAGCGCAGCGGGTTTCCCACTTATGCCTCCGCGCTGATGCTCGGCCGACTCATCGTAGAACTGCCCGTCCTGCTGCGCCGGCGTCGCATCGTACGGCCAGTGAGCTGTATCGCCCTGATCTTCGCCGCCAATCGGCCCCTGGATGATGGACGGGTTGGTGTTGATATCCGACTCTTCCTCGTACATGCCAATCTCGGGCATCGGGTCATCCCCGAAGGGCATCGCACTGTGTCCGACCTGCGGCGGCTCCGACGTCTCGGAACGGGCCTCACTCTGCGGCGGCGAGGGCATGGCTTCCTCCTCGTGCAGAGTGCGCGCCGCGTCTTTGATGGCATTCCACCGCTCGCGAGCCGCCTCCTTCTGGCCCGTGAGCGTCTCTTCCGACGGGCCAAGATCCCTCGTTTCCGTAGGACCGTACTCTTCGAAACTGCGTGTATCGTGCTTCGTCGGACTGTAGTTCTGCGAGGAGCGCACGCTCAGATTGGACGGCTCGTGAAGAGACGCAACGGCAGACTCCACCGCCACGGGCGTATGCACGTATTCCGGATTGGCACCGAGAGGCCGGACGTTTTGACCGTCATCCATGCTATCGTCCGTGTAATTGGTATATCGCTTGCCCTCGTCCGTGACCGAGGAGCCGCGCTGGCTCCCATCGTACTCGTCGCGGTAACGCTCGTTGCGCTCGTGCTCCTGGTCAAAGAAGTTGTCCGCCGTCTCCGCCCGCGGCGTCTCCGGCTCGTCGCCAAACACCTCGTGGCCCTTCTCGAGATTGATCCCGTGGGGTCTATCTCGGCTGCGAATGCTAGGCGAAGGCGGCAGAGACTCTTGCTCATGGCCCAACGAGGAGACGGAAGGAGCTCGCGGCGAGATTGATTCCAGGACGAGATCTCTATCATAGCTAGCGATGCTCTGGACAGGGCTTACATCGCCCGCAATGTCGTCGACGTGCTCAACATGACCCTGCGGAGTATCGTTCTTGCTGAGCATCGCAGCCCGTGCAAGGTCACCGGAGCGGTTGCCGAATCTAGTCTTGGAAGCGAGGTCCTTATGGCTTCCAAGGCTGGGAAGACTGACGTTGTCCTGCGAATGATTGCTGTGGCGGGTGTGCAGGCTTCTGTGGATGCTGAGCGGCGTCCTGTTGGGCGTCCTGCTTGGCGTGTGGGGCGAAGGAGACACGACTTGGCGCGGCGATCCGCGAGAGACCTCCTTGACCGGAGTCCCTTGGTCCCTGGACGAACGTCGAGAACTAGAGCGCGGCGGCTCCATGTTAGACGACAGGATGGAGTCCCTCGTCATCTCGGAAGGGTTGACCTCGCTCTGCATGGGCATCGGCGGAATCTCCTCCTTAGGATACGAGTCCTCCATGCTTTCCGAGATACTCGCGGTGCGGCTCCTGCTCTTGCTCTTCCGCCTCTTCCGGCGCTCTCGTCTCTCGCTGTCCCGATCGACGCTGTCCTGGGAATCGTGATGACGCAAGGCAGCGGCCGTGAGACCGGCTCCAACAAGGCCCGCTACGGCAGCGTCCCTCCCCCGATGGTGCTTATCCTCGCTCTTCTTCTTCTTGACCCTTTCCTTCTCACGCGCGATCGAATCCATGGACTCACGGCGGCTGCTGTGCCGCTCGTGCCGTTCTCGGTCTCTCGTGGAATCGCGACTGGACCGGCGAGAAGTCTTGCCCTTGACCGAGTCCCCGGAAAAGATGGTGCTCGGATCCTCGCTCTCGCTGCGGACCGTGATCTTCGGCTTGACGTTGGGCGCGCTCGACGACTTGGAGACACGCCTCCTGGACGTCTCCCGAGAGCCGGAGCGCTCGCCCGACGCCGCCTCCCGTGTCATGTCCTCGAACTTATTTCGGTTCTTCTGCGCCTGCTGATCCGCCTTCAACGCGTTCAGCTCGGGCAGGATCAAGCGCTTGATGGCGTCCTCGACAGTCTGCAGAAGCTTCGGGTTGTTGATCGACGAGGCCGCCGACGCGCCGGAGCGCACCGAATGCTGGTCTCCGGAGCGGCGGTGCGGATCCAGGTTCGCAGACAGCAAGCTCGACTCGGTGCCGCTGACGACGTCGTCGTCACGGTGGCCCTTGCTCGACTTGCGCCTCGGCGAGCTGGTGGTCCCTTCCAGATGCTCCTTGCTCACGCTGCGCTCCCTGGTCTTGCGGGGCTTGAGCGGCTCCGGCTCCCTCGGCTGCCCCGCCAACTTCTCCATGACCCTCTGCGTTATGCGCTCTCGGCTCAAGCTGCGGCTCCTCCGCCTGGTTGGCGCCTTGAGCGTGTCGGCCGTCCTCTCTGCGGCGGTCGTGGTCTCGCCGCGGTCCGCGCTGCGGCTGCGGCGGCGGGCCGGAGATTCCTGGATCGCTGCTGCTGGGCCCTCTAACAAGCTATCAGGGGGCATCGACGAGATATCAGATGGGGCAGGGATGTACCGACCTCCGCGGGACAGATCCGACTGTGTCAAATCGCTACCGTTGTGCTGCAGGACCTCGATCTCCACTGGCGGGCGCCCGGACAGGTTCGAGTCGGACGTGAAGGAAACGTCGGTGCCCTGCGGCGGCGGAAGCGGAGGCGCCGCCGTCGTCGACTCCTCCTCGCGCTTGCTGCCCAGCGAGATGCGCCGCGTGTAGGACGGCTTCCTCGACTTGCTGGACTCGGTTATTTGGATGTGGTCCCCCGAGGAGCTGCGGTGCTTCTTGCCATGCGAGGGCGTCACGCGCACGCGGACGCTGGGGCGCGACGACACCTTGTCCGGCGACTTGCCGCCCTCGAAGTACTCGATCAGGAGCGACGTCTGCGACTGCTGCCTATTGTGGCCGAGGGCGCCGGTGCGCCGCTCCTTGGTCGGGATGGTCACCGGGGTGCCGTCCTCCGGGATGGAATAGGATGTGCGGTCGGTGCGTCGAGAGACGTCGGTGGCGAGGTCGTCGGTCGTGGTGCCGTGACCGTTCTCGACAGAAGAGAGGGTGGATGGCTCGGTCGGGGCTGGCAAGGGTGGTTTGCGATTGTTCACACCCATTGCGAAGTTCCCGACGCTCGTCTTAGAAGGTGGTAGGTTCGCGGCGGGGATACATGGACGGCATATGCTGCTTCGCTAACGCTGGCGTTGTGTCGGCGACAAGAATGAGGTTGGGAAGCGGCAACGCTTGCGATGCGGGCGGGCAGGCAACAGCGTCCTCGCGCGCGGAGCCGGCGAAAGCTGAATTGAGCGAAGTAACAAACGAACGGGCGACCCGCCGAATGAAGCGAACGGCCGTGCAGAGGGGTGTAAGCAGGCGTGGGCGGTTGCAAACGCAGCCCGCACGGCGAGGCTGCCGGCGCAACAGTCGCCAGGAGCTGGCCGTCGAGCGTCGTGGCCGGGGCTGAGGGACAACCCGGCGTGCTATTCGTAGGCCCGGGCCGGATGGACGGCGATGGACGACTTGGTTGTTTTCGGGCGCGCAAGACGTGCGCGGGCGGTGGTCGCGGAAGGGTGGTGGAAGGGTCGGTGGTGCAAAGAAGAGTCGATGCGTTGTCGCCTCGCCTAGGCCGGGCCGGGAGCTGAGCAGGCCGTGTGCGACAGCAAGGCTGTGTACCACGCAGGCCCGCGCTCTAGCACCCGCCCGAAAAGAGCGAAGGTCTCCTCGACAACGAATCCCGAGTCAGGGCGGCGCCAAGTCAGCCCCCCGGGCGGCGTGCAGCCGTCGTTGCGTTTGCAGTCCAAAGAGCCGCCAGGCTGGAGTCGCTTCCCCTCCGGACCTCCGATGGGCGGGGCAATATGGCAGCGGCGAGGAAGGAATTCAAAAGGGAAAAGCGAAGAAGAGCGCGCGGGAGTTGGGAAAAAGGAAGAGAGGGCTGCAAGGCGAGTGCGGGAGGGAGCAGGGCCCGGGGCCGCAGGGCGCGCTTCTGGAAAAGAAACAAGGCACAGGGGCCGGAAGGATTGGTCGTGCCGTGCGGCTCCCACCGCCGGGAAATATGCAATGTGAGAGCGCCGGGGAGCGACGGCGGGCGACGGCGGGCGCGAAGGAGACGTGCCGCTCCGTCGCTCTGCTGCAAGTCTTTGTTCCCGCTCGCGGTGCTGCTGCTGCGGCGCTCGCCCGGCGTGGATGATGTTTTTTTTTGCGCCTGCCTGCCTGGCTGCGGTGAGACACGACGTCGCGGCGCGCATTGGCTGAAGGCGCAAGCCGCACCCCCCTGCTTGGCCGGGCCACGGGCGGCGCGGGCAGAGCCAGAGGCGCAAAAGCCCGGTGGCGGGGGCCCCGCCGCGAAGCCTCCCGCGCCTACACGCACGCTGTCTTCCACTCGTCGCGCTACCAACGGGGCCGTCGACTGTTGCTATGTGCTATGTACGGAGCACGTAGGACTGTTGCCGGGCCTTTGGCCGCGGGGCGCCGCCCAGCCTATCCTCTTCTTCCTGCTCCCCGGCCCCGGGGCGCGGCGCCCTCCCAACGCCTTGCAGCATGCACGCATCGCGCGAGACGCCACGAGGAGTCACGTTAGGCCCAGAGGCGACGACACATACTGCGTACAAACGTCTCTCTATGTCCTCCCTAGCCCCTACAGTGCCTAGCTAGCGGTGCTCTGGGCTAAACCAAGGGCCGCCTTTTTCTCCCGCCGACGATGCGCGCCTCCCATGAGCAAAGTGCGCCCAGGTCATCAGTGCCAATGTACATATGTAGGTATGTACGCTCGGGAGCCATGCGGCAGCCATCAGGCAAATCCGGGAGCGCGCTCCAATAGCCGGCCCGCGCCTCCGACGCACGAGTTCTCGAGCTGCTGCACACCGACGGATGGGAGCGAGCGAGCGAGCGCCCAGGGTTGGACGGCCGGCGCCTTTCGGGTGCCTTGCTTGCTCCGTCCTTCGCACGGCAGGGCCACCGGTGCATGCGTAGCAGAATCGAAAGCTCAACCACCACCACCACCACCACCACCACCACCCAAGCAGCATCGTGCCCCCAACGCCCACCGCCTTCGCCGCCCTCCCGTACCGCACCGCACCTAGCGCGCGGCCTCGCTCCATCAACAGCCCCGTCTCAGACGAACCCAGCCCGTTGGCGGGCCGACCTGGGCTCCCAACCCCAACCTTCGCCCTCGCGATTGGCCCCTCTGCATCCCGGCGGTTTGACAGCTCATCATCGCTCCAATGCACCTCCTGCTTTAGACCGCTTCCCCTCCCCCCCTCCCCCCGCCCCCCACAACCCCACCCTGCCCCCGTCCACTCGAATCGACGTGATCCGCGGCTAGAGAAAAGAACCCGGAAAGGAAAGCAACCCCCCAAAAAAAAAAATTTGGCTAACAAGCAGCAGTCGACCCCGCAGGCCCTCAATTATCCCGCTCGCCGTGGCCGCTTACTCGCCCGCGTCCAAGCTGGCGCGATTCAGGTCCCGCGTCACTGCGTCCGGCTGTCCCTGCCACTAGGATTTTCTGTTTTTGCCCCTCCAAGTTACGTGCGCAAGTGCCTTTCCCCCCTCCCCCCCCACCCCCGGCCTCCTCCCCGGTTTGAGGCGAGGGAATATTCCGCGTTTTGCATTTTTGCGTCGCCGACCGCGGCATGTGAGTGGTCCGCCCCGCGCATTATCACCTTGCATTTTGCAGATAAGGCTGTACATGTACATAAGTTTCCTGTCCGTTCGGTCATGCTTCATGCCAGGCCCGCGGCCTAGACGATGGCGGGGGAGGAAATCATGGTACCTAGGTTTTTTTTTTTTTTTTTTGCACTCTTCTTGGCCGCGATCCAACGGTTTTGGTACTAGTATTTACAAGTTTGGACGTTCAATAATGTCTCAAAGCCCTCGTCGTCCATGGCAACGTCTTCTCGAATGACAACATCGACGCAAAACCAAGCCGGCATCATCGATGACGTGCTATAGAGTTTAGACTCGCTACGTTGTTCCGCGGAGGCTGGCAGATGCCGCACGACCGTCTGGTACGACCTCACCCGTTCTCTCAGACCCTGAATCAATCCCGCTCGCCGTCCGCCCTCTTGCGCTGGAACCGTTTCACCTGCCTCGGCTGACTGCCGTAGGCCCTGCGGCCGCCGAGCTTCTTGTCCCTGCTCAGGCTGGCCCCCAGCGTGATGTCCACGCGCGGCGGCGTCTGGAACCCGAACGACTTGGCCACCTTGACGAGGTCGAGCTGGTGGACGTCGAAGACGGAGCGCAGGCTGTGCGACGCGTAGGCCATGAGGTACGACCGGTAGCCCTCCTTTGCCGACTTGATCCCGAGACTACATGTTAGCAAGCGGTTCTCCGCATGAGTGACATCATCCACCTTCTCCACGCCCCGAATGCCGGGCTACGCATGTGTGTTCGCGGACTTGTAGCGGCGTACCTTGTTCAGATAGTAGTTCTTCCCGATCAGCATCTCCAGCTGGCTCTGGATGTTCAGGATCTTCTTTGCCGGCATCTCAAACTCCACGAGCGGGACGCGGGCCTCCTTGAGATGCTTCAAGAAGCCGACCTCGGACGGCTGCAGGAACATCAAGCTCTTGCCCTTGCCCTTGGCGCCGCGCGCCGTGCGGCCCACGCGGTGGATGTAGTCGCGCGGGTCATCCGGCGGGTCGAACTGGATGATCCAGTCGACGGCCGGGATGTCGAGGCCGCGCGCCGCGACGTCGGTGCAGATCAAGGTGCCGTGCTTGGCGTTGCAGAACTCGAAGAAGGTGTTTGTACGCTTCTGCTGCTTCTGCTTGCCGTGCAAGTCGAGTACGGGCAGGTCGATGCTGTCAAACTTGTCAGTGACGTGTCGCGCCATAAATATCGGTTTCAGACAAGGGGCGTACTAGTTCAGAAGCTCCGAGTAGTACTTGACGCAATTGCAACTGGAGAAGAAGACGATTATTTTCTTGTTCTTGTGCTTCTTCAAGAACGTGAACAGCAGCCTGAACCGCACATCTGCCTCACAAATGACGTAGCCCTGTTCGAGGCCCTCCACAGTGCTATGCTCCTGACGGTAATCCACGTTGATGTAAAGCGGTCCGGGCCTGAGCGATATCCGCGCTAGATCCTCGACCTTTGTGGTCTGTGTAGCGGAGAAGAGCATAGTTTGGCGGCCTTCCTTGGGCAAGATCTTCACAATCTGGCGCATTTCGTCCTCGAATCCAACCTCGAGGATCCTGTCGGCCTCATCAATGACCAGGGCGCGCACATTCTTGTAGACGAACCCCTTTGTGTTCTGCAGGTGGTCCAGCAGCCGTCCGGGGGTTGCGATGAGGAGATTCACGCCCTTGCTGAGCTTGTCCGCCTCGGCACTGCGGTTCGCGCCGCCGATGACGATGCCAAACGTCTGCGAATGATGCGCCATCAGCTCGCGCGCCACGCCGAAGATCTGAAGCGCGAGCTCTCGCGTCGGCGAAACGACGATGACGCCCGTGCCTGCGGTAACTAGTCAGCCTTCCACAGTCCTCGAAACGCGCCGAAAAATCCCTCGCAACTCCCACATACCGTTCCGCGGCTTGAACCGCAGCGCGCTCAACATCTCGACGGCCGGGATCAGAAACGCAAGCGTCTTCCCGGATCCCGTCTTGGCCGCGCCGAGCACGTCCCGCCCCGCCAATAGCGGCGGAATCCCGCGCTGCTGGATCTCCGTCATCGTCTCGAAACCCATGCCATCGATCGCCTTCATCGTCTTCTCCGAAAGGTTCAGCTCCGCGAACTTCTGCGGTTCCGCGCCCAGCCGCGGCAGCGAAACAGGAAGATCGCCCACGCTGCCTTCCGCACCCGCTCCGTTGGCGGTGGCCGGAGCTGCAACCTCGTTGTCCTTGTCGCCATTGGGACCTGCATCTGCTGCGTCCCCACCGTTTTCGACAGCGGCGCTGCCGGATTGCGCCGCCAGCTCGCGCAGCTGCTTATTCAAGTCCTCTTCATCCTGCTCTTCCCCGTCTACGTTGTCGATTTCCCCTTCCGGCTCGCTCACGGCCTCCTCTTTGTCGCTGCTATGCTCGTGTTTCGCGCGTTTCCTAGCTTTGCTTCCTGCCGGTTTCGAGACCGGTGCGGTGGGTGCTTGTTCGGCGGGCACTGTCGCCGTTGCCGTTGTCGTCCCGTTCGAAGCATGTTTCCCAGAGCCGTGCTTGCGCTTGCGCTTCTTCGTCTCCTTCGTGCCTATTACCGAGGGTGCCATTGCGAGTAGCGAGGAGTTGGAAGGCTCGGTGCGTGGTTGATTTTCGTGTATGCTCTAAGATTTTTTTTTTTTGACCGGCACTGAAAGGATAAAAAAAAAAAGTGTTCGTCGGTGGCCGGAGTTGCTAGCATGGGCGCTTTCGCTTGCTGAAGAGAAAATCTTGGCAGCACTCACCGCCTTAGATGCTCTCAGCTATACCGAAATGGGTAATTTGAGCACTGACGGATCATACGGCAATTATGTGAGGAATTATACATCCAACGAGGGGTGTTATATTGGTCAGTGCTGATTTTGAAGTTCATATTGGTTCTATGTTGTAGAACACTCCCACCTGCAATCATAGAACGATTATTGCGTGCTTTTTCTGATCTGTAATGTCACAATAAGACGGAGATCTAGGAGCCTCTACGACATGGCATGCTCATCATTCTTCGCTTGGCTGTTTATGGAGTTTGATCCAAAATATGTAATGCGTAGACTCCACTTCCAGATAAGGCTTCAAAGAAACCATATCAAATATACTCTTGGACTGATTCATTGGTGTACTCAGTTGCTAGAGCCAAGCAACTTTAGAATCCCGTGTCTTTTAGCTTCTGCAGCCGCCTCTCGTACATACCAACATCAACTCCATCCGCCGAGTTAACATATGCAGCCTGCACGCGGACTACCCGTTCGGCGTTCTTCGTAATTTTCCGTCCTCCGCGGGTAGCTAGTTTAGGCATTATATACCCCCAAACGTTAAGCCACGCCCCCACCTGGACTTCCGCGTGGGTTAGGCAACCCAGGATATGCTCAACATCAACATAAACAGTTACATGCGGTTGTTCGGCAGGATAGTGATGCTTCAAAACCAAGCTTGCGGAAGGGACTTTGTAGTCGTCGACACTGGAATGCCTCACAAGAACCGATTTGAGCCTATTGCGCAACAAAGCCAAAAACAGGGTGAGGTGGCGCATTTCCGGACTCACTATCCTAGAAAACGGACTTTTGTCCATGCGTCCATTCGATACAAGTCCGAAAGGAAGACCAGCCTCATGGGTGGCGGGGTGTTGTTGGCAGAGCTGTTGGTGCCGGCCATATCGACATGACTTGCGGCGGCTGCAGGAACCTCTCCCTATCGCATCGCCGCATGGCCGACCTTGCCAAACCGGACGAGTAATGAAAGGGCGCCTGCGACGGGAGCGAGCAGTTTCTCGTACGTAGATCGTGCCGTCGTTGAGTCAAATGGGAACGTGAGACTGTCAAAAGCGTCGTGCGGCTGTGCACGTGCCATGCGTCAACAGCCGCGAGGAAATTCCTTACGAGTAAATAACAAGGGACTATGAGAGCCTCAGCGAGTTCCCATTGCCTGCGCACCCGAGAATTACCGCTCCGCGCCGTAGGCCCGTAATATTCCGCTGCCCGCCGTCGTCACTCCAGACCGCCCGCCTAGTCCGCTGCTTGGCCGCCGCCTGACTCCAACTAGAGGCCCAGCGGCACCTGTCTCATCGTCACATCCAGGCAACAATACACCCTTAACACTCACGGCTACCTGACACCTCTTTTCTCCCCTTTACCTGGTCGGACCGAACGCTTCTTTCCTATCCCCTTAAGCTTTTGGCTTTTCCAGCGCTGCGCCGTAATCGCCTAGGCTCGTCAACGCACCCCCGCCCCGCAGCGCTCTCCTCCGCGTTGCATACAACACGCCCTGTAAGGCTTCCACATCCCGACTAGGGATCACGGTGGAACCTTTCAGTTTGACGCGATAGCCGCCGTGCACGCATTTCCACGCGTTTTGCATTTCGCCTGCTTCAGCAGCCCCCGGTTCTGAACACGCGCACGCACCGACCGCCCACTCCACCCTTCGAATCCCTTCCGCAGCGCCTTCGCCAAACCTTCACGCGCGCCCACCCATCCCTCGCGAGTCTGAGGAACAATGTCGGGCTGGGGCCTCGGGGGCTGGTTCGGCGGCGGCGGGGCCAAGCGACAGGATGCGCCCAAAAAGGCCATCCTGCAGCTGCGGTCCCAGCTCGAGATGCTGTCGAAGCGCGAGAAGCACCTGACGAACCAGATGGAGGAGCAGGACAACCTGGCGCGGAAGTACGTGAACTCGAACAAGAACGGTACGTACCATGTCTGTATTCCACCCGAGCGGCGGGCTACAGGAAAGAAAAACTACATGGAAGACCCGCGGATCGCGAGAGCCAGAATTCGCGCATTTGGGAAATCTCGCTAACGGTCGGTTGGTTGGGCACGTTGCAGCGGCGAAGTCGGCGCTCCGACGCAAGAAGCAGTTTGAGCACTCGCTGGAGCAGACGCAGGGCCAGATCATGACGCTCGAGCGCGAAATATATTCCATCGAGACGGCCAACATCAACAAGGAGACGCTGGAGGCCATGAAGAACGCCAGCTCCGCCATGAAGCAGATACATGGCGGGCTCACCATCGACAAGGTCGACCAGACGATGTGCGTATTTCACACCCTACACCATCAGTTTTTCCCCACAAGTATTTGAAACAGCCTGCTTTAGTGCTAACATAGCTCGGGATCCAGGGAGGACTTGCGCGAGCAGCACGCCATCGGCGAGGAGATCGGCGAGGCCATCACGCAGAGCGTCGGCACGAACGCGGTCGACGACGACGAACTGGAGGCCGAATTCAACGACTTGCAACAGGAGGAGCTGGACAACAGGATGCTGAAGACGGGCAACGTCCCCGTGGGAGACAAGGTGGACAATTTGCCCACGCCGGTCCAGGCAGAGCGTGAGTTACCGCTTCAGCATGGAGATACGACTTATGGGCTTGTTGACTAACTATTCGTAGCAAAAGGCAAGACGCCGGCCACCGAAGAGGAAGAAGACGAGGAGGCAGAGCTACGGAAGTTGCAGGCTGAAATGGCCATGTGATTCGGTTCCCTCTCCGTCGTAGTTTTCTCCCTTCCCCTGTTATCCTACGAGCTTCCAAGACTTCCTTTCCACGGACCTCAAAGAACCCCCCCCCCGGGTATGCTAGTGTAACTTTCCAGATTATGGAAGGGAACGTGGAATTCTTGTCTCACACTCACTAGGTGTGAGCCCTTCCCGTCCTTAATTCAAAGCCTTCAATGGCCCTTTGGCTTTTTTTTCCTCCGCACCAACTCCCGTGACTTGTCTCGCCTTTCGGTCCAAATCTTGTTTTTCTTTTTGCTCTGTTTCTGAGCCATGGGATAGGGCGTTTTTTTGTGTACTACTGGCCTTGTTATGTGGCAAATACATCAGCAACACGGGCAATGCTTTCATTCGCCTCCGCCGCGGTGGGGTCCGGGACTACTTCCGTAGTCGGTTGAAGAGGTACAGAGTTGGCCCGGACAAGGACGTTCGGCTCAGGACGTAAGTAGGCGGTGGAGTGGGCGTTGGTAGGCGACGTGGCTAGCGCGGCTCTTTCCAATAGACGGCACAATGTTAAGAGTTAAGACACTCATGATTATCGCGATTCATGACTTTTCGCCTACTGGACAAATCCAGTCCGGCTGCTTTGGAATTTGTACCCTATCTGGCAGGAGTCTTCGCACATCTGCTAATTTTTGACGAAGCACTTGATCGACGCGTTGAATTGGCAAAGGGTTGAGGCGCTATCAAATACACACAGTTCGCCAAGCGACGATGCATGTCAAAACCTGGCCATACAAGAAGAAAAAGCCCGCGCTCTCGCAGGCATATTTCAGTGTAGCTGACATGCCGGAAGAAGCCAACAAAAACAATCCAATCCAATCCAATCCAATGCCCCCATTCTAAATGTGCCTGATTGGCGATGAACAGCTCCGCGCGCGTATGCATATATGCATGCGTGACACTTTCCCTTTTAGTCTTTTCCCAAACCAAAAAACTCATGCTTGTCCTGTCCGACCCTCGAGTGTCGTCTACCTTGCCCATGGAAACCCAAACGAAAAGGGAAGAACCCAGCGCCCCGCCCCCCCCCCCCGGTTCCTGCTCGAAAACCAGAAATATTACCAAAGCCAGTGCCAAAAGAAAAAGCCGCCCTGTCGTCCGTTACGATCGTGTCAAAAGATTACTCCACCACAAGCGCGTCCACACGCGTGGTCGACACCTCACCTCACGCACTCCCCGCCACACTCTCCTCCACCCTCACTCTCTTCCCACTCCCTCCCACACCACCCCCACCCATCCCCTCCCCCTCATCCCCACTCTCCTCCCTCCCCCTCTTCCCCCTACCCAGCCCATCCGCCTCCATCCCCACCCGCGGACTCCCCTCCCCCTGCCCCACACCAACCGGCGGCGTCAAAGGCTCCACCTCCGGCTTCGCCGGCTCCTTCTGCCCCGGTTCACTCCCCGCCTGCGCGTCCAACACCAACGCCTCCTGCGCTGCCGGGCCGCGCGCCTCCGCGCCGCGCGCCTCCGCGCCGCCCAACGCCGCCGCGCTCGCGTCCGCCGCCTCGGCCAGCTTCGCGTGCAGCGTCTTCAGCTCGCTGCTCGCGGTGGCAGTGGCGGCGGCGGCGGCTTCGGCGAGCTTGGAGTCGGCGTCGGAGGTTGTCGCGTAGTGGAGGACGGGCGCGGGAGCGGGCGGGGAGTCGGTAAAGGGGTGAGGGGGGGCGTGGGATGAAGGAGGAGAGGCGGACGGAGGGGCGAGGGCAGGGAGGGCGCCATTGGGCGTGGATGCTGTGGGTGCAGGCGCTGTGTGGTCTGTCTGCGTAGTGTCCACGGTAGTCGACAGAGCGGTGGCGGGAATAGCTGGCTGTTGATGCTGTTGCTGCGGCGGCGCTCCGTCTCCGCCCCGCGCGCTCCATTGCGCGTTCTGCGGCTGCTGCGTTAGCGCCTGCGGCTGTCGCGTCTGGCCTTGCATCAACGTCCTGATCGTATCCACGATAGTGCCGAGTTGTGGATCCTCGGGCACGGAACCCCCGGCGTCGTCGCCGCGGAATACGTGCCAGATGGCCTTGTCCACAAGCGCCATGTGCCAACCCTTGTTTTCGCCGTTCTTGATGAAGATGGAGCGGAACTTGAGCAGTTTGGCGCGGTGTTCGTCTGGGATCAAGGGCGCGAGGGTCGCGTCGAGCGGGTGGATGCCGTGCTGTGCCATCCAGGCTGGGTCGAGGAAGTCCCCTGTTTGCTGCTGTTGGACCTGGGGTTGCTGGACTGAGTGCGGGGGAGAGGGTTGGGATGGCGGTTGTGGCCGTTGGTGGGTTTCCTGGGCGGCTGGAACTTGGGTCTGCGAGTGCGGAGAAATCGGTCGTCCTGGTACGGGGGAGAAAGGCCTGGTGTTAGAGGCCTGGTGGGCGCCTTGCTGAGGGGGCGCAGGCGCCATCGTACCTGGCGAGATTCGCGGGGCAGGACTCGCTCCAGTCTGCGGATGGGGCGAAACCGGAGACTGCGAGGTCGACGGATGGTGCAACTGATGTTGTGAAGGGTTCCCATTCGGCTGCTGAGGAAGGGTGTACGAGCTCGGTGAGTGGCGAGACAGTGTACCGCTCGGCGGGTGATGCGGATGAGCATGAGGGTACGGAGGGGGAGGATGGTATGGATGACCCTGAGTCTGCGGGACTGGTGGTGGAGCAGGCGGAGGAGCTGCAGGTCCATACGGAGAATTGTACTTAGAATTTCTTTGGTTTTGGGGAGGAGGGGGCGCCACGCCATTCACAGGAGGTACAGGGGGTTGCGGAGGAGGAGGGGCATAGGCAGCGGCAGGTGGGTATTGTCCAGGATACGCGTATCCCGCCGGAGGTGGCATCATCCCGTACGGATGGTTCGGCGGCTGGAACATCTGTGGCTGTTGTGGATATTGCGATCGTTGTGGCGGTGGCGGCGATGGAGCCCTCTTTTTCCTGTCCCTCTCAATCGCCACGTCTGGATTGATGCCCCACATCCAGCCCTTGCCGTCCTTCTCTTTCTTGCAGAAAGCGTCGTTCTGGCCAAGGTTGTGCCGAACGCTGCTCTGCCAACCGGTGCTAGTTACTTTGAACTTGAACCACGGGTACTTCCGTTCGATGTAGCTATAAATCTGCTGCAGGTTCATCGCACCAGATGGAGAGCTGGATATCGCTTCGTGGATAAGAAATACGTAGTTCGCACTTGGGCGGGCAAGCTGCTCAGGCGTATAGTCTGACTCCTTCATTTCAGGTGACGGGGATCTCGGTGGTTTGACTGGCTTGGCTGGCTTGGCTTCCTTCTTCTCGACCGCCTCTTGAGGCGTCTCCTCGCCCTCGCCGCGTTCACGTTTGGCTTCGCCGTCCTTGGGCTCGCTCTCGCCCTCACCCTCGCCCTCGCCCTCTCCGTCCTCTTTTTTAGGCTTCTGCGGCTTGACTTTGGACTGGAGCGGAGGAATCTGTCCGGGGTCAATGCCAAGCCTCCTCGCCTTTTCAGCTTCCTTCGATTGCCTTGCAAGCTGGGCACGTTCTCGTTTGGACATGATGCCGTCTTTTGGAGGGCGACCCGGACCTCTCTTCTTGGCGGGTATGACCGTACCGTCAGGCAAACCGGGAATGTTAACCTCGACACCCTGGAGTAACGGCTGATCCCTGAGATGCTCTCGCGGAGTCTCCGGGCTGCTCTTTTTGGTCGATTCTTTGGGCGTGCCCCCCTTGTCCTTCGTGGCTTCCTTTGCCAACGCCTTTTGAGCTTTCGCGACGGCCTTTTCTGCGGCTTTGCTTTGAGCTTTAGCTTGTTCCCCAGCCGCAACCATAGTTGAATGTTTCGGCTTGACGTGCGGATCGGACTTCTTCATGTTGAGCTTGAGCTTCGGCGGCGGCCTCTTGGCGATCTTCTTCGAGGCGGGTTGCTCGTGCTCCGCTTCTCCTTGAGACTCGTCCACTTCCTCGTCCTCCTCATTTTCATCCTCATCGTCTTCTTCTTCGCTATCTTCATACCCGGCATAACCGCCGTTGACGGCCGCGTATGCCTCTGGCGAGTAATTGTTCTCATCACTATCCTCCATAACAATGCTCTGCCCTCTCCCGTCTTCAAAATCCAGGCTCATCTTCGCCGTATGACCCTCCGACACGCCGTCCCCATCCTCACTCACCGGGGTGTTCGGTAGGAGAAACTTGACCTCGACACCGCCGATCTGGATGCTGCTTCCATGCTGGAGCGGCACCACGGACTTGGGCCCCTGAAATGCGCCGTCCAGGAAGACGCCGTTGCGGCCTAAAACCTCCATCTCGAAGTTGTTCGTCGAGAAGTTGTACTGGATGCGGACGTGCTTGCGCGAGATGCTCTTGTAGCCGCCGGCGTCGCCCGGGTTGGGCGGGTGGATCGGGATGAGCGGGCACTCGTGCGGGTCCGGCAGCAGCGAGCTCGTGTCGGCGGGCGCACCGTTGGCTAGGTCGCCGATGTACGAGTTCTGCGACACGGCCTGGTAGTCGGCGTACTGCTGGGCCTCCTGAGAGCCGCGCCGCGACCCCAAGAAGTGGTAGTTGAGGTTGTTGTTGTGCGACGACGCGCTCGAGGACTTGGACTTCTTGCTCTTCCTGCGGACGGCTCCGGCTCCGGCCCCAGCGCCGCCGCCATTGACGCCGCCGTTGACGCCACCGTTGCTGCCTCGCCGCAGCTGCTCCACTTTGACGTGGTCCTCTTCGACCGCGATGCCGCCCTGTTCGCTGTAGTAACTGCGAGCGGCGCTCGGCACGCTGTCGGGGCGTCCGCCCGCGCGGATCGGCGTCTGCGGCTGGTCCCCCATGCTGGCGCGACGCATCAATGGGGGCCGACCTCCGGCGGCGCCGGCGGCACCAGCGTCGCCCGCCTCGAGCCTGCGCTGCTCGAGCAGCTTCCACTGTGCCAGGCGCGCGCCCTGCAGGTCGCGCCCCAGCTCGACCGAGTACGTCGTCATGTAGAACTGGCCGTCCTCGAACTCGAGCTTGGCGAAGGCTGAGATGCGGTTCGGTTGGTCTGAGGGCGTCTCCGGGGGGAAGTTGATGTGCTGCTGCGAGCCCGTGACGGGGGTCTGGGGCACGCTTCCGGGCACAGTCGCGGGAGCCGTGCCCCTGGCGACGGAGAGGTCGGCCGGGTGGACGCTGTCCGGCAGCATCACGCTGCCGGCGCCCAGAAACGGCATCTGCTGCGCTAGCATGTTGGCGTGCTCGTGATCGATGCCGTTCTGTTCGTACGGGAACACGGCGGGGCCAGCGCTCGAATCGAGGAAGTTCTTGAGCGTCTGCACGCTCGCGGCGTGAGCTGTGGCGTTGTAGTCGGTGGGAGCGACCGGCACGTCCTGCAGAGGAGGGTCAGAGGGCACGAGTTGCGCCCCTTCCGGCTGCGCGTCGGCGGTGCCATTCGCAGTTGGCTCCGCCTGCACGGTAGTCTGCGGCTGGCGCACCGCGTCCGCCGCGGTGTCTCCCTGCACTTCCGCAACAGCAGCAGGAGCATGTGCAGTAGTTGTGTGGTCAAAAGACGCGCCTTCGGGGTCGACAGAGCGAGGCGACGCAGAAGTCTGGTCCCTACCATTAGCGGCGTAGGCTCTTGCGCCTTCCGCCGCGGCCATGGTTTGCAGAACCGCGTCCGCGGCGGAAGGCGGGACCGGGTCCCGCGTTTCCTCGTCCCGCGCCTCGCCCTCGTCGCGTACCATGGGCGGCGGCGGCGTCGCCGCCGTGGCGCCCGGCGGTCGGTCGGTCGTGGCTTCTTGGTCCATGTGGGGAGAGCAGGCGCACGCGGTCGTTAACCCGGCATGGTTCGACGACGCGCCCGCCGCGGAGAGAGGCAGCACCGGGACGGCAGGCGGACCTGGAGGCGCTGCGCTTTCCCCCGGGGCAGGTGATAATCCGCGTGGGGCAGGTGGAGGAGGGACGTGGTCGTGGTGGTTTGAGTCGGCCGTCCACGCGCTCTTTCGCGGGCGCCGGGGGGTGTGGGTGTGGGCGACGCGGGCGACGGATCGGGGGACGGACGGCGCACGCGCGAGTCGTTCCCTTCCTCACGCCCTCCCTTTCTCGCTCTCTCCTGGCCGCGCTGGTGGAGGGCGTGAAGGAACGGCACGGCTTCTTTCGCGGGGCAGTTGATGCGGTCGGTCGTAGCTTTTTCCTCGGACGTTTGGCGCGCTTCATGAACGGGCGCGACGGGATCGGCCTCGGGCCCGGCGATGGCTGCTGCGACAGCGGTGAAGGGTGCGCTGTCTGGCAGAAACTGCACGCCCGGGCCAACGCGCCCACCCGACTAGAAGCGGAAATCTTGGCGCCCTTTTTTCTCCTTTGTTCCCCCGGCCTAGCGAGCGTTGTCTCGCCTTCTCTCCCGCCTATAGGGTCCGCTGCCACGGGCTGCCTGCAGAGAATGTGGGCCGGTCCTGCTGCCTAGCCTCGGGGCGAATCATTTTCTCATCTTGTTATCTTTTCATTGTGCTCGAGTGGCATGTCGGACGGTCCTGGCCAAGTCACGATGGCAAGTCCCGATGATTTTGAATTTGCTTGCATCATTTGTGTGCTGTTTTTCAACCAGGGACCGTGGCACGCAAGCTCAGGCGACGCAACCGGTGCCTTGGTACAACGATATGCCCGAGGGTCGGCTCGCCGCCCGCACCACCGGGAGCGTTCGTGTTAGCTGTAGGCGAAAATTCTTCTCTGCCAATCAGATCCGGGACCCCAAGTGTGCCCTGTCCCTCAATGGCACGGGCTCCGTCGACTGACGTCGAGTCATCCCCACCAAAGGACTATTCCTTCCATTGGCGGCTGATGCTCTTGCTCTTTTAACCTTAACGGTAAGGCGGGATAACGGGCTGCAATTATTCGCCCTTGCACTTCCCTTTATTGGCTTTGCGGCTGCCATACCCGATCCACTTCAGGCTTCACTGCCTACTACGTAGGTATCTTGCGCCGTCCACCGCCATGCCTCCCAAGGGCAAGAGGAAAGACGCCAGCGCCGCCAACAAGACCGGCCCCGCTGGTTCCAAGGGCACCGCCCAACCGCCCAAGTCCCCTCCCCCCAACTGGCCGCCCCTGCGCCCCCTCGTCCCGGCCTCGGACCTCTCCCTCTCGACCACGCTGCCCAACCAGATCGTCACCATCCGCAACTTCTGGCCCGCGTCCCTGTGCAAGATGTACGTGTCGTTCCTGGCATCGCTGCCGCTAACGACAACCCCGGGGAAGCCCAAGAAGGGTGACGCCGTAAGGGTCAACGATCGGTTCCAGGTTGAGGATGCGAGGTTTGCGGAGATGCTGTGGGAGGAGACGGCGTTGAAGGGGCTGGTGGTGGGAGAGGAGGATGGGTTTGGGGTGGGAGAGGATGATGGGTTGGCGCTTTCGGAGGAGGAGAGGAGGGAGTTGTGGGGTGGAGATGTGGTAAGTTTATAGTTGGCGTAATGATCAATACGCATTGTAGATTCGTCAACTCAAATCTGTCTGAAGGTTGGGTTAAATCCCAACATTAGGATCTACCGGTACAAGAAAGGCCAGTTCTTTGACCAGCATTGTAAGTTGCACTTTCACTCTTTTTTTTTGTTTTATTCTCTCTTTCGTTACATGGGTTTGCCTCCAGGGTCAGCAGAGCTAGAGTCCGTCGCTCCGTTTCTTAAAATCATCACAATAAAATAAACTCGGTCTCACGTCCCCGTAGATGACGATTTCAACAACGTCACCATCCCTGGAGACCCGCCGATCCAGGCCCGGACGACGTGGACCCTGTTGTTGTACCTCACCTCGCCGGCCACGGGCTGCTTGGGTGGCGAGACCGTCTTCTATCCGGAGCCTCCGCCAGGGAAGAAAGGGAAAAGCCAACCCGTCGAGCCTGTTGTGGTCGGGCTCGAAGTCGGCATGGCGCTGCTGCATCGTCACGGCGCCGAGTGCATGTTGCATGAGGGGAGAGAAGTCCTCGAGGGCGAGAAATGGGTTATCAGGAGCGATCTGTGTGTTAGACGCTAAAGAACTGATGTGCCCGTGCAATCTACGGAATATTTTGTATGAGCCGAATTGGCCAAGATGCAGTTGCTATTCCTTGTTCGGTTCTACGCCTCGGCCTTGCTCGGGGTCGGCGTCCCTACGGCGTCTAAGCACGAATTTGCGCGCATACATCCAGATGCTCATCGCTATAATGCTGAAAATCGCTTGAAGCACGTACTCCCGCGCCAAAGAGCTACCATCCTCGATAACACCCCGACTTATAATCTTTGGCTCAACAAAGTGTTTGTAGTTGGTCTTTAAGAATCCAGATAGCATGGCGCAAATGGTATGGTCCTTAAAACCCCATGATGGGACGACATATTCCTGCTCAGCGACATTGGATGCTTTGACATGACGTTAGTACAATTTTTTTTTCAATGGCTTTTTGAGGCCCGGGTGGGTTGTGATATGCGTACAGCGTCCGCCGGCAAGGGGTGGTTTATTGTTGGCTTCAGAGTCTTCCCCAATATTCCGACCAGCTGAACAAGAGACGGACTGTTCCGTTCTATTCTGTTCTATAATTTTCGGGACGAGAAACGTTAGTACAAATCTCTTAATGGCCTTTTGGAGTCCGGGTGGGTTGTGATGCGTGTATAACTTCGCTCCTCAAGGGGCAGCTTACGATTAGCTTCAGAGTCGTTCCCCATATTTTGAGCAACTAGCCAAGAGATGGACTGTTCCATTTTGTTGTGTTCTATAATTTTCAAGACGAGGAACTAATTGTCCTGTAAATCGGGTTGCCAGACCATAGATGCACTGCCTCATCACATGCTCGACTTGGATCGGTATCCTGGTACAAAAACAAACTGCCAGCTTCCGGTGACCCCGTGCAGCCTTACCGCCTCCTACCTAACAAACCACAGTTACTTATGCTCTAGCTACAGTATCTTTCCATCGTTAGCCAGAATTTGGGCGAAGCTAGTAAATCCCTGGGGCACTTAGCGAGCCTAACCGCGAACACCAACCGCAGCGCACGCTGTGAGGTTCATCTTCCTCTTCTCCTGACGCAACTTCGTACACAAGTGACGAGATCTATATGATGAGCACGATGACAACCTGGCCTCCGCCACGCGAACACCGTTGCATCTGCGCGATGGAGCCGGCGAGCGTCGTGCAAGCGCGGCTGTGCAAACGCTCTTCGTCCGCTGCGGAGCAGACGCCCGCCTAGTCGAAAAACGCAATCCTGGAATGAATAGGCTATAGGAAGAGACCGTGGGCCGTCACGTCCTCGACGCGGATCGGGCTAAGTCCCGTCCGGACTGTCGGTGTCCAAGGGACCAAGATTGCCCCGAGAGGAGGAGGGGGGTTGACTCGTACCACACCACTACTACCAGCCCCCACCAGCTTCCTTGGCTCGCACGCCGCGCGCGAGCGAGGCGTTTTTGGACGCACGGAATACTCCGTAGGGCCTTCCCGACTACACAGTGTCGCGCACTGTTTCCATCTCGCCTTCGAGATAGAGCCATCTGCGCTTTACGATCATATCCGCCTGGTGGAATCTCAGTGACGACGATTTCCGCACCAACGCAACGGCCACGGCCTCCTACTCCTCCTCGGCCGTTTGGGACCGCGACGGAGCGCCTGCGCAGGTAGCATCCTGATTATCGTTCTCCTCTTCGCGCGGCCCAGGTCTTGTCGGCTGCTCGCGGCGCGTGGGACATTCCGAGCAGCCACCACGAGGTCGTCGCTAGCCTCGTCCGCGAATTCGTCGGCCAGCATATCGCCGACTAGTTGCTACGGCAGCTCAAGTAGGACGTCTGCGCAAGGCCTGAGGACGCGTCGTGCATCGTGACGTGCCTTTGGGCGGTGTTTGACTTGGAGCGGACGAGCAGTGATGGCCCGAGTGGGGCGAGTGGCAATGGGAGTGGAAGTGAGGTTCACGCGTCACCCGGAGCGCAACAGCTACCCTCGTCGGACTCGGTCCTGGCTGCGTTACTTTATCTGGTACAGGCGAAGGCGAACGTGTTATCGAGTCTGAGCATGGCCGACGGGAAGAAGCATGCCGTTTTCTGCTATCATAGTGCTTTCGCTCTTCCATGCGGAGTCAGGGTTTTGCTTCTGCGGAATGAACTCTTGCCGTTGGGGCAAAAGATGGCGCTGAAGAAGATTCAGGAATTTGGCGGGTCCTCGTTTTCAATGTCCCCGTCTCTGCGGTTGATGAACTACGCTCTTCTAAACATTTATCGCCGAATCCTGCCTTGTGCGGCCACGGTCAGGCTTCTGTGCCTAGTCCCATGGTAGAGTTGCAAGTTGACAGTGTGCACGTCTTTCTTGCATACGCTAGCCCTTGCCTTATCTCTACTCCAACTCCTCTCGATATATTCCTCCAAGCATTACCCGCCTTTGCGAAGAATGTGGGAGGCGCTTGCGTGCATTTTGGATACTCTTCGGCCCGCTGTGGAATGCGGAGTCAAATCTCATCCAAGCCCACACAATGAACTTCGACTCAGTACATAGCCGATCTAAACCCGACCAGTCCATCTTCAATGCCGGATAGAAGTAGCAAGCTCTCGCAGAACCCCTCTATCAAACAGTAGTTGCCAGCTCCGCGGTCATACCCACAGAGCCACTTCAAGCATTGATCTCGAACTCTATTTGCAACATCGAACTGGAATATTATTCCGAGCGTGGGGACAGATGCATTACAGCTATGAAACTCAACTTTGAAAAGAGTCCTCAAAGTTTTGTTGGACGGCTCAGAAGCAAGACGCATCAGTGCTCCGGAGACGGTGGCGAACCAGCATAGCTGAAGGAGGAGATGAATCTTTCCACTCGGTCTTGGGTCGCAAGAACTGAGTCAAGTACGGAAGAACGCGGAATGAAAGAGATTTGAAAATTCAGGGCCATACTGTGTGGTGAATTGCCCTTATGTACATCTTGTACCTAAAGGATGCTGGCAGAAGCACTCCGTATGTGCGATGACTCAGATTACGAGGTAAGTAGTTCATATCTTATGAAAATCAGGTTACAGCCAGTAACAACTAACAAGTCAAAGGAACTATGCGACGATGGTCATGTAATCCTACTTGACATGTCTTGTCCTCACTGCCCTAGCTACTTAACGGAAGAGTCTTCTCAAACATCCCTGATGCATTGAGCATTTATAGAACTAGAATTCATGTGCTGGAGATGCTCTTAGCATGAATCCAATTGCATGCGGAGCATCAAACGGCATGTTAAAGCGTTTCAATGCTATTCATATTTATTCAGAGAAAGTAAGCGGATAGTCTCGGCATATAAATAAGGCAAAACTATTACAACTCATTCTTTTGAATATCCGATAGTAGTTTCACTCTTTTAGAAACCATACCGCTATCAAACGTGCAATTTTTTTCAAGGCTTCATGCCGCTTGCCGCTGTTTCATTCAGCAGCAGCTCTACATCCACAAGCTCAACTTTCGCTTTCAGTCCGAAGTGATCAGTCACCCATTCGCCCTGCCCTTCCCCCTCCTCCTCCACCTTCACACCAACGCCAATTCTCTCCAGACTAATAGGTTTGGCTTTCCCCTTGCAAAACACGCGGTCCATCCTGCTCAACCCAAACTTCTCCCGCATCCAATCTGGTACCTGAACTCCCCAAGTCATACCATCTTCGTCACTTTCCTTGCCTCCTAGCTCAAGATATGTGTCTCTCAATCCGTTCTCTGGCCCAATGGTCGCATCAAACGGCTCAATCGCGTTGCAATCACCAGCCAGCAACCCGGCCTCAACATTATCCTTCGCAAGCCACTTCCCCGCGACGCGCATCTGCGCCGGCCTAACCGGCGGGTTCGCCACCAGCGACTCGAGATGCACATTGCAAAGGCGCAGGACGCATCCCTCGGTGCCTGCGCCGGTGCCGGCCGCGAGTGCGAGGTCAGCGAACAAGCCATCGCGCTGGAAGCGGCTCGGGAACGGAACGCGGAACACGGCCGAGGACGATGCGGCGCTGTTGTCACCACTACCGCCCCTCGCAGGCGGGCTGGCGAGGCAGAGCCGTCGGTCGATCAGCGTCGTGGTGCCATAGCCATCGCTGATCCAGTTCGAAGTGTCGAGATCGGTCACGTAGAAGCGATCCTGGATCCAGCGCGCAGAACTGATCAAGCTTAGGTCGGAACGGGTCATTTCTTGGAAGAAGATAACGAGCGGATCGTTGGGCAGGTTCGAGACGAGAGACGAGAGATAGGCAAGGGCAGCACGCATGCGAGCGTCGCCGTGGGGGACCAGGAAATCTATGTTCCATGTGAGGAGAGTAACCGTCTTCGAAACTGCAGACGATTGAGGCTCTTTTGTCTCCGTAACAGCCAACCATTTTCCGTCTTCGAAGACGTGATATGGCTGTGCCTTTGGTTGATATTGGTCATCGGATCCAGATACTGGATGAGGCATAGCGAGTTGAGCAGCTAACATGGCTTGCAACTGCTCAGGAGTCAACGTGGAAGGAGCCATGTTGGATTGTCTTGTCTGCCTATTTGTTCTGTTCGCTGAGAGGAGTGGTTCAGGGCTCTCGCATGATGCGTTCAACCGAGGAGTGGACAGGCGAGAATATAAGCGCGTTAAAACCCTGCAACTAGTCCGCTCTCGGCGGGGACTTTGCCGGCACACTAGACGATGCATATGATATTTAGAATCTTGCTATCAGCATGGCTCGCTCGAAGGCGTGGGTTCCCGCAGCGCAGCTATTAGTGAGGGTGGCCAGGATCGAGTCGTCTAGCCAATAGTGAATAGCAGCCAAGTACCTCGGCAGAAGTCGAACGATTACTGGTCCCGGAACGTTTCTTTTCCACGTGTGTCAAGCGCCTCTATATTATTTGAAGACAAAAATGTCGTTTGCCATCCTTATCACGCTGCAGATAACGCGCCTCAAGTTAATGGCCTTAAGAAGCATTTGCCGAGTGCTTGGGATTATTTTCGCTCTTAGGGAGGGAAAATAGCTGTTGTCGAAGTACATTCAAATACAAACGAAAGTCGAAAGTATTGAGAACAAAGCCAATATTCCATTCAATAACTTATTAAGTTCGTCCTATATGAGGAGGAATATAAGGGACCTATTTAGGCAGCAGCCTCAGGAAAAGCCACGGCACGATACCTCATTTTCCCTTCACTCAGTTTCTTCATGGCCTCCGTGATTCCATCAACAGTCATTGGAAACGTCTCCGTAACTGGATGAATTTTGTGGTGGCTTGCAAACTCTAGCATCTCATTATGCATGTAGCGTGCAGCGATAACAGAACCTTGGATGCGGATCGCCGACTGGAGGAATTTCAAGGAGGGCAGTACGAGAGGTTCTTCTGACACGTAGAGCGGGAATATGGTGCTCCCATGGTTCATGACTTGAAGGTAGAGATTCCAATCTGCGAGGCAGTTGTTAGAAATTTTTGTTTCATCCTCAAAATCGTTTGAAATCAGCTCACCAGGGTGGTTGCTCGTCGTCACAACTAGACAATCAAGTTTCCTTCCAATATCCAGCGTCTTCTTCCCTTTTACTGCGTGGAATTCGTCTGCGCCCAACTCCATAGCTTCCTCCTTTTTAGAGTCAGTCCCGGAGAAGACTATGACCTCACAGCCCATCTTCGCTGCAAACTGAATAGCTAGGTGGCCAAGACCGCCCACGCCGACAACGCCGACTCGTTGAGTTGGCTGGATGTCGTACATGCGTAAAGCATTAAATACGGTTCCGCCAGCGCACATCAGCGGCGCCGCATACACATCTGGCAACGCGGCCGGGAGCTTAAATAGGAAAGCCTCTCTCCAAACAGCGTGGCTGGCCAGAGAACCCTGGTCATAATCTGCTTCGGAGTACCAAACGCGCTGGTCGCAAAACGTCTCGCGACCTGAGAGGCAGCTCTGGCAGCTGCCACAGGAGTCATGCTGGTACCCGAAACCAATGCGGTCCCCTTTTTTCAGATGCTTGACCTGAGGTCCAATTTCTTCAACTACACCGGTTCCCTCGTGGCCGAGGACCATGTCGGCCTTCTGCACGTGTAGGTCTGTGCCACAGATGCCGCTTGCTGTGATGCGAAGATAGACCTGATCGCCGGTCAAGTCTGGCTTGGTTGTAGTGGATTTGATGATGGTCCCATCCTTGGATCCCTTGAAGACGGTGAAGGTATACATCATGGTGGATAGAGCTTCGACTAAGAAATGTGAAGAGTCTGCGATGTGGGACAGTGCAAGCCACTTCCAGCAGCCAAATCCTCGAGCTTTAAATAATGCATCCTAGGAGGCATATTTCCGCATAGTGTTTGAAGCACCACGTCCCGTTATTCGTTGCAACAAACACGTACAGAACACTGTGAGCTCGGAGTTAAAAGAATGCAGTCTCCGGCATCCTAATTGGTTTTTGAACCATCTACGGACCAGCTTCATGATCAACTGGGAGATATCATTGGTAGCATCAAGACCCTGAGACTTGGCTGCAGTTCTTGGCGTCGAGAACAATATGCATCACGCTCGGGTGCTACTCTTGCAAGATACTCTACACTCCTATGCTATTCACACACTATCAGCGTACCCACTGCGCTGAGCTTCGAGCTTCGCTCACTAGCGTATTGTACGGCATGCCTTCGTCGGCTAATTACACAAACGATAATGACGAACTTATGGCTCTTTGGCTTGACACCCAAATCCCGGGACCATACCCTAGATCCAAAGTTCTGATTGCAGGTTAGGAGCTCCTATCGCGAGCGGAGAATTGAACAAGAAAGACCGGAAGGCTTGGCGAGGAACCGGAGGTTAAAAAGTGATGGAAATCCGGGGCGAGTCACCACCGACAATACTCCGGGGGCTGAAAAGCCCCTCGGAGCCTGACAAGCCTGCCTAACGCTATTGTTCTAAACCACTGCCTTACCTAAGCATGGTTGATGTCCCCGCATTTCGCAACCGGAGATAAAAACCGTTTAAGCACTGTGTTTTCACGCCATCCGCATGGATACAGCATATGACTAATGACTATTAAGGCCATCGGTAAGCCAGAATGTTCTTGGCGCTTGATTACATGCATACTTGTCTACGCGCGTACGCAGTAGTCGCTGCACTTCGACTAAACTCCGGGCCACTTGCGGTTTAGCCTTTCAAGATTGTCTCAGCCACCCTCTCTCCTACGGCGTACAAAGGAGCTTGAATAGGCGAGCTAATTGGGCTTGGCATGATGCTCGCATCCGCAACCCTGAGACCGTTAACGCCCTTGACTTGGAATTTCGAATCAACAACTTTGCCCATGGGCAAGGAGCCAGAGAGATGGAATAAAGTGTGACCACAGCTGCGCACTCGGGTTTCGATTACTTCCCTTCGCGAGTTCGACGTCACTGGCTCCATGCCTCGGGGAGGTGTTTCTCCCTGGATGGTCTCCTTCATGGCCGCCGTCTCCAGCATCAACGTCGTAGCACGACGTGTCCCCTGGTTGAGGATCAACCTGTCGACCTCGGTGTCGCAGTAGTTTGCATTGATGAGGGGCGGGTCTATGGGATTTGTGGAGTGCAGTCGAACTTCGCCGCGCGACGTCGGGTGCTGGAGCATCGTCGCCGTGGCAATATGACTGCCATCCACTGGGATGTCGGCTCCGATCCAATCGGCCACCATGGGGGCGTAGGCAAGTATGATCTTGTAATGCGTTAGTGCAAGGTACGGATTGTCGTCTTCAATCTCTACGCCGTCTGCTGCAAATGCCTTCTTTAGAACATCCTTTGGGACCGATTCGTTGGCACACCATTCCAGTGGCATCGTGGTCAAGTATCCCGGGTTCGTCCACAGCGGCCCCACCGCAAGACCGTCCTCCGGCTTCCTCAACTTCCAAAATTGAAAGACAGTATAATGGTCGAAGCAATTGCGTCCGACATCTGAATTATCCACCACGACATCGATGCCGTGCTGTTGGAGTTCGCTGCTCGCACCAATGCCTGAGAGTTTCAGAATTTGCGTTGACCGGATGGCTCCAGCACTAACAATGACCTCCTTTTTTGCCAAAATTTTCCTTCCACCGACCAACTCCACCCCGATAGCGGTAGGTGTTCCTTCTGCTGTCTTGTCAAAAAGAACCCGGTGGACCATCGTCTCGAGAAGGACTTTGACACCATTCAATCCGTACGCGATTGCAGCTGGCTGCCTCTTGCCGTCACGCCATGCTTGTCCCAACTCGAATACTCCTTCTGTTTCTCCGGCATTTCCATCTTCGATTGGTTTCAATCCCAGCTCGATAAATGCCTTGAAAATTTGCTCTCGTAACGGAAACGGAGCATCTGGGTGTGCTGTTGAAGCAAGGTTGTAGTGAATTGGACCGTCGAAACCGTGCTGGCGAGGGTCCGCCTTCGGGTTGTAGTGTGTTTCTGTCTTTCTAAAGAACGGCAGCATGTTCTCGTAGTTCCAACTGTCGTCCCCAATCGCCTTAGCCCATGCGTTCCAGTCGCGAGCATCCCCTCGAGCCCATGCGCCATAGTTAATATTGGTCCCCCCGGACAGACCTCGGCCGGCAGCATTGTATATCGTTCGCCCATTGAGGTTTTTTTGCGGTGTACTCATGTACGCCCAGTCGAGATCGGAATTGTGCAAGGCTAGCGCTCCGGCTGGAGTCTTAGTATCCTCGTTATTCCTAGGATCTGTCCCTGCCTCGATCAAAAGAACCGACGAGGAGAGATCAGCTTGGGCCAACCGTGTTGCGATAACGCAACCCACAAGACCGCCTCCAACAATGATGTAATCAATCGACTGTTGAGCGTCCAGGAGGGCATCTTGTTCGTAGATGCGGATGAATGCCATGCTTGTAAAATGTCGGCGAAGGATTCCTGATGTGTGATAGCTACGTCGGAAGGGAGTCAAGCTCGGCTGTTAATTAGGACCATCCACCCTAATTTTTGTAGGTATCGTTAGTAGAGGGTTAGGAGTGCTTTTTATTCTCCTGCCAAGATATTTGCAGCCCCCAACTTGAGACTTCAAACATCAGTGCAAGGTTGGCCGCGTTTAAGAATATCATTTGCAGATCCATTCATTAGGGTTCGGACACATTTACACATGCCTTGGACCCCACGAATCCTAAAACGCTAGAACACCTCGTGTTGGTTCTGGCCAGCTACGTCATTATTTTTTCCCACTAGGGTTGACCGACATATCCTATCAGGTATTGGATACCAGATTTTTAGCCCCCATGAGATTATCCCTGTACTAGGAAAGCCGAATGATTCCGACATTTGCTGGGGCGTATCACAGGCCAAACACAAACGACGCTACGTAGCAACTAACTATCATAAGACTACACATCGATAAATCCGAGTTGCGATAATTTTTAAGTCACCACATGTCTGCCTGGGCAACAAGATCCAACGGGCAGTGTCCAGTCAATGGATCGTTGGCAGCATAAAGCCCCAGAATATAAGCAATTGGAGCTGTTGCAAGTCCTACAGCAACCCACTAAATGACAATGGTAGAAGTATTGGCCGTACCGATTGGCCTTGAGGTTTAACTAGGTGATACGCTTTATTTCCTCTTTAGGTTTTCGCCTCTGCCTGTCATAATGGCCTCAGCTCTCTTCGAAAATGCTCCCGATACACTCAATAGCTAGATCTAGTGAAAGCAATTACACATCGATCTTAGGGTGGTAGAAACTTCTTCTACAGAACTTCAAGCAAAATAATCTCTTACATCTTGCACTCTGGATAACCATTGAGTAGGCGAATGATATTTATGGTCAATTGCAGGGTACAAGGGCTTGCATGAGCTCTGAGTCTTGTTTAGGTCCCAGAGATAGAGTGGTTTCAGTACGGAGCAGCACAACGTTTGACTAACTTCGCGAACAACCTTCAGCACTCAACTGACAACAATTTGCAGAAGTGACCGAGGACCAAAGTTGGTGATGAAAGTGGTTAAAACCAAAATCACGCCATACTCTGACATGCTACCATTAACGCACACCAAGACGAGAAGCTATGAAGTCTCGTGTGACCCAACTCACCCCCCACATCACGTATATTGACAAACGAACCCAGAACGCACACTTATATGGACATAGAAGACCAACACTCCGTTTCCGATACAGCATGGATTGTCAACATGTGTGCGCGACCTGAAGGCCCTACAGTACGTGAGAAAATGTGTCAACCCAACACATGGCCCTGCTTTGAGAGGCCTCCTTTCAACCGAGCTTTTCGACTTGTCAGAAGTGTATTCATAGCGATTGCGTGTCTCTCCCAAAACGGTCGCTTCCCTACTACTAGAAGTGCAGGAAATTCAAAGACGGGTTGTCTACTAGGGTAGTCATTGTGGTCGCGTTCTCTCCACTCCCCGAGGTAGTCCGTGTTTATCGCATCGCAATACGCTGCCGTATCGTCACTCGTATTGAACGAAGCAAACAGAAGCAGCCAAAATGTCTCCGTTAATGAGATCTTGGATAGCTTGCGAACGGTACGAAAGAATCCCACTGTAGGCTTCCCAACGCCAAACTCCCTAGCCGTTCTCCTTGTGTCTCTGAGAGCCCAAAAGGCCAGGACGAAGATGACGAATCCCAGTGAGACCGAGGTCGCGAAGAACATCCAGAGCTCTGCATTTCCAGAGCCGAGAGCGGTAAGGTTCATCCCAAAAGCGCTGGTAACGAAGTTGAGCGGGATGAAGACGAAAGCTAGGACGGTGAGACGCTTGACCACGTCAGCCTGCTCGATGCTTTTCTTGCTTTCTTCCAGAGTCAACGTCCCAAGATGACGGCTGACGTAGTCGCGAAGGTCGTCTTGGACAAGGTGGATCTGGCCCAGCAGAGCGTCGTAATCACGAAGGAGCTCTGCGGACTGTGGTGACTTTGACGTCGCAAATCGAGAAATGCTCTTTTGGGTGTTCGTCATGTACAGAAGGGTATCGTGGATCATGGCCCATCCTTCCTCGAGCGCTTCCGTCTGCGCTCGAACGCTGACGCCTTCATAGTATTGCCTTTCCAGCAAGAAGCTCTGGAGCTGGAGCCGTGCGAACACTTCGACCGCAAGTAGGTGGAGGTACGGATAGGCGTATTCGACTATGTTCTTGTCCGCAGACTGGACCACATCGGGCGAGAGTCGCTGGAGAAGTGCGACATATCGTGTGGCTAAGGTAGTTTGGGAGAACTCTTCCGTCGACGAGGACTTAATAGCCCGGGAAAGCTCAGCCGGCTTCGGTCGACATTCTGATGTAGAGCCTGCAATACACTTCATTGGATCACGGAGCAGAACGATGGCTTCGGTGATTATAATAGTTAGGGACGAGCTAACGTAATCCACCACGCAGTGACACCAACCACCTAGTGACACCACCACCATCATCATCCTCACCAAAACCATCATAGCTCCAACGAACTCTGATCAAGTCAAGCGTTCTGAGGCTCACTTTGATCCCCAGTACCAGCAGTATTGGTCTGGCATGTTCTGGAGTTGTGGCCCAAAGTCCCGCACTTCTTACATCGTCGTCGTTTCTTGGCTCCACCCACCACAATGGCAGCATCCTCCGCTATTTCACGCTGTAGCTGAGCATCCAGCGCTTCATCATCCAGCATCTGATGTCCATTGCTTACTCTGAGTGGCTCTTTGCGCTTGAGAAGCCTTTTCCTGCCATTGCGCCCAGAGAGAACCTCGTTGGCAGCCCGGA